>CAWUFW010014954.1:0-386501 GCA_963921515.1 Calotriton arnoldi
GGAAGTCCATGGGTGTGGCGCACATCACCTGTAGGGACACAACAGCTACCAGCCTGGATGTGCAATCACGTCGTCGGTGGACACAGTTCACCAAACGAATCTGAAAGTACCCTGTGAAGGACAGAAATGACACACAGTCAAAAGCAATGCAGTACAGGACAGAACAGCAAAACTCATGCACAATACATGTTACAAGATACCCACCCAGAACCAAGTTAGCATGTCAACACTGTTGGGGAGTACAGCCCACCTGTCACCACACATCGCAACACACATCCTGTCAAGTAGCCCATGGACACACTCCAACAGCACCAGAGCACCACCCACACATCATGCCAACTCACATCATTCACATGACACCTCAGGATACTCACATTCAGCTAAAGAAGTTGGTGATGAGCTGTGTGCGGACATCACCATCACCATCATCATCATCATCGTCACTGGCATCGTGGTCCAGGCCAGGATCCTCCACAGGTGGCGGATGTTGGTCATCGTCATCCTGGATGAGAGGCAACTCCTTCCGCACTGCCAGGTTGTGGAGCATGCAGCAGACGATGATAATCTTGCACACTTTCGCAGGGGCATATGGGAGGGACCCTCCGGTCTTGTCCAGGCAGCGGAAGCGGCTCTTCAGGAGACCAAAGGTCCGCTCAATCACTCTCCTGGTCCGACCATGTGCCTCATTGTAGCGCATCTGGGCAGGTGTCACAGGGTTCCTGAGGGGTGTCAGCAACCACGGCATGTTGGGGTATCCCGAGTCACCTACGGACAGACAAGTGCACATCAGCTGACTTGGAAAAGTGGGCGGAATACTACAGATCAGATCACACACAATGGCACAAAGTCAGTACACACCGACAAGCCAGGCACGCTGGTTCTGCATCTGTGCCATCAACCTGGGGATGCGACTACTCCTCATCACAAAGGCATCGTGTGCTGAACCAGGGAAACGGGCACACACGTGTGTGATGGTCATGTCTGCAAGACACACCACCAGTGCATTGACCGAGTGGTAGTGCTTGCGGTTCCTGTAGGCCTGCTCCTGGGCCTGTGGTGGTAACAAAGCCACATGTGTCCCATCAATGGAGCCAATGACATGCGGCATCCTCCCCAGGGCATAAAAGTCACTCTTCACGTCAGTGAGTCGTCGCATGATCTAGGGAAATAGATGTGCCGGTTCAGGAAGAGCAACATTGCCGCCAAAACATCGCGGAGCACACGGCTGAACATGGTCTGTGACATCCCACCAGCAGACGCCACAGTATGTTGGAAGGTACCGGTGGCAAAGAAGTGTAGGGCTGCCATCACCTTCACCTTGGGGGTCAGCGCTGTAGGATACGGCCGGCCAGGCTGCAAATGTGGGGACAACTGCACTGCCAAATCCTCAATCAGCTGCCTGGTGAAGCGGTACCGTCGGATGCTGTCCCGTTCCACCATCGTTGCCAGGTCTGGGAATGGCCGATGGACAGCAGGAGCCCTGCAGTGCAGAGGAGAAGTAAGCAAGATCGTCAGTCACCCCACATATGCGGCATTGAACACACTCAAGATCCCAACATACATCATCATGAGGCACAACTACATGAAGTGTGCAGTACCGGAACGACATTTATGGTACATACATGGCCAACATCTGTCAACACGGTCCTACAGGTGGCATCAATTTGTCCCAGGTTGGCCCATTGGATATCATGATGCTGTGTCACAGTCACCCCCCAGTGACATGTGAGGACAGATGTGCCCCAGGCACCACAGCTCAACGACAGGCACATTCCCAGGGACCCTGTAATGCCACATGGACACTGGCATCACCTGGAGTATCATGTGTACACCACAACAAAACAAACATGACCCCCACAGGTAGTGGCCACACTTGCCATGGCAGGAGAGCCATGGACGTCTGTGACACACACGCACAACATCAGAGTCCATGCACACACAACGTGGATGTGGAGACTGTCTCCCATTGTGCACATGAAATCAGAGACATTGTAAACACTACATGCACAAAGACTGTGGAGGGCCATCACTATTGTGCCACTGGGACACCCTGGCTCAAACATACCGTCCCACATGGGACTCACGGGGTATGTGACATGACATACACAAACACCACTGTGAAATGTGACCATGGCACATGCACAGATATGAACAGTTGCACATCACAGTGGTCACGTACACGTAACACCCATGATCCTGTCCCCATGAACACGTGCACAGCCTGGGGGTGGCTGCCCACAGGTGACACCCACAGGACAACATGTACACCAACATACACACAATAGGAAATGCAGCCTTACATGCCTTATGATAAGGTTTGGACAGGCTGTCGTGATGTAGGTGTGCCCCTCACTCCCTGGGAGCTATCTGTGGCTGGCATATGTCCATCTGAGACAGGCATGCTGACATATGCCAGTCACATGTACAGTGATGCGTTGTACTGCAATGGACCGATCGGTGCCTCCGGCCGGCCCATTGCATTCAATGTGTGCGGGCACGCGTTGTACCCCTGTGCGCGTTGAACAGCAATGGACCGATCGGTGCCTCCGGCCGGCCCATTGCATTCAATGTGTGCGAAGGCTACGCGTTGTACCCTGTGCGCGTTGTACTGCAATGGACCGATCGGTGCCTCCGGCCGGCCCATTGCATTCAATGTGTCGGGTACGCGTTGTACCCCTGTGCGCGTTGTACTGCAATGGACCGATCGGTGCCTCCGGCCGGCCCATTGCATTCAATGTGTGCGGGTACGCGTTGTACCCCTGTGCGCGTTGAACAGCAATGGACCGATCGGTGCCTCCGGCCGGCCCATTGCTTTCAATGTGTGCGGGTACGCGTTGTACCCCTGTGCGCGTTGAACAGCAATGGACCGATCGGTGCCTCCGGCCGGCCCATTGCATTCAATGTGTGCGGGTACGCGTTGTACCCCTGTGCGCGTTGAACAGCAATGGACCGATCGGTGCCTCCGGCCGGCCCATTGCATTCAATGTGTGCGGGTACAGCGTTGTACCCCTGTGCGCGTTGTACTGCAATGGACCGATCGGTGCCTCCGGCCGGCCCATTGCATTCAATGTGTGCGGGTACGCGTTGTACCCCTGTGCGCGTTGAACAGCAATGGACCGATCGGTGCGCACCCATTGACAATGGGCTTGCCTGGCAACGGACGCGTTTTTGAATATTCGAACGAGTCGGTTGCTGGAAAATCAGTTGGTCACCCACAACAATGTTGCAAAATAATGTATGTCATGAAGTTGAAGATTTGAAGGATGCTGTGGGCGTGTTTTGGTGCTGCTATTCCATGGATTGGCCAGATTCAGAAGATGCAAACGACTTGGACCTATCACTTTGGACACAAGGGACAGTATCTGCCTCTCCAGCACATATATATTGCTGCATGTTCCCCTGAGAGCCCACTTGCCTGCACTACATGCTCCAGGACGACATCTGCCACTGCACTGCTGCTGTCTCTGCCCCTCTGGACCCTGCAATGGCACGTACTGTGGAGAGAGCCCCAGCCTTCAGCCTTGAAGAGAACCAGGCCCTGCTGGACAGCCTACTTCCACAGTACAGCAAGCTGTATGGGACACCAGGGGAGCAGGTGAGTGTTCTGTGCACTGCCTTTCTGAATGTGCATTTTGTCTGACTAGCAAGGCTGAGAGTCAGCACACCACTGGCTAGCAGGCTCACTGAGTAGTTGTCACCCCCCATAGTGTGTAGTGACTTGCACTGGACAGGTATGGTGCAGTGACAGTGCTTCTGAACAGGGTTTTACTCCCCATGCTATGATACCATGTAGTGACTTCTGGAAAACTGTCCATGGGCAGCCGTGCACTGCCTGGGTACACCATGTGCCCCTGTGATTGCGACATGTATATGCAACTGTGTCATGCACGGATATGTTGCATGTGTAGTAATGTCCTTATCACTTTGTCATCCTGACAGGCTTCTGCCCATCGGAAGCATGAGATCTGGAAGGACATCGTCCGGGCTGTCCGGTCCGTGGGGGTCTACAAGCGCCGGATCCGCAACTGCCAAAAGAGGTGGCAGGACCTTCGGGGCTGGACCCGGAGGATTGCACGGGTCCAGCTGAAGCTGTCGCCTCCTCGCAGGAGGGCGGAACACGGACCCTGACCCCCACATGCTCAGGATCCTGGCGGTGGTCTTTCCAGACCTGGATGGGCAGCTGAAGGCCAGAGAGCAGCAAGGAGGGGGTGAGTCAAAGACTGCACTGTGTACTCTGTCTAACATGTTATGTGCCCTCCTCGGGCCAGGTTGAACTGCCACAGTACAGCAGTCATGTTGTCCAGGAGCCATGTCCCTCTATTGTGCACTGCCCACTCCTCATCTGATACCCAGGTGTGGCCCTTACATGCAGGGAATTCTGTCACTTAGGACTGTGTCCTTGCAGTTTGCTTGACTCAAGGTGGGAGACAGCATCTGTTTCCCTGACTCTGTGGTGGGCATCATGGGTGGGTCCATTGCTTACACAATGCCTGTATTCTGACATGTAGGGTAGTGTCACAGGTCTCCCATATGTCCAATAGGTATGACCTGGACAGATGAGGGTTAAGAGGATGTGTTGTGGGGGGATGTACATGTGCACTTGTGCAGCTCCAGGACTTGCATTCCCCATGACCTACTATTGTGACACAGTGCAGAGTGTTGTTGTCTGGCTGCAAAGTCATACATCACTGAGACAGTGATGTATGACTTTGCAGTCATGCCTCCGCCATGGCATGTGTCTACTGATTGGTGATCCTGCAGGGGAGTGACATGTGCTACATGCACACCATAGTGGCGCTGGCTATCAGGACATGGGTGCATCATGGTGTCTGTCGCTGGTATGCATCACATGCATTTCCTATTTGACTCTGGGCATCCCTTACATCCGTAAACCTGTACTGACTCAGTGGCAAGAGCTGTGATGTGTCCACACCGTGTCCTCTGCACTGTCCAACTACTGTGTACTTGGTGCATGTGTCAACACTGGGGTGTTGCAATCCAACAGACACCAGACAGATGGGTGCAAGGCCATGTGGGATGTGAGTGCCATGCTTGGCATCAGACTGACAATTGACTTCTCCTGTTCAATTAGTGCACTTTTAGCAATGTACAACTAATGATGCCAGGGCTTGCTCTGTGATGTGCTGTGCTCACAGTGGTGTGTGCGTTATGTGCAGGTGACTGATGTCTGTCTGTTTCCCCATTGTTTGCAGATACATCCACGGCCACGGAAGGGGACAGCTCCACGGACCAGGAGGAGCCGGAGAGCCAGACTGGGTCAGCAGCCGAGGAGTGGTCGGAGGGACCCAGTGGCACGGAGGGCGAGGGGAGCCACACCGAGGAGTCCTCAGCAGCATCCACCTCAGCTGAGGACCAGAGCAACTCGGAGGATGACTCCCTTGTGGAGGCGGGTGTCAGCAGCCACCACACCCCAGCTAGTGTTGCTGTCCCCGCCACCACCAGCACCACCACCGCCCTCCCATTGGCTCCCATTCCCCAGGTCCGTGGAGGCTCCCATGTCCGGGAGCGTGTCTCCTTTGGGCCAGGCACCGCACCCCTGCCCCTGTGTCCCCTGCTGCCCTGAGTGAGGAGTCTGTGTACCTCCTTCGCCAGCTCCATGTAGGGCAGACAGCCATGCTGAGTGTCCTCCATGCGCACACCGCGCTGTTGACTCAGCTGGTGTCGTTCATGGAGGGCATCTCATCGGGCATGTCTGACCTACAGAGGGGCAATAGGTCCATGGACTCCTCCCTGACGGCAGCAGTGTCCCTCCTCAAACGGTCCCTCACCCCTCCTGCCTTTGCTCCATCCACACTCCCCAGCACCTTACCCATCCCAGGCACACACACACTGGCACACACCAGCACACACACATCCAGCACACTGACACACACGCCAATGACAAAACGCACACGCAAGCACATTCAGGGGACTGAAGCCAGACTCACAGGGGATGGGGCCCTGGAACACACACACGCATCCACATGCACTGCGCAGTCCTCAGTTCCCTCTCCCTCCAAAGCACCCTCCCTTGCCTCACCTGCAACCCCAAAGTCACAGCAGCTCTTCCTCTGTGACCTCGGCCTCTTCCCCACCGATGAAGCTGCTCCAGCATCCCGGGGGAAGAGGAAGCCCACCCACACGGAGCAGAGTGCCCCTCGCCCCGGACACCCTCCCCCAGGCGCAGACGGACTGAGGCCCCCACCCGCAAGTCCCCCGGAGTGCTAAGAGCAAGACCCCGCCACCGCCCTGCAGCTCAGGCACAAGGTCTCCGTCCTCCATCCCTCAGGCCCCCACTGCACAGGTGCCCCCACCACACCCTGCCCCAGGTTCCCCCACCCACAGATATACCATCCCCAAGATGCTCCGGCCTTCTCCCCCTGCCACTTGCTCTCCCAGCACCACACCCCCGCTGCGCTTGTCTGTGCCACTGATGTGGTGAGGGTGTCCTCCCCTCTGTCCAACCCACCTTGCCTGTTCCCCATTCTCCTCCCCTGGAGGTAGGCACTGCAGTGGAGTCCACTACCGCCCTGTCTGACTTGGGCACTGCAGTGGCGGACCTGTCCACCCCATCTGCAGGGTCCACTGCAGTTGTGCCGGCACCCACGACATCTGTGTCATGCCCCCAGTTGTGCCGGCACACACCATGTCAGACACCTCCACTGCAGTTGTCAGTGGCTCTCCAGCACCCACCACCCCTTCCCTGACTCCCCCTGGTGAGCCCTGATCCTGTCCCTGCGGTGCCTGGCCTGCCCCCGGTTGCCCCTCCTAGTGGATTGTCCCTGGTATTGTGCAGGCATGCGTAGGGTGACATCTGCCAGTGTCACCCTGTTTGAACTTTGACAATGGACTGGCCATTGGCCTTTGCTCTTTTTTCAGGACTTCGTTTGGCCTCAACACATATGCTGAATAAAGCAACTTTCTTTTCTCTAGTGCTCATGCTTCAGATGTACATGTTGTTGGTGCAGCTAACCATGCCCTTGCTGCAGTGATGGTGATATCTGGTCTCATGATTATGAAGTGTTACTGTGCAGGAACCCATGTGGTCCAGGGGGAATGTGTCCTATCATGTGGTGTATCCATGTCATCAATAGCAGCATCTGAGGGTGTCATGTGTTCAGTATTTGGCAATGGGTTTCCTACTTACATTGGCAATTTCACATCTGTGGCTTCCACCCCTGCACATCTGTTGTGCCTGCCATCGTTGCATTTGTCTACTTCCCTGACCGTGTTGCCATCTCCAGTGGACATGCAGGTTTGGGCATCAATGGGGAGGGACTCATCCGTGTAGTCAGTGCAACATTGCTATACAAGTGTGTTGGATCTGTGCTGATGATTCCGTTGGCACATCCATGACCAGGCTGATGTGATGGGAGCCCTCATTTGGTGCTAATTGTTGATTGTGTGACCAAGTGCTCAGCTGACATGATGGGGCCCTACTGAGGCAACATATGGCACAGCTTTCCTCACACAGGAGTGGAGTCCCCTCATGGCAGTGTGTACACGTGTGACATTGCCTGCGCCCAAGGTGTGTGTTGTATGTGCATGTCTGTGTGTTCACTTCCATTCATCTGCGCATGCTGTGATCCCTAGTGTTGTACCTGTTTGTGATGCTTGCTGACTTGAGCTATGTTCCCCCAAAGTCTTCTCCCTGTGTTCTCTGTGATGTGGGTGCATGGCACATTACTGGTCATCAGGGTGTCACCCATAGGTGTGTTTGCTGTCAGGGCAGAGTTTGTGTGCTGACGCAGATGGGTCACAGTCAGGTTTCCCTTTGGCCCTTGTTGTTTGCCCCTGTCATGTGATTTCCAGTTTGTGTTATCTTTCAGTGATTGTGACACGTTGTGTGTGTGACTGCTGGCACTCCTTAGGGTCCGGGCTGCAATGTTGGTTGTTGTCTATGTGTGTTCTTTGTGGGTGACCTTGGTTTCTTCATTGGTGTGTGACTGTGGCTGGGATCCCATTGGTCGGTGTGGTATTGCCGTCATGTCCATGTACAGCGTAGTGTGCAGTGTGTCAGACATTCAGGTGTCTTGTTGAGTGTCCATGTGTGATGTGTTTCTACACCTTGGTTCCCACCCACCACCCTGGAATAGTAATGGGTGCATGTGCAATGTCACCAGTGCATGTGTACTTCACTGCTGCACATTGTTGGAGGTCGAGGGGTGTGGTGTTGAGTGTGTGCAGATGAGAGTTGTTGCCCGGCTAGTCCCCTGCCTCCATGTTGGCGTTGGCTTACTGGCCATGCTGATTGATTTGTGCTTGTGTAGGTGTGATGGTAGTTAGTTGCTCAGGACACCTGACTGTGGTTCACAGTGTGAACGACATTTAGCTTTGTCATCACAGTGGTATTTTTCTTCAGCCCAGGGTCACCACATTGTGGGGGCCCTGGGGGTGGTGCTGTGGTGTGTCTGTGACTTGCTGTGTCAGTTGTTGTTCCTACGTGCCTGTGTGACATGTGTGTTTTGTGCTCCCTCTCACCTGTCAATGCCTGCTTGCCCACATAGGGGATTTGGATCCATGAGTTACCTTAGTGTGGCAGTGTATGCACATCTGTATGATTGGTATTCAGCTCTCCTCATGTGTTGTGTTGTTGCCTGGGGACAATGGCACCCCCACCCCTCACCTGCTGTGTATGATGACAGTGTTGGTCTGCCTGTTTGTGTTTGTGCATCTGCACCACTGCATTGGCATATCTTGGGTGTGCCATTGGCTGTATGTTGTTTGGTGTGTTTCCCCTGCTGTCCCTGGGACTCCTAGGTCATCGGTCAGCACAGTGATCATGGTTTGTGTGTCCCATTGCTGCCATGGTATGGTATCTGTTCACCTCACATCTGCTGTCTCCACAGGGTATCTGCATTTGTGTGCCCATTGGTGCAAATATGTGGTTCTGCATTCTGATGGTCACTTCTGTCATTGTGTCATTGATGACTGTTGACGGTCTCAGCCACCATGGGTGTTGTTTGTCTGCACATGGCCAAAGGAATGTTTCATTTGCACTGCAGTATTTGGCTCCCCCAATTTATGTTGCAATGGGACACATACACTACTTTGCCACAGATGAGTTTTTGGTTCTGTGACCAGGAATGATCCATGCAGTTTGGCAGTTGCAGCTCTTTCTTTGTCAACAATTGCCTTTTGGTCACTGTGATGATGAGGGTGTAGACCCCATTGCCACAATGATCAAAATGTGCTTCAGCTATGGACCCCACACTTGCCTTTTGGTCACTGTGATGATGGGGGTTTAGACCCCATTGCCACAATGGTCAAACTGTGCTTCAGCTATGGACCCCACACTTACCTTTTGGTCACTGTGATGATGGGGGTTTAGGCCCCATTGCCACAATGGTCAAAATGTGCTTCAGCTATGGACCCCACACTTGCCTTTTGGTCACTGTGATGATGGGGGTTTAGGCCCCATTGCCACAATGGTCATGGGCTGCTTGCATTGTGGGTGCCACACACATATATGTGTGGCACATGTGCTAGGGGGTCACATTGTATGTTCAATGTCATGTTCGGTGTTGTAGGCATTTGACACAGCCTGCTCACACGCTTGTCATGGTGGTGGGGGGGATGTCTTAATCTTGCATTCCCTAGGTTGTGGTGTGCTTGTTGTGTCATGCATTGTCCATCCTATGAGTGGGGGTGGTAGTAGTGGTAGGCATCCAGCCCCCCTGGCTAAGGGTGGTGGTAGGCATCCAGCCCCCTGGCTAAGGGTGGTAGTAGTGGTGGGCATCCTGCCCCCTGGCTAAGGGTGGTAGTAGTGGTGGGCATCCTGCCCCCCTGGGTGAGGGTGGTAGTAGTGGTAGGCATCCTGCCCCCTGGCTAAGGGTGGTAGTAGTGGTGGGCATCCTGCCCCCCTGGGTGAGGGTGGTAGTAGTGGTAGGCATCCAGCCCCCCTGGTTGAGGGTGGTAGTAGTGGTAGGCATCCAGCCCCCCTGGCTAAGGGTGGTGGTAGGCATCCAGCCCCCCTGGCTAAGGGTGGTAGTAGTGGTGGGCATCCTGCCCCCCTGGCTAAGGGTGGTAGTGGTGGGCATCTGGCACCCCCTGGCTAAGGGTGGTAGTAGTGGTGGGCATCCTGCCCCCCTGGGTGAGGGTGGTAGTAGTGGTAGGCATCCTGCCCCCCTGGTTGAGGGTGGTAGTAGTGGTAGGCATCCAGCCCCCCTGGCTAAGGGTGGTGGTAGGCATCCAGCCCCCTGGCTAAGGGTGGTAGTAGTGGTGGGCATCCTGCCCCCCTGGGTGAGGGTGGTAGTAGTGGTAGGCATCCTGCCCCCTGGTTGAGGGTGGTAGTAGTGGTAGGCATCCAGCCCCCCTGGCTAAGGGTGGTAGTAGTGGTGGGCATCCTGCCCCCCTGGGTGAGGGTGGTAGTAGTGGTAGGCATCCTGCCCCCTGGGTGGGGGTGGTAGTAGTGGTAGGCATCCAGCCCCCCTGGCTAAGGGTGGTGGTAGGCATCCAGCCCCCCTGGCTAAGGGTGGTAGTAGTGGTGGGCATCCTGCCCCCTGGCTAAGGGTGGTAGTAGTGGTAGGCATCCTGCCCCCCTGGTTGAGGGTGGTAGTAGTGGTAGGCATCCAGCCCCCTGGCTAAGGGTGGTAGTAGTGGTGGGCATCCAGCCCCCCTGGCTAAGGGTGGTAGTAGTGGTGGGCATCCTGCCCCCTGGCTAAGGGTGGTAGTAGTGGTGGGCATCCTGCCCCCCTGGGTGAGGGTGGTAGTAGTGGTAGGCATCCTGCCCCCTGGCTAAGGGTGGTAGTAGTGGTGGGCATCCTGCCCCCCTGGGTGAGGGTGGTAGTAGTGGTGGGCATCCTGCCCCCCTGGGTGAGGGTGGTAGTAGTGGTAGGCATCCTGCCCCCTGGGTGGGGGTGGTAGTAGTGGTAGGCATCCAGCCCCCCTGGCTAAGGGTGGTGGTAGGCATCCAGCCCCCCTGGCTAAGGGTGGTAGTAGTGGTGGGCATCCTGCCCCCCTGGGTGAGGGTGGTAGTAGTGGTAGGCATCCTGCCCCCTGGCTAAGGGTGGTAGTAGTGGTAGGCATCCTGCCCCCCTGGCTAAGGGTGGTAGTAGTGGTAGGCATCCAGCCCCCCCTGGGTTGGGGTGGTGGCGCGCATTCAGGCCCCTGTGTGCATATGTGGCATTGGTGATGGGCATCCCGCCCCTATGGTGCTGCTGGTGTAAGTATATTCTGCATCCCTCTGTGTGTGTGTGATGTGTCGTGTACGTGTTGTATGTGTTTTGTGGTTGGTGTCTGACTTACCTTCTGCGCCGTACGCGTCCGTGCCTGTTCCGGTAGTAGATGTAGAATATTGGTATGATCGGGACGAAGGGATTCATGGTTGGTTCGTGTCGTTCGTCCTTCTCGTTGCTTCGCGTCGTCCTCGTCGCTTGGCTTCGTCCTCGTCGCTTCGCGTCGTCCTCGTCGGTGCTGTGTTCGTCTCGTAGCCGTGGATCGTGTTGTGGCGCGATTCGGAGCTTATGTGCGCCTCTCCCGGATGCTTTGACGTGCCGTGCGTAGCGACGGGTTCGGCGCGTACGGAAAGCGCATCGTACTTGTCCGGCCGGACGGGGCTGCATTTTCCCTTCCGTGCGACTCGATTCGGCGTTTCCGGATTCGCCTCGGTCGGAGAACAGGACCTGGTTTGGGTGAGTACGGCTCGGCCGGGATTTTTGCTGTTGTGCGCATCGTACTTGCTCGTTCGGTGTACTGTACGGATCGGTCGGGAAACTGGCTTTCGCATGGCTTTTTTCCCGACCGAATAGTATTGGGTGCGCCTCCGACCGAGATCGGAATCGGCCCCTTAGCTGGAACAGCAATTGCTGGCCACACTCCTTGGGAACATGCCCTATCCCGGGGAAAAAGGCCAAGAATCTTGGAATATTGATGGACACAGAACTTAACTTTGATGCCCAAATAAATCGTACCACAACAACCTGCACATGAATTATCAGGATGCTCAAGAAAATCTTCCCATTCATTCAACAGTCCGCTCGCAAGCAGGTTGCCCTTGCCCTGGTAATATCCAGACTCGACTATTGTAACTCACTGTATCTGGACTCAAATAAGAACCTGCAGCATAGACTCAAGGTTATGCAGAAGCTTTGGCGAGACTGGTCCTGGGCATACCCAAGGGACAGTACGCTGTAAAGGGGCTGGAGTTCCTACATTGGCTCACAATTGATAAACGCATTAGATTTAAATCTCTCTGCATGGTCCATAAGGCCCTTCACCTTCCATACCTTGCAAGATTGAAAACTATGTTTGGCCGGTATCTTCCAGCCAGACCCCTTCGTTCTTCGCTACTACTAAAGCTCACGGTACCAAGAACTAAAAGAAAGAGATGGGGCGACAGAGCATTTTCTACGGCTGCGAGCAAACTCTGGAACACCCTTCCACTAAACATAAGAGCCATTCCCCATCTCCTGCCCTTCAGGAAGGCTCTCAAGACATGGTTATTCCCCTTATAGTTATCTTCTTATGTACTATGAGCGGGTGTTTCCGGGCGGTGATCTATAGCGCCTTGACGCCTTTTGGTAATTGCTGCGCTTTATAAATTTAAAATCAAATCAAATTTAAAATCAAATCAAATCTAACAAGAAACTCAATACTATTTTATGTGGTAATGCTGCCGTATAGAAGGCATGATTACAAAATGAAACCTGCATTCCGTTGTTGGGGCTTTCTTGGTGCTAATGTGTTCATTAATGTTTTGTTGACTGCCTATGTTCAAATGGGTGAGTTTTAAATCTATTTACCTGGTCCATTATACACTTCATGGCCATGGTCGTCGCTATTTGAAAAAGGAAGTTTCACTATTATCTTCTAGCTTATAAATTGCTGGTGCTCCTTTGGTCATTGTTCACAAGTCTGTTGTGTAAGATTAGGTAGCAGGACTTTTTTCGTTAAAGCAGCTAGCATTCACAATTCTCGGCTGCTCTCTTTGCAAATGTTACAACAGCTGCTGTCTTTTTGTAAAACCTTAAAAAACAGGCTTTTTATAGGCAAATTCTGGTTACTTGCTAGCCTTTTTACCTAAGCGCCAGGATACCTTTTCAGGTTGCAGTGCACTTTAAAAGCTATAAAATAACACGACATAAACAAATTAATCACCTCCCATTTCTGTGTAAAATAGTGCAAAGTATTTTTGCAAAACAACATTTGGTCTACATGAAAGAGAAGACACTGTTAGACCCTTGGTAGCTAGGGTTTTAGGTGCGATGTGCAAAATTTGAGTTCACTCAATTAATCAAAATTATGGCAAAATTACGCAAAATTATACGTAATTACTTGAAATGCAAATCCATCACTACAGCACTATATTTTAGAATGAAATGCGAACTTGCTTCAGTTTAGATTGATAAAACATAGATGATTGTGTTATATCCTGAGTTCAATGCTATTCATGCTCTGCCTGTAGAACCTTGCTATGATGTCATCTTATGGAATGTTAGGAGTCAAACCTACACAGTTGGCTGGGCTGAGCAGCATGCTGGCTGCTCCTGGTGGGGTCTTGATATGATCTTGATATGGACTTGATCTCTCTATTGTACCATCTTGAATAAAACTACCTGAATCACACCAACCTGCGTGGACTCAATCACCACAGATTGCAAACTCCACCCCTCTTACTAAAGTGGAACTGGAGGTGGAGGATTGCCCGTATGCCATTCAACAGTAGAGGAGAAGTATCTTACTCAAAACTTTTATTAGTAAGAGTGAGCTGTTGTTCATTAATTTGAAGAACAAACACCTTTGACCACATTGTTTGGTGCTCACCTCCCAGGGTGGAAATAATAAACGTTAAATAAATGGGTGCGGTCTTTGATTAAGTTTAATCTTTCTAGGTACCATTCAACAAAGTAGCATCATTTTATTTCCAAAATTTGTGTCTACTGGCAGTGACCTTGGGTGACCATTAAAAGTGGTGGGGCATAATCCATGGCTGGAATTCCAGTGAGCGAGACTTACTCATTTACTTGGAGGATTTGGGGGGGGTTCGCTCACACTCATTTGTAATCAGTCTTAATCTCTCACTTATTAGGTGACTAGCCACGCTTTATAAATCCTGATTAATTTTTTCCCACTAAGCTTTAATCAATTACTCTCATTTGCATTTGCAGTCACTTTTACTTACTGTGATTCAATTTCACTGAATTATGTAGTCTCACTCATTCTCACTCTGATTCACTGAGTCTCACTCATTCTCAGTTACTATCACTCAATACCATTCATCCTAAGTCATTCTGATTGACTCAATCTCACTCTGACTCACTCAGTCTCACTTAGTTTCACTCAGTTTCACTCTGTCTCACTCTGAATCACCCATTCCCACTCAGTCTTACTCATTCTCACATAGTTTCCCTGAGTCTTTCCATGACTCACCCGCTCTCCCTGATACACTCAATCCCACTCATTCTGATTCACTTACTTTCACTGTGACTCACTAATACTCAATCAGTCCCACTCCTCACTTAGTCCCACTCACTCTCACTGATTCCAGCTCACATAATGTAACTCTGACTTACTCTGTCTCACTCTGACTCACTCATTCCTGCTCAGTCTCACTCATTCTCACCTAGTTTCCCAGAGTCTTCTCATAAGTTACACGTCCACCCTAAAAAACACTCAGCCCTACTCATTCTGATTCAATCTCACTGTGACTCAGACATACTCAATCAGTCTCACTTATTCACACTCAATCCCACTCTGTCTCACTCATTCTGACTCACTGAGTCTCACTGTGACTCAGTCTTACTAATTGACAATCAGCCTAAATCCTTCTCACTCAACCTGTTACTGATTCGCTCAGCCATACTCATTCTGATTCACTCATACTCACTCATACTCATTCAGACACACTGAATCACACTCATTCTGGCACAAACTCAGACATAATCATTCTCATTCAGTCTGACTCAATCAGTCTCGCTCACTCTCACACTGACTCACTCTGTCTCACTCATTCTCTGACTCACTAAGACTCACTCAAACTTGACTCACTTATTCTCACACACAGTAACATTCAGTTACACTCCCTGTCATTCTCCCTCACTCATTCATTCATAGTCACTTGAACTCACTCTTCTTATCACTCATTGTCCTCACTTTGACTCACTCCTACACTCACACTTTACTCACACATACACACATAGACACACACATGATCACATATACACATACTCTCTCACTGACACACACACTCTGACACATGCATACACAGTATTTGAAAGCATCTTTTACAAACCTTGCTGTCTGTGCAGGTCCCGTTAGGACTCCTACTGCTTCTTTCAGATTTGGACACTTGAAACTGAAACCATAAATCTGTGCAGTTGCAGATTCGAGTTTTCAGTCTCTGCTCATTCACCCCGCCCTTCTCCAACTCTGTGACAAGTTTGGAAACATTGAGATGACAGGGTGATTGACTTGTAGCCACAGGCATTGCTGGACTTAAGCCTGTAATGCCTGCGGCTAATTTTATCTGTGACATTACCACGCCACAGATTGGGAGGCACTGAGGCATCAGTGGTTGACCTGAAGCGCACCCTTACTTTATACATTAATTTCATTATATTCCTTTTTAAACTGTTTGGCGTGCATTCACTCAAGATGTGCTCCGTCCCTGTGCACATTCATGAAATACCAAGTATTTGTGACGCGCAGTTTGCGAGTCACTGATTTGCACAGCCTTATGCACAATGTGATCCAATTAATTCACGTACTCAATAGTGTTTCCAAAGTTCAATCCATTTTTTTTTTTTATTTCCAATCATTTAACAGTGCTTGTCCGTCATGTCAAAGGTACAAGTTCCAAAAATTTTTTGCTTGTTGCTTGCTCAAGAATTGCCCATCTGGGCCTATTCACAGGCATGTTAAGAAACTCGATTCATCCAAATCATCATATTTAAATTCACCCAATGCATTTCGTTCATTTATGACCTTCTTCAGGGGTATCTGCAATGTTTAAAAATATGCGTGAGCTAAATACAATTCACGTACAACAGTAATGTGCAATAAAGCATTCTTTTGCCCCTTCCCCTTGAAAATTATTCGTGCTCCTAAATGAATACTATTCCAGTCCCCTAAGTGAACACTCCCCTGAAATCCGACCCTTATCTAAATAATTATCAATGCGTTCCCCCTCTCAATGTACACTAGTATGCAACCTACAAAACCTCAAAAGTGAAAATCAACATGAAAATAAAACTACGTGAAAATAAAACTACGTTGCTCCCCTATAAAATCTACCATTCTTACTCCATCCAGCAAAGGCCAACCTCTCTGTAATATCTCATCCTGCCCCCGTTTACTGACTGCCGATTCTGCTATTTAAACTTGTTTTAACCCCGGTTCATACCTGCAGTGTTTCTGCCTCATGTCAAACAGCGTAACCTCCTTAACTGATCTGAATTGAAGCTGAGTCAGCCAGCACAACGCCTTTTCACCAAACGTTTCCCTCCCCACCTGTGTGCAACTGCTCTCACGTGATTTCATCCCCCAACCCCCTGGTCCTAGTGCACCAGAAATACAATAACCAAAACTCTAAAATGCACATTTCGTGAAAAATCCATTCCCCTTGTGTATGCTTTTAACATGCTATATATTGCTTATTGTGAAAACCGAAACCAGAAACATAGCACCAATCAAATCAAACACCCAGTTCATTGCACAATCATCTGCTTCCGTATAGTTGACTTCAGTGCTGTGACGCTCCGTGGACAACCTTTGACGTGAAAATAGTTGTTAAAGGTCCATGCGTTCTTTTTTCTTCGGGGTGCTAAACAGGGTTGGAACGGAAGGGTATAAAGTACATGAGTGGTTGACCTGAAGCACACCCTTACTTTATACATTAATTTCATTTTATTCCCTTTTAAACTCTTTGGCGTGCGTTCCAACCCTGTTTAGCACCCCGAAGAAAAAAGAACGCATGGACCATTCTCTCTAGCTGAGCTGTCTTAGACTGCTGCTAGATGGCATTTTCTTTTTATATCAATAGTGAATAAAAGATTATTATTCCTGCTTGGTATAACAAGGGAGGGGGGCATGTCCCTGTATCCCTAATGGAAAAACCACCACTGTCTACTGGGAAAAGCTCTTACTTTTCGCCCCACGGCATCCCAATTTCGAATACTCTCTGAAAGTGTCCTACCCCACCTTAACGACTTCAACAGCCTCTATCAAGTCCTTCCAGATTCAGCATTGTCTAAATTACAAAGGCTCCAAAACACTGTAGTTTAGAAAGTGGTGGTTCTGAGACCATTAGACCTTTTATATGATAAGACGGAGGGGCTTCACTGGTTGCTTGGAAAACAACTATTACAGTTCAAGACCCTATGCTAATATTCTGATACTAAACACCTCTGCCACATAAAAGAAGTATTCTCGATAGAGCTATGTCCACCTTTTTCATTCAAATTCATAGCTGCTGCTACTGCAGGCTTTTTCACACCAGTAGGAAATCTTTAAAACTTCTGGGATCAGATCACAAAATATTTTCATGGCCTAACAAACACACCGTGACCATGGTTTAGAGTAAAAGGCAATTCATCCAAACTCTCCTTCCTTTTTCACCCAAACACCCTTGAAAACTCTTTCCTCGCTCGACAACATACTGCACGCTGTCTTCTGTCACCTGTACTCCGTTCTTCTCCCAACCTGAGGGTGTGGATACATCCGAATGTGACTCTCCACCCCCCAAACTACTGCCTAACCGCAACCAGTCCTAAATTTGGCAACATGCTAGAAACCCACAAACTCAAACCAAACCCTTTTAGCCATGCAGGGTGGGAGAGCGGACAAACTTTTCTGCACCCTACCTCTGCTGTTGACGGCAAGACCATGCTGCACAACTCTACAGGCTTTGCACAAACATTTCTTCTCCCTATACTAGCTGCCTTCTAGCCGGTGGTGTCCAGAGTCAGGAAGATATTTAGGAAACAGTGGTTCAGGTGTGGCCTAAATGGTCCAAAGCGAGAAAGTGACCCAGCAGGGAACACTTGGTTCTAAGGTTTTGAAATTAATTCATAAGGGAGCAAAGGAAAGAACAAAGGAAGGTCATGTAGGTCAGATAAATGATAAACATTTATTTTACAATTTTTTGTATAGTATTCAGGTGCTCACATATATTTAAGTGAAAGGAAGCGTGACATGCAGGGTGATAGTGAGGTTTAAAAAGGCATCGCATTGACAACAGTATAATGAGCTCCACAGTTATTTTACAAGGAGTAATAGGAGTTCATGTTGTATGGTTGTCGACGGCGTTTCGAACCCAATAAGTGGGGTTCATCTTCAGGACAAGGGTGAGCAAGCTGAATTAGAGGAAAGGAAAATCATCCTAGGCCCATTCGTCTGTTAATGATGAGGGCAGCTGGTACTGATTTTTAAAAATTGGCTGAGGAGTGAATTATTGGCGCCAAGAAACTGAGTAGGAATGTCTGCCCGGGACTCGTGTTTGCTTATTTAGGAGGGAACCCGGATGGGAAGGCAGCTGGCCGGGATGATTTGTTTTGTATTTTATGGAAAACGAACAACAGGGCCATTAATTTGGGGCCTGGAGCTGAGCAGACAGGAGCGTCCTGCTTCTGCCTTCACTGGCGGTGAATGCAGAAGCAGGACGCTCCTGTCTGCTCAGCTCCAGGCCCCCAAATTAATGGCCCTGTTGTTCGTTTTCCATAAAATACAAAACTAATCATCCCGGCCAGCTGCCTTCCCATCCCGGGTTCCCTCCTAAATAAGCAAACACGAGTCCCAGGCAGACATTCCTACTCAGTTTCTTGGTGCCAATAATTCACTCCCTCAGCCAATTTTAAAAATCAGTACCAGCTGCCCTCATCATTAACAGACGAATGGGCCTAGGATGATTTTCCTTTCCTCTAATTCAGCTTGCTCACCCTTGTCCTGAAGATGAACCCCACTTATTGGGTTTGAAACGCCGTCGACCACCATACAACATGAACTCCTATTACTCCTTGTAAAATAACTGTGGAGCTCATTATACTGTTGTCAATGCGATGCCTTTTTAAACCTCACTATCACCCTGCATGTCACGCTTCCTTTCACTTAAATATATGTGAGCACCTGAATACTATACAAAAAATTGTAAAATAAATGTTTATCATTTATCTGACCTACATGACCTTCCTTTGTTCTTTTCTTTGCTCCCTTGTGAATTAATTTCAAAACCTTAGAACCAAGTGTTCCCTGCTGGGTCACTTTCTCGCTTTGGACCATTTAGGCCACACCTGAACCACTGTTTCCTAAATATCTCGCCACCCCAGGTTCACATATTGGGGTACCATTGTCTTCTCTAAAACCAGAGTCAGGAAGAGGCGGGACATGCCCTTCCTGACTCTTATAACCTAAGCTAAACTTCCACCCCTTCCCCCCCAATAGCCCTATGCCTGTCTAATTCCTGTTTGGGGGCATGAAGCACCCTGAGGAAAGACTAGTCTGCAACCCTCTTTCCCCAGGGGCCAACATTGTGCCCTAACAAACACACTGTGACCATGGTTTAGCGTAAAAGGTCATTTATTATTTCACGGTTGCAAAACTTATTGAACTTTAATCAACATATAACATTTAACTTGTATTTATGAACCTCCCCATACACCCATGAGCACTCATAACTCATGCCAAACTTCCAAACCCCCAAGACGTCATACCTTGTTTTATACTTCACTGTTCCACTCCTTGGGTTTGTGCCTTCTATCCAAAGTCTCCTTACTTTTTCACTCAAACACCCTTGAAAACTCATTACTCGCTTGACAACACACCACACACTGACACACTCACTGTCTTCTGTCACCTATACTCTAGTCTTCTCCCCCCGAGGGTGTGGATACGCCTGCATGTGACTCTCCACCCCCCAAAATACTGCCACCCAGAAAAAAACCAGAGGGTGTTTTTCTGCCCTTATACCACTTGCATCCATATCAACGGGGATCTCACATGCACCATGGGCACTCCTGCCACAAACGGCTAACCACATCCTACAATACCTTCATATAATAAGCATTCCCTATTCGTGAAAGGTATACCCCATCTTCCAGAAAAAGACAAACTTCTTTTCCAGTAATGCCATTATGCAAGATCACTGTAATGCACCTGTTTTCGCAAAAAAAACAACTTATAGCTCTATTGAGCTTCCGTGATGCCTTATCAATTGTTGTATGTCTCATGACACCCCTCCAGACCCGACGTGGCACCAACTCGGTCCACACAATGCAAGTCCCAGCAAAGTTCCTTTTGATCGCCTCCATGTCCCTTTGCATATGCTGTAACAAAGTCAGTTCAGACAATTGCACCAAATCGTCTTCCGGACATCCCCTCTGTGGAACCAATGTTGTCAACCAAGACAGCAAACAACCACAGCGCAGTCCCTCTTTATCCCACAATAGCACCTCATGTTCGCTGCTGTACAGTCCCAGGTTCTGTCCGTAAATTTTTTGGTCAGCATATTTTGTGGCCCAATGCACAAAAGAATGTACCAGGTCACCATCTTAGATCCGGGCCCGCGGACATATTGTGCATTAGAAGAAAAATGCGTTAGGTCTGCCCACCTATATCACAAACCTAGGAAATTCCCCCACCCCCCCCCCCCAAGGACCCATGATCCTCCTCATTTCCTCACATATCATTCGCAACACCGTGACCTCCACATCCCAATCTGTGGAATCTGACCCCAACCCTGCCCCAAACCTGCCGCCACTGTTGCTGCCCCAATCCAAAAGGAGTGTGTCCTGAAAGCAGTCGGATAATCCAAGTGGCACAGGCCCATGCACAACACTGTCAAAAGCTGAAAAGCTGACACCTTAAGGCCATCGATGTGACAAAAAATTGCACCGTAGCACCGCCCTTTCAACACATGAAACTGACACCATTCGCACACCTGGCACACCGCACCTCTACCACCCTCACACAACCTTAGCCACTTCCCTCCACCTTGCTGATCAGTCTTTGACTGCTGCAAACAAATGCCTAAGCAACCCAGGCCCAAACGCTTCCTTATGCAGCACCCCCAACTCTGACTTCGACACCAACAATTCCAAAACCCCCCCAAAAAAACCATCTAAATCATGCACAGACGAAAAACAGCCACTTCGAAAACATCACAACATACAGGTAAAACCGCCAACGATTCTATCAACAGCTCGAATGTTATAGCATCCCTCAAAACTGTCCCTCCACACCACTGTTTACCCTACCCCTTCAGAACCCATCCCAGTATCTCATCACTAGCAGGGTCGAAACCCCAGTACAGTTTGACATAGAATGAGATCCGAGACAACTTGCCCCCAATAGTTGTGGGCGATAAGCCTCTATCAATACAGAACAAAACAAAGCATAACACTCTCCTTTTCACTGCCACTTGCTCTGGTTCGCAGTCCTGCCATGGAAAAACCCTCAAAGTCCCTGAACTCGGTCCAGGCCAATCTGTAAATTTCCTTATAGATTCAGCTAATGATCCCTTGACCAAACCCACAAAACACGGTCACCCAATTCCTAGATGTCTGATGGCACTGATGTCTTGACCTCGCCCTCTCCCGGTGCCAATCTGCAAAACCGTTGCTACTGCAAATGAGATAAGAAATCTGCAGTCATTCTGTACTCCAGGTAAGTGTTTTGCCCTGAAGACAATATTCAAACACAAGCAGATCAGCATGAACTTCCTCAACAGACGCAACACTCTCAAGTCTCTGGCCCTCTGCCGATTGAACAATTCAACCATAGTCATTTTGTCCATATGGAACAACATGGTGCAGTTCACAAGCTCCCTCTCCCACACCTCCAGGGCCACAAACAATGAGAAGAACTCCAAGAAAGCTAAGCTCTGCCCCTGACTCTTCCAGTGCGCTGGTCAGTGATGTGCACACCATCTCCAGTCACAAAATTGCCCAAAACCTTGAGCTCCAGCCATATCAGAAAAAATTTGCACTTGCCACATGGTGTTCTCATCCAGAAAATCCATAGGCACTCCATTGAACGCTTTCAAGAACATCAGCAACACCCCAAAATCTGCTCTGACTGCCATTGATATCTGTACTCTGTGGTGTGGCAACACTGCGCCTGACACAGCCATGCCCAAACGCCTACAGAACGTCCATCCTTCTCTGACCACTCAACATGCAAAGGCAAAATAAAATAGTTTTGTGATGTGCTGCAAGTCAATCCTCTGCTCCCCCATCACCTTCAGCTGAAAACCGTTGATCTCCACCACTTCATTATGTGGCAACCTCTCCACCATCTGTACCATATCAAGTTCAATGCCCAGGAATGTCAAAACCTTCCATGGACCGTCTGTTTTTTCTGGCACCAGCGGCACCCCAAAAGAATTTGCCATGTCTTGAAATTGCTACAAAGCCTTACGGAATTCCCCTGAGTTCTTCTTGCCAACCAACAAAAAGTCCTTCAGATAGTGGGACACCTCTCTGTGACCACTGGATTTCATGAACACCGTCGGCAAAAAGTGCTGAAGGTTTCGAATAAGGCACAAGAAATGGCACACCCCATTGGCAAGACCTTGTCCCCCCCCCCAAACTTCATACCCAGTAGGGGAAAATCCACAACAGCCAGAAAGCCGACTTAATGCCGCATTTTGCCAGTTCCGTGTCCTGGCCACACTATCGCACTAGGCAAACAGTGTCATCACCCGACACGTACAATACCCTGGACTCCTCCCTTGCCATGTAGTCATTCACTGACGTACCCTGAGGCCAAGACAGATAATGTATCAATTGAAAATCCCCCTCCACTTTCTCTGGCACCACCCACAGAGGAGAAATAATCAAGTAATGGATGGGCCAGTCCGAAAAATGACCCCCTATTCTCCCTTCAGCTACTTCTTTTTCAATTTTTTCCACCACCACCCCTGGAAATTCCTTAGCAGACCACAAATTGTCCGCCCACCTCTAGCCCCTTGGCCCCTGGTACCCGATCCTAAAACCCTCATCGAAACCCCATTCCAGCCTTAAAGCCGCCTCCCTATCAGGATATAAAGCGTCTGCCTTAATGGGAGTAGTTGCCTTTTGTACCAGGGTGTCCCTGTTGCCCCCCTCCCTGGGACGCCTTCCATTGTTCTGCCGGGCTGGCCAAAGTAAAACATTGGGTGATAGGGTTTTTCCCCCCACACTTGGAGCATTCATGTCTTAATTTGCACAGGTGACGGGAACAAAACCCTTTATTAAAGTTAGAGCACACCCCAACATTGGGTTCCACTGGTTTTGGCACATAACCCGCTCCTTGCACGGAGGGCGTCGGCTGAAAAAACAGTTAAGTAATGGGCAGGCCACTTGCTTTGTGTGGAGAGGCTGTGGATTGCATTGATGACATCCATTGCATCAAAACCTCTGAATCTACCTCCCCCCAAAGCTTATCCAGATTGAGACTCACCCGTGCCCTAAACTCCTCATTGTAACTGAGCTATGCAATACCCCGAAAATGCATCTGTGCATTACGAATAATGTCCAAATATTTGTACAAGGCTATTGCCCTATTGCCATGTTTCTCAAAATAAATGCTGGCATATATCAAAAAGGCAGATATCCAATTTTCCAAGTTAATCAGTAGCCTGGGCTGTCTAGTGAGCTCCCATTCTTCCCCCTTAGGCCCCTCCTTCGCCTGGATGTCCCTATGTAAAAGTTTGAAAACATCCACAAATTTGTGTTTCCAAATTCTATTCTTGGTCTTCTCAGATAAATAGGACCCCAGTGACATCGCCAGACCCATGTAGGGCAACCATTTTTTCTGTTTGTCATCCTCTGAATCCTTGTCCCCTTTCTCTACCTCAGACTCGCATGAACTGTCTGACTGGCACCATTTTCCCCCTACAGCTTTCTTCCCTTTAGCACGCTTGTGTACCTCCTTGTCATTCTCATGACTTTTAGTTTTGCCCACATCAATGACCCCGTCACCCACACCTACAGATCTTCAGGTGACGGCACCCATCTTCTGCTCTCCCGCTTCCCAAATGGACCACCACTCCCCCATACCTGATGGCAGTGGGTCCACGTCTTACCGTCCAGTGCGACTTTTGTAACACCAAGTGCTCGTCCGGTTGCACCCCCATTACCTTTTTGATGCAGTTCAGGTGTTTCAGGCACTTCAACTTCTGCCACTTCCCAAAGCTCACCTTCTTCCCACTCCTCGCTCTTCTCAACATAATCCAGCACCATCTGCAAACTCGCACATTTGCGCCCGCATTTCACATTTCCACTCAGTCTTAACTGGGTCCAACCACAACTTTGGTCCTGTGCCTCAAACCTTGTGCAAACCCTCAGCGTAGGGGCGACCGCCGCGGACCTCCCATCTTTTCTGGCCAGCACCTCGATGCCGTGGTGCGCACCGCTGACGTACACGTCATACTGTCAGCCTATGCTGCCAACATCGACCTCATTTTACCTACCTGGCTGCACTAACCAGGAGGGTCCTGAGCACCACCAGGCCCTTCAGCGGCAATGACTCCATGTCTACACTGAGCAAACACAAGGAGATTATGGATGGAGTGCTGAAACATTTCATACACTTGCCCCAGTCACTATTAAATCTGGGTTGAATACATCATCGTTCTTTAGCTTACTTCGCCACTCCAGTTCAGACCAATCCATATGCAAATCAGTCTTAACCCTGTTCCTCATGGGAACAGTCCAGCCCAAACTGCCAAGCCAGGTCTTCCCTGGACTGGAAACAAGCATCCTGGGACCGGTTTCGGGGTAACACCCCTCATCAGCCAGTCTAGCTTGAATCCAGTGGCAAAAGTGAGAAAGGGACCCACATCTGGGCTCACCCTGCCTACTTAGAGTGAACAAAGTAAACACAAGGAGATGATGGGCGGAGTGCTGAAACTTTTCAGACACTCACCCCCATAGCTCACTTCACCACCCCAGTTCAGACCCAGCCATATGCACCCCCACATCTGGCAACCATAACCAGTGGCCCGCCCTGGCCCTCAGAGGTTTAATTCTGTGATCTCCCTCCCTCCGGCTGGTGGGTTGCCCCTGGACCTCCCCAGTTCTGCCTCTGCCTCCTCCTCCCTGGCTCTGCGCATCCTCTCCCAGCGCTCTTCGATCTCCTGAACCAAACAGCGATGTTCCTTAATTTGGGCCTCAATGTCTATATCCTGCCACCTGCTTCCATGGATGGAGCTGCTGAGTTGCTTGCTGCCACCAGGCCTGCCATTGTTATGGGAGTCCCCCCACCCCTCATGCCCACCCTCAGCTAGGGTACCTGCTGCCTGCTTCAACTTTTTTTGCACTGGGCCCTTTGGCCCTGCATGTGCTGCCGCCAGTGTCTTTGCGGCCTTCCCCATAGTCAGATCCACAGGTGTTTCCTGCTCCACACCCCTTGCTGCTTGTCAGACTTCACGCCCGCGCTGACCTGCATGGGTGCATCGGGAATAAACCCCACCCCTTCAGGCTCCTCAGAGCTTCCTTCCATAACCACAGGAGCGGGCGCTTGCAATCGAGCCGGGAGGCTGGAACGCATCCTAGCCAGCCTTGTATCACCGGTTGCGTGCTGGGAGCCACAGCCCCTCCCATGTGTCGCCTTATCCCCCCTCCCAACTTTACCCTTGGGTGATTTGCAGGCGGCAATCTCTCTTGTAACCTTGACTGATGCGGTACGCGTCGGGCACGTTAGCCCGACCCAGGCCTGTCTCAACACTCATGGTCGGAGTAGATCCTCATGGCCGGCTGCACCCAACATGTGCAGCAGTGCCCTTACCTCTGCTGTCGACGGCACGGCCATGCCACACAACTGCACAGGCTTTGCTTCGCACAAACATTTCTTCTCCCTACACTCACTCCATTCTACCTGTTGGTGCCCAGAGTCAGGAAGAGGCCGGACACGCCCTTCCTGACTCATATAACCTAAGCTAAACTCCCACCCCTTTCCCCCCATAGCCCTATCCCTCCCTACTTCCTGTTTGGGGGCACGAAGCACCCTGGACGAAGACTGGTCTGCGACCCGCTTCCCCCAGGGGCCATCATAGGCTGGTGCTATTTCTTTTTAGCGTATTATGAAAACAGGATTCGTGAAAGTGGTATGTTTGACAAGAGTGTTTGTGCATGTTAGCTGTGTGCATTTTGTTGTGGTAGTGATGTATTCAGTTGTTTTGTGTTGGATTATTCCAATTTGATTTTATTGTACTGTATTCCAGTTATGTTGCCATCTCTTTTTCTGATGTACCATGTTATGTTGCTTTTTGTATGTTATTGTAATTTAACTTGGCGCTCCCTGTGTAGGCTTTATGTGAAAGGTTCTTTGGCTCATAAATTATGCAATGACCTTCACAGTCTCTGAGCAAGAAACAGATCAACCTCTCGATAAGGAACGTTCTCTAGACTATGCTTTTCTGTCAGTACCACTTCGCCAGCAATGAGTGTTCAGTTGCTCTTTTACTGGTGGCTTCATGTCTGCAGAGCCAAGTAGTTCCATGAACTGGAAGTGTGCTCTAATAGATATAAGTGCATCAATAAATAAAACTTATATTCATGTTTCAGAGACTATAATTTCGAACATGATAATAAACCAAGTGATACTGAAAATAATTTACACCAAAGCAACACCACCATGGTTTCCTTTTCAAGAACACAATATCAAAAATGCACTGTTAACTTTTTAACCTGTGAAAATGAGCCAGCCCATCTGTCAAGAAACTATGTTATTTTATGTGGTACTGCTGTCATGTAAAAGACACGAATCGCAATGAAACCTGCATGCCATTGCTGGAGTTGTCTCGCTGCTAATGTGTTCTTTAATATTCTGTTGATCCTGCCCTGCTTAACATAAATGAATCTGAGAGTGGTGCTTTGCTGGTGGATGTTTTGTCTAATGTGTTTTCTTAAATTAGGCTTCTTTTTGCCGTTCGTACTGTTGTTAGCATGCAGTTCTGCTGCCATTTAAACAAACACCACAACTTAGACCATTTAGAGACAAAACAACGCATTACAAAGAAGGGTTATGACCAAATGATGATATCAGCACCGGTTTTTGAATTATCCATTATATTTAAATAATTTGGAGTGTCATTTTACTCCCTACGTCCTAAAAAACTATATTGACACACTATCGTATACAAAAAACCACAAGCAAATGTAAATGGCCGGTAAATATTTGAAAATAAAATCAAACTTGCAAGTTGGTATGTAAGAAGCACAGAAACAGCATATTTCCTATAAATTACGTGAAATTTAATTAGTGAGAGTTTATTATAATTTTAGAGTAAAAGGGGTTACTGAAAGTGCTGATTCGTAAGAATTGTGCATCGACTGATCAGGTTACACAGATCAACTAATTAAATTGATTGAGGTAAAGCAGGCAATGCTAAATTGCTTATCGTGTTTTATGGATAGAAATGTCCTCATAACTTAACATAAATCTGAAGGGAATGCACAAGATTTATTTCCCAACATGTTTAATGCACTTTAGGAAACGTAAAGCGCTGATATGTATTGATCAGGCAATTGCACAACAACCCCATCAGGTTTAGGTCTAACTTTCTCCCTTTACTTTGGGTAAAACAACGCCACTGTTGTAAAACAGATGTGGTACTGCGTTTACCAATCTCCAAAGCATAGGTGTGAGAAGTGACTTTTCACTGGCAGTGTTATAAACAGGAATGCGACCATACATTGATTCTGGATATTGAAACAAAGAAACTATTGCTGCTACTTTTGGCATCTTTTCCTTGCTGCTTCATATACAGCAGATATACTGTCAATCAGAATTCAGAATCTATTCAACTATGGAAACCAACCACCAGAATAATTCTGCATGTTGGAAACGAAATGCCCTCTGATGGCCCAGCTGCATGGATAGCAGGATCCCTGATAATGATTTAAGGTCATGGGCGAACACAGATCATGTATGTGCACCATGACTTGAGTCTGTCTCACGGAAATGCAGTCTCTTTAGACTACGAGGGGTGCACCAAGCACTTCCCTCATGAAGGTAGAAGGTACTTTCCTTACCTGGAGTTAAGTGACACCATCATGGTGGTGGAGGTATTCCCAGTATGTGTTCAATAGAATCAGTAGTGTGAACAAACCGTTTTTGCTGTGTCACTGGGGTGTGGCCTACTGGCCATGGCTGTGTAATTAACTCATCTTTCGCCTGCAAGGATTGTATTTAGCTTGGGGAAGTGCATGACACTTGTATTTGTGTGCTGAGATGCATGTGTGTGCCTGCGTGTGGTACATAACATGGGAGCCTCTGGGTTCCATTCTGAAAATGCACGGCCTGGAGAGGCTGGAAAGGTGAGGACTGCGAGCCCCAGACAAGAGATGTGTATTGCTGAGGTTCCTGAGGGCTGGGATGGGCACACACACTATAAGGAGAGGAGCAGGGCATCCTCTGTGCACATCAAAACGCCCAACATCACCGCCTGTGAGTGCAACAGCGCCCCGAAGGCTTGGCTGAACGACGACAAGAAGTTCATGTTCTGTAAATATGTAATATATAATTGTCCAACCCTAATCGCTTCTTAAAATGTAAACTTGAGAGAATGTGCAACTTGTAGATATTTAACTCTAACCACTAGTATCTGTTGTAGATTTTTGTACTTACTACCATTCTTATGTGAGTTTAGAGTTTATCTGTTTGTATCTTTTATATTATTCATGTACTCTGAAGTTCTTATGTAATGTAACTGGTTCTTTTTTTAAAGCACTCTGACAGCTTCGGGTAAAGTTTGCGCTACATATAAGTGCATAAATAAATCAAGGGTCTTTTTGATTGCAGAACGAGTTACTTCTTATTGGGGCCTGGGCTCATTTTCAAGGAGATGATGGGAGTGATAAGGCAGGCACTGTGGATGAGGAAATTTAGAGTGGAAGGATATGTCCTTTGAACCTTTATGGGGCATATTTTAGTGGAGGCTGGCAGCCAGGTATGATCCCTGGTTGTTTCCTTGGCAGTGTTGTGTGTCAAACGTCAGAGAAGAGGAGAGAGCACTTCAAAGGAGCTGAAACACCTTCACACGAATTTCAAAAGCCAGACACTAATTCTTATGTGTATCTCGATTTGAACTATAAAGATGGGAGCAAGAGTCCCATAGTTTGTTGAACAGCACTGTCTCGTCAGGAGGGGGATCGGAAGATCACCAATACCGCTTGTTGCTGTAAGTAGAGCTGGGGACCATGGTCTGCCGGTCTCCCACCTAGGTCAAGGGCGGGCCATCATTCAGGAAGTCAAGACGTTATGCCCTGAGCCTGGAACTTTAGTCTTCTGCATGGCTGCAAGCACCAGAGAACCTTGTGAGAAGAAGAGCACCTAGAGTTGTCTTACTGCCAAGACTAGAGGGTCCTGTGAGTATGAGGATAGCGCCTGGAGGAAGCAAGGCCCAGCTGGGATCCTGTAAAATAGATCCCAGTGAGTGAAGTCTGGGCTGGTCAGGGCCATTGCAGAAGTGCGTGCCATCTGCCCATTAAGCCAACTCTATGACCGGGGTGTGCAGGAAGGTGCCACTGTTAAATTCTGACCGACGCTCATGTGTGGGCCATGTTGGTTGACCTCTTGTGTGCCATGACGATGGTCACAATGAAATTTTGGGCGTCACTCAAGTGTGCACCAAGTCAGTTGATCCTCCATGTCCTAGAAGAGGGGGGCCACCATGAAAGGTGGGCCACTGCCCATGTGTGTGCCGGAGTCAACCTCACCATGTATCTGGAAGGAGCCACTGTGAAGGCAGGGTCACAGCCTGTGTGCGGGCCAAAAAGTGTGATCCCTGTATGTCCTGAAGGAGCTAGCATAGAGTCAGGATTGTTGACCAGACTAGTTGTGGGAGGGAACTGCTAGGAACGCTTAATGATCACTGGAGGAAGTGAATGTGGATAGTCAACATCAACACAGTTTTCCAGAGACTAAGGAGGCAGATGTGACATTTGAGAAAGACCGTGAGAGATTGTGGGCACTCAGCGTGTGGAGAATGGAGCCTGTGAAGGAGCACCCGGGCTGCCCTTGTGTCAGGTACGACTGTTCGAGGCCGTCAGACCTGAAGGAGACTTGAACAAACTTAGCAGCTGAGCGTGACTGCCTTAACTCTTAAGGACAAATATAGGCTTTGTTTGAGTGGGGCTAGCCTGAGCTACAACTAGGAGCCCCCTCCCATATCACATGGGGAATTACAGACCCCACTAAACGTGGAAGAGGGACTAGGTATTTCACCCACAATGAAGCTAGTGTGCTAACCTCAAGAGACTGTGAATGTAATTTTAGTGTGCTGATATGCTTTGTGTGCTACATTTAAATACCCTTTTTTCATAAAAGCAAGTATTTGACTGGACATTCACCTTATTCATGTTACTATTTGTACTTTTAAGTGTGATCCTGTGTATATGTTAGACCTATCTCCACGTGTAGAGCGTTGGACTGCTACAACTGTGAGTCAAGTGATGGACGGGGTAGTTCTTGGCTCTGTTACTCAAGTCCCATAGTAGGTCGGGCTTCCAGAAATCAGGAGTAAAATGACCCAGACCCCGCCGTTGGTCCCAGTAGCTCATGCTTGCCATGTGAACCTCTAAAAGGGGTTCTGAAACTGCACACATATAAAATTAGCCTGTGTAAAAAATTTCGTCAGGTTTTTTTTCTGAAATGCCCATGTAGGAAGATATATTTTAGTGCTGATATGACTAAAAGCGTGAAACTAATACTGTATTTTGCAATGGTTTAGTTCATTACAAACCTTGGAGCTCAGATTACCACAAGGGTAGCTGGGAGCAGTACTACCAATGTAGGGGCACCACCTTAGAGCAGCAGGGATGTCCATGAAGCACGTTTGAGGTGAAGACATGGTTCGAGACGTGAATCGGCGCCTCTGACTGCCAAAGCAAGATACACTGTGACTGTCATACGCATGTGGTGGCCTCTACCTCCCATTTCTGATGTTACATTTTTAAAGAAGTGCAAAAGGTCCAAGGGGCAAGAAGGCATGTGATGTGGGAAGATGACTTCAAGGCTTTGGCTCGTTTTGGTAGCAGCTGTTTATCAGTGGGTCATGTGCAGATTAAGAAAACATGGTATTAGGAGGAACAAATGCTGCAGGAAACTAGGACGCTTACTATTCCTCGGATGGATTTGGTAGTCTGTCTAAGTGAGTTAAATTCAGAGTTTCAAATACTGGTTTTCCACAGGTGTGGTAATGTCCAGCGTTGTATATAAACTGAGACTTTGAGGTGAAAACACCATGTTATCCTGTGATCATGTGCATGAAGTTCATGGTATAAAAACAATTAAACAAAATTATAAAGTTGTTTAAACTTTAATACATACTTTCCATCATCCTCATCATAAATGAAAAATTAATTCATTCCGAGCTCCAAAAGTAGGTAGCACACAGACCCATTTAGAAGTCCTTCCGGGACACATGCTCTATTCCAGCTGGTTTACTACAAATGTTGTTGCCAGTGGAATAAAATATCAGTATGACTGGCCCTCTCACTAAGGACCTCACAACGAGCAGTGTTATTTCACACGGAGCGATAATCCCGGGTGGAACAACGGAGTACACGCGAGTCCGAACCCTGCATTACTGGGTCCAAAGACTCTGGACAACATAATTCTAGACCCAGGGATACTGGGGCTGTAAAACTGACTGCAGGGCAGGGACGGTGGACAGCAGCATTGCCCTCCTGCCCCCCACCCATTGCAGTAGTTCAGTATAAGCAGATACTGCCCTTCAACCCTGTCCCCACTCCCACAACTCCACCCACCCCCACCGGCGGTTCCGCAGACATTTTCCACCTGCTTAGAGCACTGAATGGTGAAAAATGGCCCCGTAGAGCACTCAGTAAGTCTGGTTCTGGTAAATTATTCCCCAATTTTGGTAAAAACATGTAATGGCCGGAATTTGCTGCGGAGACACTAATATAGATTTAGTCCCTCAATTACCTTTTTAGCAAATTGATGCCAACTCGTAAGGAGGCCCTAAGCAACGTTTTATGCAATATCCAAAGGCGTGTATCCACCTGGATTAATTAAAATAGAGCAAACCTTCATCTTGTGAAGAGTTCCTAACTTCCGGTGAAGTTTACAAATAGGTAACATCAGAATTTCATTTTACTTTCTAAACGTGCCAAATGCAATTACTACAACAATGGCCGTAATAGGATATTGCTACTCCTAATCAAAACTAGCTCTATGTTAAAATACAAATCAGACTATTCAACTATAAAGGGCTCTCTTTACGTCATTATGGAATAAAAATGAATTTAATTGAACCTGAACCACATAAATAGTTAAAACAAGTTCAATAAAGGAGATGAAATTGCGGCCTGCATTTTAGGACCCATGCTGTGATGTTAGATCACAAATCCACATTGTGTGATTGAAGAAAGAAGTTCCGGTGCTGTGCATTCAAAACGTAAAAATGCAGAAGGAAAATTGTATACTCCAAGTTACAAAGGAGAATCAATTGCACGGGCACATTTTTAAAGCAGCTCTACTGTGCAGCACACAATAGATTTGTTTAGAAGTAGGACCGCGCCAATTAGAGAAGTATATCTGCTCTGCAGTGGAGAATCATGGAAGCAAATTAATCCCCCGAAGATTGAAGAAGTATATATATGAGCATCATTATTCAAAATTACTCCTTACTATATTAAGGAAACCGTAGATATTCTGAACAAACTGTGTCATATCATTTTAATTATAATATTTTAGTCGCATTAAATGTCTTATTTATAACTAAAATACGTGAAGCTGTTAGAGAAGCACATGCAACCAATAACGCAAACTCCAGAGTACAGCCTTTCTTTTCTACAATTTTAACACTTTGTAATTCACAAGAAGTATTTAACAACGTTGTTTGCACACCTAAGCTCAATTTAGCCATGTAAATGACCTGATTTACAAGTGTGAATTCATGTTTACGTTTAACAAAATGTGAGTTTACACCACGGTGGGGTTAAACTGCATAGAAGTAAACATACTTCCAGGGTTGCGAGTTGGTATTCCCACAATAGAACTAGTCACAGACTTACCTCTGCCAAGGGTAAGAGTAAAACACTATTCAAGGTGGCAGCATATCTACCATTGATGAGATTGTGGGTGCAGAAGAAGATAAAATAGTTAACATATGTAATAGCATTTGTAAATGCTCTTTGACTCATGGGTAAATGTACGCCAGGTGCATTCATACTTATGTAAATGCTTATGTATCTGAACACTCCTGGAATGATGCAACTTTTGACCTTCCCTGAATTACCTGAATTATTCCTGATATCGTTTGAGGATATTAAAAAAAGGGGAAATACACATAAAATATAGGCATAAACCTACAAGTATACTAACTGCTGGAAATAGGTTACTGGTTGAGAGGGGATGAAACCCTACTCAAGCAGGAACCACAATCTCTGGAAAACACAAGACCACCCCAAATTAACCTCTGCTTAACCTTCTGGTAGCTTGGCACAAAAGTAGTCAGGCATAACTTAGAGACAATGTGTAAAGTATTTATATACCACTTCAAACAGTAATAACGTGCAAACACAAAATAAGAAAAATCCTACACCAATTTCAAAAATAGAGTCAAATTCAATAAGTTATTTGAGACCAAAACAACAAAAAACAGTAGAACTGGAAATATACAATTTTAGAGATTTAAGTGAAAATAGTACCTAGAAGCACAAAACACCAAGGGCCTGACTCACAAAAGGCCTCCACACTCGTGGCAGAGGCCTTGCAGTCATGAGGGAGTCTCCGCACTCGGGGCAGAATCTCGGCAATGAGAATTCTCATTGTGGATATTCGGCCCCGAATATGGAGACTCCCCCATTAAGAAAAGTGTGTGCTTTACATATGGTTCACGCTTAGAATACAGCATTTGAATATCTGCCAGACAGACTTTGACCTTTTACTCTATTTGACAGTCCTCCACCAAGATTAAAGAGATCATGACCTTTACCCACATAGAAGGACAGTGGACTGCCCACCAAGAGCTAAATAAGGGTCAAAGATTTCTTTTTACTCAGAAGTATATCTGCTATATATATTTTTTAATTGAAACACATCTGTAAATTAAAAAAATAGTGTAAAATGTAATATATTATTTGACTCCCAATCAACAAAAATCCAATCAGGTGAACCGGGGATATGCAATTTTAAATATTTAAGTGAAAATAGTGCCTAGAAGCACAAAGCACCACTTGTCTGTCAAAAGTTCAAGCTGACAGCAATGGATGCAGGGACCAAATTAGGCCTGCTGAGCCTGACTACCTTAAATCCTGGTTGTGGAGCATTGCTAGATTCCTCATCGAGGAACAAGATTTTGTTAATGAAAAAATAAAAAATGTAATGCTCCCTTTGCCATGGGAGTCATCTCCCATGGGGAGGGGAGCATTGTTAGCATTTTTTTGTCCCTCACTGTCAGGGTTTGCCTGGTGGTAAAGCACAGTAAAAAGATGGTTATATGTTCGCCCATCCTGATTACGTGGGCAGACAATGATCCATTTCTCCAACAGCTCTTATGGGGTTGGGTCGTCGAAAAGCTTTTACTATGGCAGTAAAGCGGTAGTCACCACCATAGCCAAACCTTTGGGCTGTCTACATTTGCATCGGGCGGATGGACCATTATGTTGGTGGTAAGGATACTTCATCGTGATGGAGTGTCCTTACTGCCAAAATGTAAATCAGCCCCTTGGTGAGCACTCATCTGCAAGCATGGTGTATGTTAAGATCCCTTTCAACTTAGAGGGGAAGAGGGGTGTCTGCCAGTACATATTTTAGAACACAAACAAGGGTCAGTGTCAATTATAGTTTGCCTTTCCAATATGTAAGATATTCAAATTGATCACACATGCTTTTAATTATTTTACATTAAAAGTTGTTCATGTAATGTGCAATTTAGTAAGAGGTTTTTTTTAAAGGAAAATATCTGGTGTGTGTACTCAGGGGATCTACCAGCCCCACAGCATCTATGTGAGGAAACACTGGGACAACATTAGCCCTTGGATACAGCTAACATAACAACATTACCTAATCTGAGGAGGTCCACCCGGCTGAAAAAGAAGGTGCAGTATTCATTGACCCCCCCACACTATTCATTGCATACAGGAGGTAGCCAAGCCCAACTTAGCAGAGCAGCTGCTAAGTTGAATGTGGCAGCAAAGGGTTTAATTCCAAACATGATATAAAGGAAAATGAAAACTGTGAGATATGTGTGATTGATGAAAAAACTAAATTTGTGTAATTCTTTATAGTTGATACACAGTATGTGATGTTACAACCATGTCTGGTTGACAGTTGTGATCTGCTTTAGTTTACAGGAACTAATTTCATTATTTCCTGGCCTTTTCTGCAGCAAATTGTATTGGGCTAGATCAATAGATAACATGTATTGATAGTTAGGTATTCTTTACCACTATTGATAAACTCATTGGGGCTTATTTATTTTTTAGGTGGAGCAGAAAGAATGAAATAAAATGGGGTTCACCCACCCTGACAAAACAAAGGTTTACTAGTGCTTTTTAAAGCAGAACAACCCTCATTCATTTTCCTGCCCTTGTCCACTACGCTATGCATTATGGACAGGGCCAGAGAATATGAACAATATTCCCCATGCACTGTAAAAAAGGTCCCCAAGTGTCTGGCCCATTTTGTTTTACTAAACTAAATACAAGTTTGGGGGTTGTTTCTTGACGTTCAGAAGAGTGTGCTTTATATATGGTTCATCTTTAGAATACAACATTTAAATATATGCCAGACAGACTGTGACCCCTTAATATATTTGGCATACTTCCACCAAGATAGCAGAGGTCATAATTTTTATCCACATTGGACGACAGTGGACTGCCCACTAAGAGCTAAATAAGGGTCATAGTTTTCCTTTTTTTTTACTCAGGAGTATATCTGCAATATGTATTTTTTACATCACCTGTGTGCAACACATGTAAATTTATAATATAGAGTACAATGTAATAAATTATATGACACCAAAACTGTAAAAGTCCAATCAGTAGAACCTGAGATATGCAAATTGTCTAATCACGCCAGACTGGGACAAAGTCAAAAGTTTGGGCTGACCACAATGGAGTGTGGGCTGAATACAAGTACAAAGTTAGGCCCGCTGAACATGAGTACCTTAAACCTTGGTTGTGGAGCATTGTGAGATTCTTGTTCAAGGAAAGGGGTTATCTCTTTGAAAATAAAAATGGAATGCTCCCCTTGCCATGGGAGCCATCTCCAATGACGAGGGGAGCATTATCAGCATTTTGCTTTCCTCCACTGCCAGGGTTTGCCTGGCAGTGATGGACAGTAAAATATATGGTTGCCCATCCTTACTGGGTGGGTGGACATACAGCTATTACTCTGACGACCTTACCCTGTTGGGCGTCGGAGAACTTTGGCTATGCCAGTGACAGATTTGTCACAGCCATAGTCAAACCTATGGTCTGATAGCATTTAGATCGGGCGGATGGATTAGTAGTTTGGGGATAAGGATAATCCATGGCAACATGTCCTCCTGTTAAGATACAGGGACACAGCAAGCTCCTAGAAGCCCTTTTCTTGAAGAGCCCAGCTGACCAGTTCCAAATGCACTTGCCCAGGACCCAGCTGGTTGCTTCTGCTGAGTGAGTCTTTACCCCCAGGTGCTGTTCCTGAGGACTCATGACCCTTGGCTGTGTCAAAGTGTACTCCTCCTAACATCCTAAAAAACTTGGGACTTAAAAACATTTTGACTCCAAAGAACTCCAGAGGTCCGAGAGCAACCTGCCAAGTCAATCTAAGTAAGGAACATTGATGGTGGGCCAAAGATTCAAGCCTGCAATGAGCTTTCCGACAGCTGCAAATTAGTTTCAGTGGTATGTCGCAGAGAGGCCATTCGGCTTTGTGGAGCCCTATTTGGCTACAGCTTTTGACCTTGCCCCGCTAGGGGAATCCAAGCACCAAAAAAGTGACTACGCCCGAAGGTATAAATCTTCAGTGAGCAAAGGTGCCAAAAGTATGTGGCTGGTGAGGGACCTTCCTTGGGCATCAATTTTGAATTTCTCGCGCTCGGAGCATTCACACTAACAGTTAATGCCTTTGTCCAATGGCTTACCAGCCTCATGGAGCCCTTCACAGCCACAGCCTGTTGCCTTGTCTCACTAAGGGCTATGACCTTCCATTTCAGTGAAGATAACACTTCCTAACAGGATGAATGATGTCTCTCAGTCAGACCCACGCTCCATCACAGTTGGCCTTAAAGTAAGCCTAGGTACTGGTCAAGCGCAACCAGATGCCCATAGTTGGTGGTTAATACTTTTTTGCTGCTATTTGTATTTAATATTTGAAAAATTCAAATTTCTAGTTTCCCTTATTGGATTTTTGTTTTGTTTTTGTGCCATTTTGTTTAGCAAATCATCCTCTTTTTATAAATTAGAGCAGGATTTTTATTGAGTTGCATTTTCAACTTTTTAGCTGTTTTACTACTTCTAAATGCTTTACTAATTGTCTTAAGTTAATCCTGCCTGCTTTGGAGAGGACTTCTTGCTTATGACTTTCTGGATCACTTTTCATTCTTCCGTTCATTTTCGCCTTGAAAAAATCCATAGGACGAAACACGTGTCGGCTGCCAGCTTATTGCATCATACTAATAAGAAGGAAATCAGAAAATAAAAAGAAAGGAAAATTTGCAATGGACTACATCTGGTTACTTTTGTGGTGATTTGACCCATACACTTTATGGACTGCTTTCTGTGTGTCTCGGAATTTGTGTTTCTACATGAAACTCCCATCACCATGATGTACATGTAAACCCCATCAGATTGTAATGGGCCACAGTGATCCAAATAGACACATGCGAATGGCTTGTTAGAAATTAAAAGAGATGTCTGTGGTGGACGCACTACTGTGGAGTCCTTCATCTTCTGGCAGATGTCACATTGAGGACAAAGTCCTTGGTCTGTTTAGTAAGACATGGCCACCAATAGCGCTACTTCGGTAATGAAACTGTAGCAGTAATCCATGTATGTGCTGAACCCAGACCCTCATGTGCAGCTAGTAGTAATCACAATCGCGATCAGTGTTTGGTATTACTCTATTCCCCACTCCTGGAATGTGAGCTTATGGTATGTTTAGTGCATCTAACTTGTAGGAGTACTTGAGTGGAAAGCCTTTCATCAGGTATTTTTCGTTGCATGCAGCATTGACAGACACCATGATGTCTCTGTCTAATCTCTTACTAGAACGAATAATTGCAGCAACAGAAGCAGTGCGAACTGATGCCTTAGCTGCTTCATCAGCCATGGAATTCCCTGCAATCTGTGTGTTTTTTGCTTTCTCGCCCTAAGTGCGCCGGGTATGCCCAGACGTGGGTCCCGAGCTCACTGTGCCACTGGATTCAAGCTAGCCTGGCTGATGAGGGGTGTTGCCCCGAAACCGGTCCCAGGATGCTTGTTTCCGGTCCAGGGAGGACCTGGCTTGGCAGTTCGGGCTGGACTGTTCCCATGAGGCACAGGGTCAAGACTGATTTGCATATAGCTGGGTCTAAACTGGGGTGGCATGGTGAACAAAAGAGCAATGGATTTAACCCAGATCTCTTTACTGGGGGTGAATGTTTGATTTACTCCACATTTTGTGTATAATCTGTGTGTTTTTTTTCTTTCAGCTTCACCACGTGTTCCCAAAGCATCTTGTGCTTGATTGTGTAAGCCTTGGAATCTCAAAATCCATTCTCGCCTCAATAGTGAGGATATGCATTATAGGACTGAACACAGTAATATAAATCGCACACTATAAGTGTGGGAAATACATGATCCTTTTTTTGTAGTGCCAGTGTCAGGGCTTTTAGTTCTGCCACCTGCGCTGTACAGTACCCTAGAGACTGCATGTGTGTTTTTTCAGGACGGAACTTGTGCATGCAACAGAATATTGGTGTCTTGTCCCTATGGCAGGCTGAGTAGACCCATCAGTGTAGATAATGTAATCATATCGATCTAGAGGCATTATTTCATTAGGCAGAGGATATTGTTCATTCTGCAAAAATGCTTGTGTTTGTAATGTAGAGTCAAATATGTAATCTACATCTGTTGCAGTGAGAGAGTTACCCCAATTGTATCCATCATTGATCTAATGCTTTGGCATCTGTAAGGTTCACTTTGGTGATGGCCTCTAAGGTCGGTACCAGGGTTACAATGATTATGCATTTACCCTGAGCTCTCTCTCACTATAGCAGTCTGTACCACTGTGAGAATTTTCTCAGTAGGTACAAAACGCCTTTCCGTATTTGTGTACAAATGTGATTTGTATGCAATAGGTACAGTATCACCTTAGTTGAACGTGATATATGTATACCCTGTTGGTCTAGTAACTACGTGGATCACCAGGTTGGTTGTGTTTACACGTGTGTGCAAATGTTTGGAAACTATTATGCCAGCTTGTACATAACTTAAAATGTTTGTATGTTCCTGTGTCCAATGTGTTATTGGAAAGTCAGGTCTAATTAAATCGTATAACTGTTTTACTCGTTCTGCGCAATTCAAAATGTATGTTCTGCCAAAATTTTTAAATCCCAAAATGAATATGAGTCTTTGCATAGTCGTTGGAGGCACATTGTTCTGAAAAATGGCTCGCCAGGCTCTTGCCTTCACTTGACAGCTCATACCCTAAAAATAGTACTTTGAGATGGGCCATTCTAGATTTTTGGAAATTACATTTGTAGCCTAGGTGAGCAAACCCTAGAATAATGTGGTCTACTCTGTCCAATAATTCATCGTCCGCTAGATAGATATCATCCACATGAGACAATGCCTCCTCATCAAAATGTTTAAGTAACTCTGTCACTCTGGCTGTAAACAGCCCAGGGCTATTCTTGTACCCTTGAGGCAAACGACAAAATTTCCTTTGTGACCCTAGCGCTGAAAATACTGTCAAATGTCTGCTTCAGGCCTTATAGTTTGGCAGAAGAATCCGTTTGAGATACCTAGTGTTGTTTTGTATTTTTTTCTGCAAAATGTTATTCATTAGTGCTGCACTGTGTGCATTTTGTATTCTGAAGGTTCGAGTAGAGGTGTTTAAATGTCTGTAGTCTAATATGAGACGGTATGAATTGTCCGGTTTCATTACGGTAAACAAAGGATTATTCATTGATGAGGTGCAATTTTCTATCACCCCCTGACAGTCAAGTTAGCTTCATGTTTTATTGGGTATTGTTTCTATGGTTGAAGGATTTATTTTAATGGGATCTCATGATGAGGTGACTCATCATCCCACCCAATAAAATTGCGGTATAGTGCAGAAGCTAGCTCAAACGCCCACTTCTTGGCGTAAGAATGTTTAACTGATTCCGGAACGAGGTCAGAGAAAGCTTGTAACATTTGGGCATTCCATGATGAACTCCGGTGGCCAGTCTTTTTCAGCCAAAAGAATATCGTAACAATATGTCAGGTTCTCCCAAAAGAGAGCTTTGATGTTTCTGGGTATGTCCCCCCATAATTGGAGTGGTATTTTGTATAGACGATGGGGAACCCTTACCCTAGTATCAGCAGTTATCACTGTGATATGCTCACTCAGCGCTACTGCCGCCAGATAATCCATCATGTTCTGGCGAGCTATAGCAACTTCTGCCATGCTGTCCAGCATCGTCACTGCCCATTCCCCATTCAGAAGCCGAGTCCTCAGTAGCCTGGGTTTGTCTTCTTTTTTAATGATGTAGTCTGATGAGCGTTGTGATTCCTTCTTCAGTTTCACGTGCTCTTCTGATCTGCGCTCTGACCGTCCACCTCTCTCCAAACATGTATTGGATGACACCTGAAAGGAACAAGAGGAATGTGTATCAGAATCCTGACACCTGTCAGGCTTTAATTTTTTTTTTTTTTAATTTTTATTAAAACCCAGAGAGTTAAATATTATTGATTGTACAAAATGGCAAAAATAATATACAAAATGTATGCATCACATATATAGTTATATACCAATATAATAAAGAAAATAATAGCAATAAGAACAGCCTAGTTAATACATTTCATCCTTATTTACAGTACATCAAAAGATGACAGCGTCTTCCAGAGATCTGAGTCATGCCACCCCGAGGATAAACTTAAAGGGAAAGGAAACCCTGACTGACCAACAGACCCCGTCTTCACCTATTAGCTGTACTGGTTGTAGGATATTCTAGATTATTGGATCACCACTACAACAGTTATATACAACCAGCAAGTTGCTCTACAACACAATCAGTATTGTTCTTCCAATCCGTAATGGGAGACCAGATTTTTTTCCCCAGATTCCGGGCCTGTCAGCCCCTGCATTCATAGAGGGCTATCTCTTGATTATATATATATCAAGCAACCGAGCTAGCCAGATCTGGAACAAAGGGGGATCCGGGTCCTTCCACATGGCGGCAATTATTATCCTAGCACCAGCTACTGATACAAATACAAAATACATCTGGATAGTATTTAAGAAGCTGTTGATATCATGCCCCAGGATCATCAAGGTTGGGCTACATCTAATCCTGCACCCTAGCAGTCCTTCCCAAAAGAGCTCCAACCCGCACTTTAGAGGGAGTAACCTGGCGTAGTCATAAAACATATGAACCAGTATGGCTGGGCCTTCCCCACACCTGGGACACTTGTCATCTGTTCTCTTGCCCCATTCAAACAACTTGGCAGGAGTAAAATACAGGTTAAATAACGTTTTAAAATGCTGCGCCTTCAGACTCGCTGACAAGAAAATCTTTGCGGGTAATGCTATTGTATTGCCTATGTCAGCATCAGGGTCACCAAGCTTCCTAGCCCAATTTGCCTCAGTTTTCTCGAGGTCATCCGAGAGACTGTCCAGCATAATGTTATAAATGCTTTTTATGTTGCAGTCAGCCCAAGTGATTACCTTCAACATAGGTATTTTATCATAGGATATGACCTCCCTGGTATTACTAAGGAATTCCCTAATTTGCATGTATTTAAAATATTGGGTTTCCGGAATACCAAACCCTTGCTGTAGATGAATAAAAGGGCATAGCTGATCAGAATAATGCAGGTCCCATATTGCTGTCAGGCCATACTGCTCCCATTGTCTGCCCATCATATCATAAAAGAGTGGTGGGAAAAGGGAGGAGCACCATAATGGAGTATATCTGCTATATTTCAGGATCTTCACAGCCTTAGGAACCTTGCTCCATATTTTCCAGGCATTGAGTATTACCTTAAAGCAATTTTTTTTGTAATAGCTCGGCTCTAGCTGCCGCAGCAGAAGTCCACCAGCCTTTCTTCCTAGAGCAAGTTCATAAATTGTTGGAAGTGCACTGCGTCTCTCCTGGTCTATCCTTTCGCCATTTTCCCCCAAAAATAAAATGCGCATTTGCTGTAGGAGAGCTGCCCAATAATAGAATGTGATATTGGGGACTGACAGCCCACCCCGTCTCTGTGGAAGAGATAGATACTTTAATGATCGCCTAACCTTCGCGTACTGCTAAATAAAATTCATAAATATGGTGTCCAGAGTTTTCAATATTATTTCGTCTACAGCCACTGGTAGCGACCAAAAAAGGTATAAAATCTTGGGCAACATAGTCATTTTTAAAACACCTGCCGATGGTTGATAAATGTAGCCCATTTATGCGTTTTCGGTCTGTAGATATTTTTGCGACCAGGGGATCAAAATTGATTCTGCCTATACTAGGTACTTTGGGGCTAATGCGAACTCCAACATACACAGCTGTGTCCACACACCGTGGGTCTTGAAAAATGAGATTGTCTGTACAGATGGCTTGTGTTTTGCCTTTATTCAAGGCTTTACCAAAGTCTACGGCCATACCTTCTATTCCCTGATTGCTCCTTCGGGGTCAGAGGTGACAATGGCAATGTTGTCAGCATATGCGAGCACCTTAGTCTCAAACCCTAAGCTGATAATTGGCTTTATCCCCTGATTGTTTATGATCTTCTCTATCAGTGGGTTTATATAGAGAGCAAACAATATGGGAGAGCACTGGCACCCCTGCCTGGTCCCCCTCAACACTTTTATGATGTCCGACTCCTCCCCCATTAGTTGAAGCCGTGCGTACGGAAAGGAATACATAGCTTTAATAGCCGTGATCATTCAGGGGCCAAAACCCTTTAATTGAACTATTCCATACTCATATGTTTCATTCTTATGGGTTTGAAATTCTTTGGCTGTTCTCTGATTTAACCAGCTGTTAATTTCTGATTTTAGGGTAATGATTTTAAACACTGGGTTTGTGCGACCCCTGGCCCCCGTGCTATCTGTGTCACATGTTCTTGCTCAGCTTCTGTCAATTCCCTCAACAGCCTCTCTTTCTCAGCCTGATGCTGTCTCCTCTCTAGGGCAACAAAATGAATGATCTCCCCCCTCAAGTCAGCCTTAAATGCATCCCAGACTTTACCTCGAGAAGCGCTGTACCTATTAATATCGAAAAAACCCTGCATCCAATTCCTAATATGCTCGACAAAGGCTACATTTGCCAGCAATTTCCTATCGAATGTCCACTTGCGGCGGCATTTAGCAGCCGCTTGGACTTTGACCTCCAAAGCCAAAGGACTATGATCTGAGATTACCTTCGGGAGTTTCTTTATTTCAGTTTTACTTAACAAGCCTGATGTTATTAAAAATAGTCGAACATATTTTTTATGGGGGCAGGAGTAATAGGTATAGCCTGGATCATTAGAATGCTTGTAATTCCAAGTGTCTACTAGGCCATGGCTATCCATAAGGGATTTTAAATCCATGTATACTCGAGGTTTTTCCCCCTGGTATTCCTGGGCTCGCCGGGTCTGAACTGCTTGGTGAATATTGAGATCTCCACAAATAACCAGCAAGTGCGACCAAGATGCTAGCTCAGCCTCAAGATCCTCAAATATCTGTGGGTCATCTTGATTCGAACCCTATATTTCACAAACTGTGAGCCCTACCTCAAGCTCAACCAATGCCCACCTACCATGAGTATCCAAGAGCTTATGCCTGATCGCCCCTATTTGAGGTTTGGCTAATATAGACACCCCCCTGAATATTAGTGCTTTATGAGGAACAAGACAACAGATTATATCCCCTTATTACGATCAGTTCCTTTTTATCCCAGGGGATTTGTGTTTCCTGCATACAAACAACATCGGGGGCAAGTGACCTCCAAACTCTGCCACCCTTGACCGTTTCATCCTATCATTCAGACCTCCCACATTTACCTTTCAACATATGGTGGTTTTACCCATCTAACCTATACTTGAAAAATCCCTTGCTGTTGTTGATCGCATCTTTGCCGAGTACACACCTACATAGATAAATACCTTGTGTTGATTTATTTCCAGCTCTAGGTATAATTTTTGTTTTGCTCCCCCCACACCTACACTACCCCCCCTGAGCTCCTCCCTCCTGCCATTGCCCTCTCCTGTCCCACCTAACTCATCCCCTCCCCCTACCCTGAGAAGCTACTAGACCACGATGCAGTTTGAAAAGAGATGGGAGCAGCACGTGTGACCCGTGGGTTATACATACGTTTCATAATAGTGGTAAAAACATGAAAAGGAAAGAAAAGAAAAAAGAAACACAAATACTCAAACAAGAACTACTAAGAAAATAACGGACCGTAATTCTAAACCAAATTCTAACATCAAAAACCTGATTACAAAGGCAAATTAGCTACGCATTAGGCCCTATTCTTTTATTTTTTGTAGTTCTTATGGCTTAGATCCATCTAGAAACTCCTTCACCTTAACCTTAGAATCAAAAAATCGAGTTCCCCCCCAGACTACTTTTAGACGAGCAGGGTTAACCAGATAAGCCTGTGCATTTTTATCTTGAAAGGGATTAATCATCAGCCGCAACCGCCATTGTCTCTCGAACGTGGCATGGCAAAAGTCTGGTCGGACAAAGAACAAGACATCCACACTAGAGCGCGTCGATTCGGGCCTTGCTTTCTCAGAAATAGCTTGCTTAGAAGAAAGTTTCTGAGGTAAATGAGGATAGCCCATGGCTTCGACCCCTCCTTGAGTGGTTGCCTTAATACGAAGGGTGCTCTGTGGGCCCGCTGCACTTCTTGTGATCAGTTCAAACCTGATAACTCGGGCGGGCTGCACGTAAGAGTTCCACCACATAGGTCCGGATATCTGAGCTCTCCACCCCTTGTGGGACCCCTTGCAGGTGGAGATTGTTGCGCCTCTGGCGGTTTTCTTGATCTTCCAGTTTCCATTGTACGTCCACCAATTGAGATTCATGAGCCTCCGCTTGTGCCCTAGTAGCAGCGAGATTTGTCTCAGTCATAGCAGTTCTAGTTTCCAGATCTGTAAAGCATTCCCTGATGATATTGCACACCGTAGTAAGTTTTCTGACCACCCCTTGGACTTTCCTTCGAGCAGTTTGAGCCTTGCAGCTATCTTGGTGTGTTTCTTCACAGTGCATAGAAACTGCCTGATAGATAGCTTCCAGTGTAGGGGAATCAGAGCAGCCGGTGCCCTGTAGGGTCCAAAGAGTGGAACCGATCAGACGTTCTGTAGGTGTATAATCCCAGGCTAAATCCTTGCCTACTGAGGCTTGCTGGCCAAGCTTCTTGCTTATCTCACAGGCTGTCAGAGCACAGCCCCTTTTGCTCTCTACTGGGTCACTGTCATTCTCGCTAAGACTGGAGGAGGTGTCAGACCCATCCACCGACCACTCGGCCGCATCAGACAGCAAGCAGAAACAGTCACTAGGCTCTTCTTTCTGGCTCACATTTAGCAGTCTCTGCCCCCCCCATGTAATCCTAGAAGTGAGTAGCTTGAAGCATGGTCTTTATCCTGACCATTAGTTACACACATTGCCAAGTCAGGGGAATTGAGGTTGCGTGTGTCAATTAGTAGCGAACTCTGTGGAGCTAGACTTAAAGTACCCCTTAAATGTCTCTCAACAACATCTTTGGCCCCCCTGGATGATCCGAGTCCTCCCCGATTGCCAAAAGCCCTTCCCCTGCATTTGCTGCATTAGTGATCTCCTCTACCGTTATGAGAGCAATTATGGCTGGCTTTCCCTTTCTCTTTCCCTTAACAAAGGCCGGAGGCTGGGTAAGAGGGGGCGCCGGCATACCTTCATCATGGTGAGTGGTGGGGAGCTCTGCTACCGGGTTTTTACCCTCCTGAGCCCGAGGGTTAAACACATCCTGTGGCACATCCTGTCGCTTCTGGAGGGCTGAATTCTCAGACTCCGGCTGCTCTGATTCACCTCCTCCGGTCGTTCCCCGCATCTGCTGGTCTCGTTTCATGGCTGACCCCTTCAGGAGATCAATCACTGTGGGTCTGGCTGGACGTAAACTACCGGCAGCCCCGCCTCTCCCTCTCCTCTCTGGATCTGCATCCAGGGTAGATGGAACGCGTCTTACGCCTAGCTGCGGGGTCGGTCCTACATTTTCGTCCCCTTGGCCCACTGGACCTGATACTGCCTGCGAAGGAGGGGGGGCTGTTTTCCCCTTCTGTACTCCGCCGATATTCTTGGGGCCCATTCCTGTTGTCGATACCACAGATCGGCAGAGAGAACAATCCGAGTGTTTGACGCCAGACACCTGAAGCAGAGAGACTTCCCAGAATCAGCGCTATTCGTGAACAATTCCTGGGATTACCGGTGCAACTGAGAAGCGCGTTGAGAGTCATAGACATCTTTCCAGGTTAGTTAATTTATAAAATATAACCATGGGTCAGCGTGCTGCTGCTGTCGGCCACCTACGCGACCGCCATCTTGCTTCCCCATTTCACATGAAGTTGGGCCTATTCTCTGTCAGGCTTTCTAATGTTATCACAGTTTCTAAAATTGTATTTCTTTTCAGTGGTCTGCTGTTGAGGAAACCCACCCCCTGACTGTGTTTTGTTTTTATTTTTTTATTTATTGTCCCATTTCTTCTTGAAAGAATTGAGTGCTTGCTTAGAGTTATCCTTTTCAGAATTGCTCTTTACTTGTGGTTTCGCAGTTCTAGCTCCCAAATTATCACTGCCTAGTGTAGAATAGGTTGCTTCAATAATTATTGGCAATTCCTGCTCCTTCTGTGCAGGAGTGAACTCCCTCAGGCATTGGTGTATAGCTAATTCTTCTGCCTCCCCCTTTATGTCACATAACATAATGGCTGATACTGCTGTTTAGTTCCCAAGTCCAGGGCAGGTGCTGCCCATACTCATTCTGTACCTGTTTCAGTACCTCAGGTAAGATAGCCAGTGAAGGGATACCATGTGTTCTTGTGTAAATAGCAGTAAAGACTGTATTCCTTATTGTGCAGTCTTCCAATGGGGGAGCCATTCCCATTGGAAAGCAAATAGTAAGTATTCTGTGTTTCTCCTGCGGGCTAAATATGGGGAAAAACTGCTCCTGACTGGTGGGAATCTTTCCCAAAACAGCACTCAGGGTTTGTGGGCTGATAATCGTGGTAGCCAATTGTGGTTGTTTAGCTTGAGCAGTCCACTCAGGGTTAACTGTTAATGTTCGCTTTATGAACTGTGTAAGATTTCTGTACATTTTTAGTAAATCTCTGTATAGTGTACGCATTTCTGCTGCAGTTAAATTAGCAGTGCTAGGATGCAGTGTGTTTTCTGCTATGACCGGCCATGTCACTCCTTCTTTGCTGAGTGGACCGAGTCTCACATTTTATATAGTGTGTGGGAGGGCGCCTTTAAAACAATTTATATGCTCTTGGTAAGAGAGAGGAATTTCTATGTCTAAGTATGGACTGTATTCCTCCAGTTTTTCATCTTCAATGTAGGTATGAAACATTTGTGTACAGTCATTTGCAGCTGGGAATTTAACCCAGGAATAGAATACCTCTGTCCTGAATTCTTCGTGTGCCTCAACCACTAAGGTAACATCTCCACCCGTGGCCGGGAGACCATAGTGTAGTGATTTGAGGGTAACTGCATGTCTATAGTTTTCTGTTATGTTTAATTCTCCTTCAACTTAAATGTGTTCTGCATTTTCAGATATTGTTTGAAGAAAAAGGAAATTAGTAAATGAATTTACGGATATAGGGTAAGCAGAATGTGGGAAGTTTTATCCTACAAGCTTGAATAACCTACAGCCAATACATAGGATATAACTACTCAGCTGAGGCGGCTGTCACTACCACCATGGATGTGTCCAGTTTGGGGGTGAGTAGGAGTCTCTGAGATCCCACGATTAAACTACGCAGGTTTATCCGTAAAATAAGAACGCAACCAATGTTGGTAGTGCCATGTTGTTTAGTTCCCACTAATCCATTGGACCTGCACGTTTGCGGACAACGTAAACTTTGGGTAAGGTGCCTAGAGTGATTCCAAGTACCCCCACCCAATATGCTTGCCTTGAGACCAGCTAGCTCACAGTGGCATCATAAGCGCCCATGTCCCAACCAGGGAGCGAATGGTTTCTGGCAACCACTGAACATGACAACCCTGATCCCTCAGGGATCGTGGTAACAGATCAGAGCCCTTTCGCTCAATCACTTGTGCTCTCATGTTCTCAGAGAAATATACAGAGAATACATGGTGGGACAGTTTCAATATATTTATTGAACCAACGTTATTCTTGTATAGAGTACATGTGCTGTGATAATCAGTAGATAAAAGCAGATGAAAGTGAATACAAGCCCCAAAAGAGTAAATAGCAGATATAGTTCCACCATGGTGCTAAGACAGGGGATATATGCAGTCATTTAAAACAAGGTAGTAATCAGGCATACTCCTACTATGTAATCTCTATGCTGTGAATGTCTACAGTGTGTGTAGGGGCAAAGCCAAGAATCCCCTCCACGGGATGATCCAACCACATTACCTGGTGGGGGACAATGCAGGACCCCATCCTGGTCACAAACTGGACACCCCTCACGGAGATGTCAGACCACTGCGTGGTGAAGTCTCAGAATGCAGGAACCCTCAGCGTCATGTGAATTGCCTCCTTTGCTAATCCTCTGAGATGCTTATTATTTATAATAAAAAGCATCCTTGCAATGTACGTATAGATTAGCAATGTTATGGGTATATAGATAGCCCTGTTGCCCCGTGGACGAAGATAGAACAACATTTGTACATTGTGCATAAAGGCCTTGTACTTGGTGTTTGAGGCATCGTAATAATGTTATGCGAAGCCATATGTGTAAACAGAAGTAGTTTCACAGAAACTAATTCAACATTGTCACACTGTGCTAAAGAACATAGCAGTACTGTTATCGTGCAACAGAGGAAAATGAGCAGCTATGTTACATGAGCCTAACTCGGGCACATAACAACACTTTTCCATTGTACCCCTCTCCACTGTACACCACTCCACTCTACTCTATTCCACTCTATGCCACTCCACTCTATACCACTATAGTTAATGCTTTTCCACTTTTTACCACTTCATTCTAAGCCACTCCACTCTTCAATATTGGACTGTATAAAACTATAGTCAACTCCACTCCACTCTACAACACACCACTCTACACTTTTCAACTCTACACCAATACACTCTATGTCACTCCAGTCTTCACCACTCTAGTTTACCCAACTCCACTGTGGGACACTCCACTCTATCCTACTCCACTGTACACTATTCCACTGTATGCAACTGTACTGTAGGTAACTCCACTTTGTGCTTTTCACTCTATACTTTATGCCACTCCGGTTTACTCCACTACTCTAAACGCCACTCCACCATACCCTATTCCACTGTATGCCACTCCAGTATATGCCACTCCACTCTAAGCCGCTCCACTGTACATCACTCCATTCCACTCTACACCATTACACTGTACGCTATGCCGCTCTACGCCACTCCATAATACGCCACTCCTGTCTACTCCACTCCACTATACATCACTTCAATCTACGCCACTCCACTGTACATTATTTTCATCTAAGGAACTCCAGTGTACACCAGCTGCGGTCCATCCAGGTAAGAGCAGTGGGGCAGGGGCCGTGTGCGGGTTATTTCGAGGGACAATGATGGGGGAAAATGAAATAAATAATTAATTTTCCCTCATCATCGTCCGTCGAAATACCCCCAACATGGCCCCACCGCCCCACCACTCTTACCTGGATGGGCCACGGCTGGTGTACACCACTGCACTCAAAGCTAATACACTGTATGCCACTCCACTGTATCCTATTCCACTGTACACTTCTCCACTGTACGCCACTGCATTGTATGCCACTACACTCTATGCTATTCCAATGTACACCACTAAACCTTACCTTACTACGTTCTATGCCACTCCACTCTACACCACTCCACTCTACTCCAGTCTACTATACACTTTTACACTCCACTCTACACCTATGCACTCTACGCCACTCCACTGTACACCTTTCCACATCACTGTATTCCACTGTATGCCACTACAGTATACCATACTCCAGTCTATGCTACTCCACGCTACACAACTCGACTGTGTGTGTATGTCCACACTCCACTGTACGCCACTGTACTGTATACTATTCCACTGTACGCCACTCCACCTTACTCCACTCCACTCTACTCCAGTATACAACACTACACTCTATGACACTACAGTATACAACACAGTCCCCCACTCTACTGTAAAGCACTCCACTAAAGGTCACGCCACTCGAGGACACACAACTGTGCGCTTTAAAATAAATTTTTATCAAAATAATAAAACCACGTTAATGAAAAAAACAAAGGATAAACCTCTGTTGTAATTTAGGAATGCTTTATTTATTCTTTCTATATAAAGCAAGCCTAAACTACACAAAGATTTCAATTCTAAACTTATAGTTATACCTTAAATTTATAATCTATGCATCACCCCTAAATTACTATAATTTATTTATTCTTTAGGTACAAACCATACTTAAACTACACAAAAACTATAAATTCTAAACTTTTACATATAGCTTTAAATTAGAATTTATGCAACACCTTCAAGTTATTTTATTAGTGTATTGAAACCGGTAGCCACACCGCCTTTTTATTTACAATAACACTTAAAACATTGCAGATCACATATTTTGTGAGAACACAGTGCATGTTAGTGTTGTGATAATGTAGTGTGGCTACCGAATTCAATGCACTTGGTATGACGGTGCTCGAGATGTATGGTACTGAAGATGGCCTTTCACACATCCATGTAGAAGGGATGCCATCCAAACAAACCTGGACCAATTCAGTGGCCAAGCAGGCAAAGTTCTACAACACCTTTATTAATGGAATGGAGGATACCTTGCTGGACAGGTGGAAGTCCTTGTGGACAACCAGGCACAAAATGCCATGTCAAAAAACACAGGTCTGCTGGGTTTAAAAACTATGTGGGAAAATGATCTGATGAGGCGACACATGCAAATAGACATCTGTCTATTCACGTTAATTCCCGTTCTTGGATTGTCACTTTCCATCCCCCCCATGGCCATGTGCAACCTGAGCATCAATGCCTAGATAGCCTGATTACAAGGGAGTATTTATTTTCAATGTCTCTGCAGCTGTTCTTGGATTGTCACTTTCCATCCCTCCCCTGGCCAGGTGCAACCTAAGCATCAATGCCTAGGTAGCCTGATTACAAGGGAGTATTTCAATGTCTCTGAAGCGCATTATAGAGAAGTGCACCTACCCATCATTCCTACTTGGGTTTCAGGCCGGGTGTGAAAAGCTGGCTCCATCTAAATTATTGACAGCCAGCGATGGCAAAGGAGAAACAGCTCCACAAATTCAAAAGGGCAATACATATTAAATATCACCAAATTACGTTTGTTTGTTGCACAGAGGATCCTGTAAAATATTTTTCTATTCTTATATTGATTATTGTTCTATAATGCCTATCTCTGTTTTGATACAACTGTGCAGGTTAAATAACAAGTTGCACCTATATCCCTGTGTGACTATCTTGTGTTCACGATTCCGAAAATATCTATGTTGTTTAATTTCAACATGGCCATGCTTTCCACAATCAGGTAGGAGATTTTGCCCTGTTAAGCATCTAAACATTGTTACCATTTTAATAGGACTTACCAGAACGTACAAGTAAAGAAGTACAGCACAATTCACAATCTCCTCATCTGTCCATTCTGTGAGTCTACGTCACTGTTTCTGTCTATGCTGCTGTCATCATCGTGATGTTTCACCCCTGAACAGCCAAGCTGTGTGACATACGGAATAAACAATCATGTTACACAGTCTTGTGTCGGAACAGCATTCTTCCTCAAGTCAGATCTAGGCCATTGAACCTTGATTTGAGGATCCTGCTTGTGTTCCTGTGTGCACTTCCAAATGCATTTTCTGGTTCAGCCATTGGATGGTTGTATAATGTCATCCGCTACTGTAAGGCGTAACTCTTATCACCTACGTTGTTTGATTACATAAAAGGGCGAAGTGTACCATTTGAACAAGCATCTGTGCATTCATGCAAGCTTGTAGAAAATGCACTTTATGAGTCCCCCTTTAACTGATGAACATGTGCTCTGAACTGAGCCTAGTGCTATATGAAGCAATAAACCTTGTAATTTGATATGTGCTAGTAGCTTCATGGACCACGCTATGTATGTATATATATACACAATATCTTATGTATAGAAGGATATACACAAAGTTAAGAAAGCATCTCTTTAATGATTGATTTCCATGCTCAGCATTGCTACTTTATGCATGGTTTTGTAACCATGACATTTGTAGCATTATCGAAATCTAACATGGGTCCTCAGCCATGCCAGTGTATTCTGGAATGACATTAGTACATAGGACTTCTTTAGGGTCTAATCCCAAATTACCCAAGGAGACTACAATCTCAAAGTTAATATGATGTGGAAATGCTTTCTGAGCAAGCACTAAAAACATTACACTTTAAACCTATACTACTCCTCTTTTGAGATAGTCCTGTACAGTTTTGCCTACATATACCAGGCCACCTACAGAATTGTTGCCACTTCAGAAGATAAGTGATGTTAGAGGTCATCAAATTAGGGCCTCCTTCAGACTCTACAATTATGAATGATTCTTGTGCTACCCCAGAGATCATCTGCTCATGAACCTCCACGTCCAGACTGTAATTGAGTTATCAACCAATTATAGTCCAAATACAGCCAAAATAACTCTCAAAAGGCAAAGTACACGAACTTAGGTTGGCTTTTTAACATTCACGCTCCTATTTGGGGAGACACTAAATTGCTGCTTCATACACAAGCAAAATAATTTAACTACCTTCTCTATTAGTGCAATTAAACAATAGTTGTCTGATTTGCTCAGGTATTCACATGAATTTTTTATTTCGAAGTTAGACATATGCATCCTGTTCGCCATATCCTGCACCTTTGCAGAGCAGATAGCAGCAAGATAGCTCACAAATGAGCACACCCATTCTACTTTATAATCCGCCCACAGCTCTATCTATTTGAGGTTCCATAGTAGAGTGTACCATCTCATCCAATAGGGTCTGTTTGTTGTTGGTAGCAATACTAAGATGGCCCTAATTACAAAGTGATATGGCCTCAGTTACAGTCGGCCCAGAAAAAATGTATGTGATATTAATCGCACCTATCCAATACAAGGGCGCTGGGACCAATGTAAGTGCAGTAGGCTGATGGACACCCCTTCCCCGAATATTGCATAGCCTGGATCAGCAGTAGCTATGGTGATATGAGGACTAAAAAAATATTTTTAAAAATAATTATTCATCGCACTTGAAATATTCTGAAATCACAAGGACGCCCCTAAATGTTGATTTCCTACTATTCAATGGTCATTTTTTCCTGTTAAATTACCAGTGGCTGTGACTATTTCAGGCATCCCACCCATCACTTCAGTTGCTAAGAGCACCTTCACTACATACAGAAACAGACAAAATGAAAACAAAAAAAAATTTCAGCACAATTGCTGCAGTTTTCTAACTGATGGTCAACATTTCTTATGTTTGTAGTTTCGAACTTATTTCAGTTTGTGACCATAACATATGACAGCCGTAGGTAATCAAATAAAGGTATACATTTCCGAAAGACATAACAACATTTCAAACTCTGAAGGAGTCATTTGAGAAGATTGGCTTGTGGTGAGGCCCACTTCGGTTCTCCTTTTTAGTTTTATATTTTACATATTTTAGCAAGCTTTGTTTTAGGGTTGGTACTTTTTACATATTTTACTTACACAATATTAATCTAAGAAACGCTGTACATGCTGCTTGTTTTAAGAAAGCATTTGCTGCAACATAATCAGTACATTTCATTCAAGGCTAAGGAACAGAACAAGATATCCTAATGCTTACACTGTCCGCTCGGAGACAGCTTTTAACATTTAGACACATCAATACATCAGAGCTGTACCTCAAACACAGTAGTATTATTATTTCAACAGTGCACTGTCCCTTAATGAATCAGAGGGGGCACTCGAACCCCAATAGACCTGGAATGAATGCCCTATCCAACATGCAGCTCTGCTGACACTGATCTGCTATTCTGATCCTGCAGAGAGGGATTGACAATCCAACTCCAGACCAAGTCATCCAGGTATGGGGTCTCAGGCTAATTTAAAAGATCAAGCAGAGAGTGCACCCACTATGCTCTCAGGGTAGAGGTAGGTAGGGATATATAGATATATAGATATATGTATAGAAATCAGATTGCCATGGTTGGATTGTTCATTCTTTTCACCATGTTCATAATGCTGGATACATTGCTTTGTTTAACCTGCCCAATATTCACAGCACATTCTCTCTATGCAAGATTACGATTATTTCAATAAATGTATTGAAAACTTCCTTTGTATTCTTCTTATGTTTACAGAGGACATGCATGAGTAAAACAACAAAAGGGGTTGTATCTGTTTCCACGGTTGCCTTGAGGATAAGAGTGTCATGTTCAAGGTAGCCAAAATCACCTGTTACGCCAGAAGGGTTAGGAGTTTGGGTGAGGCACTGTGAGCTAGCTGGAAATGGACCAACAGTCTCTGATGGTGTATATGGATTCAATCTCTGCTCTCTGATGTTTTCTTGTCCTAATACGCAGTCCTACATTTTCTAGTGGGAACTGTATAACATGGTGCCACAAATTTTTGGAGGTCAGGTACTTATTTAATGGGTCTCCTGAGTAGTTCTTCTGTGTGCCCAAGGTACCCCTAGTCACCATTTAACTAATAAGTTGGTGGCGTTAGGGTCAAATCTTCCTCAGCATAACAGGAATCACCTACTTTTGTCTGCAGGTTGTTCAAGCTTGAACCTTCAAAAGGATACCCCACTATAGTCAAACCCTCTCTGAATTATATTCTATGGATCACTGACAGAATATAGAATGCCAAAATATCGACCTACCAAAATATCGTGGATAAAATATAAAATGCCAAAATATCGAATTCCTATCTACAAACAGGTAAGTACAAAAATATTGAATCCAAAATATTGTTGTAAATAATATAGTTTGTTAAAATATCGAATTTTTAAATGTCTTAAAAGTAATGTAAAGTTAATGAAATAATAAATATAATTAACTGAAACATACTTAAAAATACTTAAATAACCTTAAAATTAATAAATAATTAATGTAAGTTATAAAAAATAAACATACATTTTTGTTTTTTAATACATATACATATTAACTTAATATTAATAAAAAATATTCAATATTGTTAGCGTAGGATAGCGGGAGGGTAACATTTACTATTATCACTCCAGAGAGTGCAACAGTAAGGAAAGCGTTGGATAGCGTAGGGGTAAAAATTACTATTTCCACTCCAGTGAGTGCAACAGTAGGGAAAGCGTTGGATAGCGTAGGGGTAAAAAGTACTATTCCCACTCCAGAGAGTGCAACAGTAAGGAAAGCATTGGATAGCGGAGGGGTAAAAATTACTATTCACACTCCAGTGAGTGCAACAGTAGGGAAAGCGTTGGATAGCGTAGGGGTAAAAATTACTTTTCCCACTCCAGAGAGTGCAACAGTAGGGAAAGCGTTGGATAGCGGGAGGGTAAAAATTACTATTCCCACTCCAGTGAGTGCAACAGTAGGGAAAGCGTTTGATAGCGGGAGGGTAAAAATTACTATTCCCACTCCAGTGAGTGCAACAGTAGGGAAAGCGTTGGAAAGCGGGAGGGTAAAAATTACTATTCCCACTCCAGTAACTGCAACAGTAGGGAAAGCATTGGATAGCGTAGGGGTAAAACTTACTATTCCCACTCCAGAGAGTGCAACAGTAGGGAAAGCGTTGGATAGCGTAGGGGTAAAAATTACTATTCCCACTCCAGTGAGTGCAACAGTAGGGAAAGCGTTGGATAGCGTAGGGGTAAAAATTACTATTCCCTTTCCAGAGATTGCAACAGTAAGGAAAGCGTTGGATAGCGTAGGGGTAAAAATTACTATTCCCACTCCAGTGACTGCAACAGTAGAGAAAGCGCTGGATAGTGTAGGGGTAAAAATTACTATTCCCACTCCAGTGAGTGCAACAGTAGGGAAAGTAATGATTTAATATTTAAATAAAAATAAATGAATTATCAATACCAATAAAAAACTAATTAAATTTAATTACCAATTACAAAATATTTAATAATTAAATAATTATAAATACCAATAAATATTATTTATTAAAAATGAATTACCTATTAATAATTAACCAATTAATTTTCAATACCAAAAATGTAACAAGTAATAAAACAAAATACCAATTAATATTTAATTAACAATAAATTAATTATCAATACACACAAATAATTTCATTAATTACTTAATTACAATTAAATTACTTCCCACCCTATTCCCCTATAAACCCACAACCCGCTCCGAATAATAAATTAATACAATTAACATAATTATCAATTTATCAATTAATAAAAATCAATTACCAATTAATAAAAATTAATTACCAATTAATAATTAATTAACAATACATTAATAATCAATACAAATAAAATAAAATAAATATTTACTTAATTACAATTAAAATACTTCCCACCCTATTCCCCTATAAACCCACAACCCGCTACAGAACAAAAACGCAAAATTAAATTAAAAATAATTAATAATTACTAAAAATTAATATTTAATTTACTATCATTAAATTACTTCCCACCCTATTCCCCTATAAACCCACAACCCGCTACGGAATTAAATTACACAAAAATTAAATAACAAAAAATTCATTACTTTAAAAAAATTAAATATACATTACAAAAATAATATACACTTTTAACACATATACTAACATAGAAAACACTTTAAAAAATTCGATATTATTAAAAATTCGATATATTTTAATGCCTATATTATGTACTTCGATATTTTGACAGTCGATATTACTTACCTGCATTTCGATATTTTTAACCACTATATTATGTCCATTCGATATTATGTCCATTCTATATTTTGACTTCGATATTCTGTCCATTCTATATTTTTTTTACGATATTGTGTCTAGTTACCATATTCTATATAATGGTGAACCAAGTTAATATTCCTTCTAATTGCAGACCTGCTGTTACGGCACATTAAACATTACATGGCCGATAAAATAGGGGGGAGATGTTTCCTTTGTGGTTGAGGCCCATGATGCTTATGGAACTGAATTATTCTACTCAGAGGTCACTTTTCCAGCAATAAATGCGAGCACACAAACATTTCACAATTGTGATGAAGCTGCCTTACCAGGCCAATACAAAGCTTATAACGATTTAGAAATATCTTTAACATATCAGGAACATCAAAATTGGTTCCAAGGCACCCTACCACATACATAAAACAACATGCTACTGTAATGACTGGGCTACATGGCCAGCACTAGCCGGCTACACACCGGACCCAAATTTAGCACCGCTTAAAGCAGGTGATTTATGTAATCTCTGTACTAACCTTATTAGACTATACAGATGTTTAACATAGTTTGTTATTTGTACAACAACTACTGCCCCAGAAAAGGTTGTTCAACTGTCCAGCCGCAGTTAGCTGTGTCTGCACTTGTCCTGTACCTAATAATGCAATGATGGGCACAATTCCTACCAGATGGGAGGGAATACCGTTCTGCACTGCACAAAAAAAATAATTTAGCTTGAAGCAGAGTTTCCCCATATGGGGCCCCACTCTAAACATACAAATCTCACAATGTGCTTACTGCTTGAAATAGTGCCCACCATTGACAACTGTGCCACATGGGGTACAGTTTTTGCTGCAATATATGCCATAACTCATGTTACACCATCACTAGCTGTTTTGCCAGAAGTGCTAATAGAGATTCAAAATTAATATGGGGCAGCCCCTGGATTTGGGGACGGAATTAATTGTCAATTTTTCTACAAAATCCTCAATTATATTAAGTAACATTAAAGGGGAAGCAGCAGCATTGGCAATTCCCCAGCGTCTCGCGTAGATCGTGACAGTAGATCAGAAGCGCTAGTTACCAAAAATTATTTCGGACACCTATACATCTATAGTTCGAGATAAATTGGAGGCTAGACCAAATAAGCCACAACTTAAAGTTAGTTCTGACAAGGCCAATACCAAGTAATCATCAGAGTCTTCTAAAAAATGCTGGGACAAAAAAAAAAATTAAGAAAAAACAAAATCATGGTGGGGGAATCTCCGCAGCATGAGACCTCTGATAGACTTTACAATTTACATAACCATGATGCCATTAAACAGCCTGATAGATATCAGTACACTGATGCACATCCTTCTCAATCCTTTCAGGGCTCATCAGACAAAGGATTAGAGAGAGAGGGGTAATCAGAGCGCAGACAGGAAGAGTATGTGAAACCAAAAAAGGACTCACAAAGCTCGTCTAACTTCAGCATAAAAAAGGAAGAGACATTTCCACAACAAAATCCCCATTTCTAGAAAAAGAGAACAAGATGTGGGCGGTGGCTCTGCTAGACAGTGAGAGAGAGGTCACAATACTTCACCAGAATCTTCTAGAGTTTCTGGATGCAAAAGCAACTGTTGACTTTATAGAAGTCGAAACCCCAGATCAACAAGTCAGCCCTACAGACAGACTTTGCATATTCAACATACAAATTGCAAAGGTCGATTGCCACCAGAGTTTGCAAAAACAGCCCCACAAGGAAAGGAGGTGATTTTACCATCTTTTTTGAAGCTTGCCCCTGTAGAGGTAAAAGAAGCATATGCTGCAGAATGGGCTCTTGCACAAGCCTCAGCATTATACCATAACCATGTTGGCCGGAATTAGGAGTCACCTTAGTGTATCATACGTATGAAGTCTAGCCCTCAAGATCAGCCACAATACCAAATTAAACATGAATTCTCTCACAATTTGAGTATCACGGAATTGTTGAACGCTATGTATTTCCTATGAATAAACATTTCCAATAGCTAAACCAGATTACTACTACTACATTGTCTTAGTCTACAGACATTTAAACAGTAAAGCACGCACATTTGCAATACAAAATTCACACAGTACGGCTCTAATAAACAACATTGTCCATAAAAAAATACAAAACAAACTTGGATATTTCTAATGTTTTTTTTCTGCAAAAACATAGTGCCTGAAAGCAGAGATTTGACAGCATTTTCCACGTTGGATCCCAAAATTGCTTTTGCCCACTACCTCAAGGGTATAAGAACAGTCCTGGACCCGAGTAACGTCAATTCTCCATGATATTGACACAGAAGCATTGCACCATGTTGATGACATATATCTAATGAACGATGACTTAAACACACATTTAGCCAGAGTAGATCTCATTGCATTTGGATTTGCTGAACATGGCTACAAATTCAATCTTAAGAAAACAAAAATTGCTTTCTCAGTGTCCAATTTTTTTAATACGAGCTCTCAAATGAGGGTAAGAACCAAATACACTTAAACAATTGTAATCCCTATAAGGATTTTTTAACTTTGGCAGAACATACATACCAGGTTATGCACAATGCATAAATCATTTATACGATTTAATACTCCCTGATTTTTCCACTACACATTGGACATCAGAACATGTACACTCAGATCACTACAGACTGACATGCTTGCATCTAGACACCTACATGTATGTGTTAATAAAACCAGCTTTGTCATCCATATAATTGCGAGTACGAATGGGTTTACATATGTCACTTTCAATGAGAGGTACACAGTATTTATTGCATGGAAATCGCATCTGTATTCAATTGCTGAGATGCATTTTGCATTCACAAAAAAAATACTAAGTGCTGTTCAGATGACTGTCATTAAGGAAAGACTACAAGCTCAAGGGAAACGCTTAATTTTCGTTACTCCCGTCCCAGCCTTAGAGGATGTAACAAAGGCTAGCATTCCTAACGTGAAAGCCTTACATCCTAGTTGGATACAATGAGCCACTTCCCTGATGGCTACTGACATAGACTATGGGCCTGATTTAGATCTTGGCAGACGGGTCACTTCATCACAACGGTGATGGATATCCCTCCCATTATATCCTTTGGGATTTATATTTTGGCAGATGGGATATCCATCACATTTGTGACAGAGTAAGCCATCCGCCAAGATATAATTCAGGCCCTATGTCTTTGTTCCTACTTTACAAACTCGAGAATTTCTCCAATATGAACATAATTACCCCATGCCCAATAATGTTTTGCCTCTTGATCAATACAAACACATCATACACCCTGAGGATTCAGCCCAGCCTGCTATAGGCACCAAACACCAATACTCAGTGGCCTGTGCCATGGAACACAATGTCATGTTGGATGCAAAATTCCATCATCAAAATGTTTTACACAGTCCCTAGGGGATTGTACTGCACAACTGGCTGAGCTCAAAGCATTAGTTCTAGCACTAGAGAATGCATATCCTGAATTCCCCATGCTCATAGTGTGTGATTTATATGACTGTATCCAGTCTTCCAATGCGAACTTCATTATTGGCACCTAAATGAATTCAGAGATTCCAAGGGTAATACTATAATGCATAAACTGCTTTGGGGAAAGTTGCCACAACTTAAAGGCAGTTTGCCACGGGCTCATGTGATAAACATATTGAGTCATCAGTGTGTTGGAATACACGTTATAGGGAATTCATTGGCAGATCAAGCTGCCAAGTCTGCAGTTAAGACCGCAACTGTAGCTGCGATTAATCATTCTTACATGAGGTTAGATGAAGATATTATAGCTGCAGTCAGTGCTTTGTGCAACAGCACTCCTTTACCAAAAAAATATCCAACAAAATATTCCTACCTAAGGCCCAAAATATTTTTATTACTATCCTTGCGGTGGGTGACCGTGTGATCCCCAACCAGGATTGTAGGCTAGAATTAATTATAGCTCCCCATGAGGGAATAGTATCTGTCCATGCTGGTGTGGCGGCCACATTTTCACCATTTTAAAAATGCTATTGGTGGCATGATCTGTAAAGCAGACAAAACAGTATGTCCTTAAGTATGACATCTGTCAACAAATTAAAAGCTCCACCATTGCACTCCCACTGCAAGTACCCCTCTTAGTTTCAAACAAACTACTCCAACGCATGCACCTAGACCATTGCAGTCCTTTAAATACGGATGCTGCATTTAAATGTATTCAATTTTCTGTAGATGCATGTTCCAGATTCCTATGAGTGTGGCCACAACAATCAGCTGATGCACGCACTGTTATTAAACATTTTCAAGTTTTCATTGGCACATATGTAGCAGCTGCATTCACTCAGACCAGGGCCCTGCTTTTGCCTCTAAGGCTTACAGGGATACTATGGGAACCCTGGGTGTGGCTGCATATTATTTCTTGTCATATTATCCTGATGGAAACTCAATAGTGGCGAGGTCTTGTTCAGTATCCAGATATATGTTCCAGATCTTGACTCGCCCGGTGCAGTGGAGGCAGATACACCATTTGACATCAATGAACATTTTGCTGTCTTACATGAATTGCAAGACTCCTGGGATGAGCGGTCTAATGACCTTTCTAAAAAGCCTATACAGAAGGAATGAAGGAGCAACCAGCAACCTGCCAACTTAGGGCAAACAAAGCAAACACAAAGAGATGATGGACGAAGCGTTGAAACTTTTCAGACGCTCACCCCCAGTCACAGATCTGGGTTGAATCCATCATCATTCTTTAGCTCACTTCACCACCTCAGTTCAGACACAGCTATATGCAAATCAGTCTTGACCCTGTGCCTCATGGGAACAGTCTAGCCTGAACTGCCAAGCCATGTCTTCCCTGACCTGGAAAAAAGCATCCTGGGACCAGTTTCTGGGTAACACCCTTCATCAGCCAGGCTAGCTTGAATCCAGTGGCAAAGTGAGCAAGGGACCTACGTCTGGGCATACCCTGCCAACTTAGGGCGAACAAAGCAAACACAAAGAGATGATGGACGGAGCACTGAAACTTTTCAGACGCTCACCCCCAGTCACAGATCTGGGTTGAATCCATCATCATTCTTTAGCTCACTTCGCCACCTCAGTTCAGACACAGCTATATGCAAATCAGTCCTGACCCTGTGCCTCATGGGAACAGTCCAGCCCGAACTGCCAAGCCATGTCTTCCCTGAACCGGAAACAAGCATCCAGGGACCGTGTAAAATCAGCACGAGCATCACTCCACGTCACACCAGAGGACACTGCTGCTTTCTGCCTCTCGAGTAGATATTATACTCGAGCGTCAGCTTCCTCAACACGAGCGGCAGATTTCTTAACACAAGCGGTCACGACCTGCCATGACTGCCCGCGGAGTTATGCAGAACTCTGCATGGAGCACAAAGTGGTCAAGACTCACAAACTCTGCCAGTGGAGCTGAATACTTCACCCACCACTAGTTAAAATTAGTTTGGGGAACAAAAGACTGCCAAGTGTAGGGCACAGATGCTGTATTTCAAGGCTGCATGACTCCAAAACAAACGATTTTCTTAAAAAAGACAGTGCTGCAGACCACATGCTTGGCATTGCTAAAAGTAGAGAAATGAACTTGCCCCGGATTCCTTCAATTGCATGCTTTGATAATTGGCATCATTTAATAAATTACACTGAGGAACAGCTCAATGGTACAGAGCAAAATGGTACATACAATTCAACACTTTGAGGTCCTGACGGGTTGTTATTTTGGCCAGGGGACAGAAATGATTGACATGCACATTTTTGGAACTCTACACAGAGTTTTAAAGCTAGCAGACCTGACCTCATTACATACTATTTATTTATTCAGTGTTTTATATAGCATGAACTTGACCCCATTCAGTATCAGATTGCTTCATAGTAAAAACTTATTTCGTTAGTACATTTCAATAGCAAGCATTATACAAACTGGAAAGCGTAAAAATAACTCCTCATAGCAGCAAAGACGTTGATATGAGTCTAAAGGATCCATATTGTAAACTAGTACATTCGAACAAAAAATTAGCAAGAATCAAAATTTGACAGGTATTTAGGGCATATGTGTCTAGCTGGTTACGAGGATAAATTCTTAGAGGTAAGTTAAATGGGTTCTAAATGCTTTGTCTGGGAGTTCATCTGGCAAAGACAAAATATAAATATATATATATATATACATACATATATACATTACCTACTGGCGGTCGCCAGTAGGTAGTTATTGTTAGGACCTTGTTTCTATTCAAAAAGCGTTTTTTCTTTTGCCAATATCTTTGGCGCCGTTTGACGAATCTTTGCGAAATTTTCCAAACCAATGGTTCACTCAGGTCAGCTCCTTTCTTGAAAGTTTCGGGGTGAATAGTCAAGCGGGGGCCGAGAAAAAAGAGGGGTCCCAAAACACGTTTTCTCCATAGGAACTTTAGACAAAGCTACAGCCCGAACTGCTGAACGAAATTACACCAAATTTGGCAAAAAGGTAGGTCTTAGTCCAGGAAGCGTGCTTTTTTAAAATGGTGTAAATCCATTCAGTAGTTGCTGAGAAATTGAAAAAATAAAAATTTATATATCTGAGCACCGAGGAGGATTCGCAAACCCTCCCGAGCAGGAGCTTAATTCTGATTGGCTGCCAACACTCCAAAGCAGAATGTGTTGGCAGCCATCTTGTGACTCTGTAAAACCGAGTCACAAGAAATTAGTTAAAAAAAGGTAAAAAACAAGGAAAGGGGGCAGGGTAGAAACACCTTGACCCCCTAGGCCTGCTCAGGGGGTCCCACAGGGTCCCCCAGGGCAAAAAAAATATTTTTTGTTTAAAACAAAATCGGTCGAATTTGCGCTGGGTGAGCGAATCCGGCCCCCCACAAAAAAACATTTCTTAAAGTCCCGGGTGGGCCAGGTCCCGGGGGCAATGCCCAATTAATTAGCGGGGGCCTGCGGGGGCCAACACAGCCCCGGGGAACACCACCTCCCCAGGGCTTAGATAATTATATGTGGGGGGCACACTGCCCCCCCGTAGCCCCAGGGACCACCACTTCCCTGGGGCTTTTTCATAAAAATGTGGGGGGGGCTCCTGCCCTCCCTCACGCTGCCCCGGGGACCGCCACCTCCCTGGGGCAATGTTATTTTAGGGTCAGGGGGCCTCACGGGCCCCCCAAGCCCCAGGGACCACCACCTCCCCGGGGCATTTAATATTTTAGGGAGGGGGGCCACGCGGGCCGCCCTAAGCCCCGGGGACCATCACCTCCCTGGGGCTATATGGTTTAAATGTGGGGGGGCCACTTGGCCCCCCCGTAACCCAGGGGACTGCCACCTCCCCGGGGCTACAATTAAAAACTCTGTGTGGGGGGCTCGAGCCCCCCCACACTGCACGGGGACCACCACCTCCCTGGGGCATTGAATATGTAAATACAGGGGTCCGTAACAGACCCCCGGCCCCGGGGACCACCGCCTCCCCGGGGCTTCAAACTTGCTGGGAGGGGGGCCTGGAGCCCTAGATGGCCCTGGGGACCGCCACCCCCCCAGGGCCGGCTCCTTCAATGTCCCGGGGTTCCCACCCCCGGGACATTGCCGTTTGCTATGGCTGAGTGGGAGCACGGCTCCCGCCCTGCCGTAGCAAACAATGCTTTGCTTCTTGGAAGCAAGAGCAGTAAACCTGCAAAGCAGAATTGCTTTTGGTCAAATGGAGCTGCATGTTAGCAGCTCCCTTTGCCGAAAAGCAATGCCGGCTCCCGCAGGAGGAGGGGAGCCGGCAGGGACCGTGGGGGCATTTGGGCTCCCCTTGCGGTCCCCAATGCTGAGGCCAGGCCCTGGGGGATGGGATCCCGGGGCCCAGAAGTGGCCCAGGGGAGGGGGGGCCACAGGACACAAGTGGACTTCATCCCCCAAGCAGCAGTGCACCAGGAGGCGCGTTTGTAGAGTGGTGTAAAAAGGGGGCGTGACGTCGGACCACTCTCAGCAATCCAGCTGTGTGGGGCTTACTGGAGGTACCTTTGGGATAGTTGGCCCCAGGGACCCTCATGAGGCAAGGGGACTTCATCCTCCAACCAAGAGTGCGCCAGGAGGTACGTTTGCAGAGTGGGGGACAAAGGGGGCATGGCTTAAGTCCACCTCTCAGCAATCCCACTATCTGGGGGTATCAGGTAGGCCAGTTGGTCCTTAAGGACCCCCAGCAGCGAAGGGGAGTTTAATCCCCATCCAAGAGCGCACCAGGGAGTGCGTTTGCAGAGTGGTGGGGAAAGGGGGCGTGGCCTGCTATGACAACTTAGCAATCCCACTGTGTGGGACTTACTGGAGGTAATAGGAGGGGTAGTTGGCCCCCAAGGTTGTCCTTGGGGGCTAACTACCTCTCCTATTACCTCCACTAAGTCCCACACAGTGGGATTGCTAAGAGGTCTTCAGAGGCCACGCCCCCCCTTTCTCCACCACTCTGCAAACGTGCCTCCTGACACAGTACTGGTTGTGGGATGAAGTCCACTTTACTCCCTAAGGACTTTGGGGGCCAAGAAGCCCTCCTGATACCTCCTGTAAGTCCTACGCAGTGGAATTCCTGAGTGCTGGTCGGAGGCCCAGCCCCCTTTCTGCACCACTCTGCTAACGCGACTACCAGTTAAAGAAGCATTTGTAATGTAATAGGTCTCGCATCTGCGAGAGTTAGAGCAATTGGCGTTGTAAATGCAAAAGATTTTTACTAATGTTTTTTGGTGTAGAGTGGATGTACGTTGTGTGTAGTGGAATTATGTGGTATGTTGTGCAGTAAAATTATGTGAATAGAAAGTATGTGGTATTTTGTGTATAAGAATTATGTGGAGTGGGATTATGTGTTTTGGAGAGTAATTATGTGATATTGTAGTCTGCGTTGTGGAGTGGTAACCTCAGGTTTAGTCTTCCTCATTTCCATAGAAGCTAAACTATAAACTCAATGAGACACAAGAAAAGAAGGAACCACTGAGGAGCACTTCTGGACCTAGTCGGAGGTATGAGCAGGGCCACTGGAATTATGTGACTGTTCGGCTGCAACAATTTTCACATAATTAAACATTTTCCGCATTTGCCAAATATTCCATCATCTGCTGCCTAATCTGCCAGATTTGAACAAAAAAGCCTTGTTTCTAGCTCAAACGGTTCAAATGTTCCCAAAAATGCAGCGTCACGTGTTACAGCGTGGTGGAAGGCCCTTTGCAAAGCTGGGATGGTCACGTATTACTTATTGTTAAATGTGGGTGTTAAATTGGTACTAATGGTGCACAAATCTCTCTTCTTTCTGTGCCTCTCTTGCCTCTTTCTGCATTTATCTTGCTTCTTTCTGCTGCTTTCTTCCTCTTTCTGCATCTCACTGTCTTCTTTCTGCACTTCACTTGCCTCTTTCTGCACTTCTCTTGCCCCTTTCTGCACCTCACTTGCCTCTTTCAGCACCTCTGTTGCTTTTTTCTGCAGATCTCTTACCTCTTTCTGCCCTTCCCTTGACTCTTTCTTTACCTGTCTTGCCTCTTTCTGCACCTCACTTGCCTCTTTCTGCACCTCACTCTCTTCCTTCTGCACTTCTCTTGCCTCTTTCTGCACTTCTCTTGCCTCTTTCTGTACTTCTCGAGCCTCTTTCTGTACCTCTCTTGCCTCTTTCTGTACCTCAAGTGCCTCTTTCTGCACTTCTCTTGCGTCTTTCTACACTTATCTTGCCTCGTTCTATACCTTTCTTGCCTCTTTCTGCACTTCTCTTGCCCCTTTCTGCACCTCACTTGCCTCTTTCAGCACCTCTGTTGCTTTTTTCTGCAGATCTCTTACCTCTTTCTGCACTTCCCTTGACTCTTTCTTTACCTGTCTTGCCTCTTTCTGCACCTCACTTGCCTCTTTCTGCACATCACTCTCTTCCTTCTGCACCTCTCTTGCCTCTTTCTGCACTTCTCTTGCCTCTTTCTGTACTTTTTGAGCCTCTTTCTGTACCTCTCTTGCCTCTTTCTGCACCTCAAGGGCCTCTTTCTGCACTTCTCTTGCGTCTTTCTACACTTATCTTGCCTCTTTCTATACCTCTCTTATCTTTTTCTGCACCTCACTTGCCACTTTCTGCTCTTCTCTTGCCTCTTTCTGAACCTCACTCTCTTCTTTCTGCACCTCTCTTGCCTCTTTCTGCACCTCTATTGCCTCTTTCTGCAACTCTGTTGCTTCTTTCTGCACTTCTCTAGCCATTTTCTGCACCTTTCTTGTCTCTTTCAGCACCTCTGTTGCTTATTTCTGCACTTCTCTTGCTTCTTTCTCCACCCCTCTTGCTTCTTTCTGTACCCCTCTTGCCTCTTTGTGCACCTCTCCTTCCTCTTTATGTACCTCTCTTGCCTCTTTCTGCTCCTCACTTGCTTCTTTCTGCATCTCTCTTGCCTCTTTCTGCACCTCTATTGCCTCTTTCTGCACCTCACTCTCTTCCTTCTGCACCTCTCTTGCCTCTTTCTGCACTTCTCTTGCCTCTTTCTGTACTTCTCGAGCCTCTTTCTGTACCTCTCTTGCCTCTTTCTGTACCTCAAGTGCCTCTTTCTGCACTTCTCTTGCGTCTTTCTACACTTATCTTGCCTCTTTCTTTACCTCTCTTGCCTCTTTCTGCACATCTCTTGCCCCTTTCTGCACCTCACTTGCCTCTTTCAGCACCTCTGTTGCTTTTTTCTGCAGATATCTTACCTCTTTCTGCACTTCCCTTGACTCTTTCTTTACCTGTCTTGCCTCTTTCTGCACCTCACTTGCCTCTTTCTGCACCTCACTCTCTTCCTTCTGCACCTCTCTTGCCTCTTTCTGCACTTCTCTTGCCTCTTTCTGTACTTCTCGAGCCTCTTTCTGTACCTCTCTTGCCTCTTTCTGCACCTCAAGGGCCTCTTTCTGCACTTCTCTTGCGGCTTTCTACACTTATCTTGCCTCTTTCTATACCTCTCTTATCTTTTTCTGCACCTCACTTGCCACTTTCTGCTCTTCTCTTGCCTCTTTCTGAACCTCACTCTCTTCTTTCTGCACCTCTCTTGCCTCTTTCTGCACCTCTATTGCCTCTTTCTGCAACTCTGTTGCTTCTTTTTGCACTTCTCTAGCCATTTTCTGCACCTTTCTTGTCTCTTTCAGCACCTCTGTTGCTTATTTCTGCACTTCTCTTGCTTCTTTCTCCAGCCCTCTTGCTTCTTTCTGTACCCCTCTTGCCTCTTTGTGCACCTCTGCTTCCTCTTTATGTACCTCTCTTGCCTCTTTCTGCTCCTCACTTGCTTCTTTCTGCATCTCTCTTGCCTCTTTCTGCACCTCTATTGCCTCTTTCTGCAACTCTGTTGCTTCTTTCTGTACTTCTCTAGCCATTTTCTGCACCCTTCTTGTCTCTTTTAGCACCTCTGTTGCTTATTTCTGCACTTCTCTTGCTTATTTCTCCACCCCTCTTGCTTCTTTCGGTACCCCTCTTGCCTCTTAGTGCACCTCTCCTTCCTCTTTCTGCACCTCGCTTGCCTTTTTCTGCTGTCCTCTTGCCTCTTTCTGCACCTCTTTTGCTTCTTTCTGCACTTCTCTTGCCTCTTTCTGTACATCTCTTGCCTCTTTCTGCACCTCTGTTGGTTCATTCTCCACTGCCCTTGCTTCTTTCTGCACCTCTGTTGCAAATTTATGCATCACTCTTGCCTCTTTCAGCACCCCTCTTCCATCTTTCTGCACCTCTCTTGCCTCTGTCTGCACACCTGTTCCCTCTTTCTACACCCCTATTGCCTGTTTCTGCAACTCTCCTGCCTCTTTCTGCAGTTCTTTTGCCTCCTTCTGCACCTCTGTTGCTTCTTTCTGCACTTGTCTTGCCTCTTTCTGCACCCCTCTAGCCTCTTTCTGCACCCCTGTTGCTTCTTTCTGCACTTCTCTTGCTTCATTCTGTACCTCTCGTGCTTCTTTCTGCACCCATCTTGCCTATTTTTGCATCCCTCCTCCCTCTTTCTGCATCTCTCTTGCCTCTTTCTGTACCTCTGTTGCTTCTTTCAGCACTTCTTTTGCCTCTTTCTGCACCTCTCTTGCTTCTTTCTGCACTTCTCTTGCCTCTTTCTGTACCTCTCTTGCCTCTTTCTGCACCTCTGTTGGTTCATTCTCCACTGCCCTTGCTTCTTTCTGCACCTCTGTTGGTTCATTCTCCACTGCCCTTGCTTCTTTCTGCACCTCTGTTGCAAATTTATGCATCGCTCTTGCCTCTTTCAGCACCCCTCTTCTGTCTTTCTGCACCTCTCTTGCCTCTGTCTGCACACCTGTTCCCTCTTTCTACACTCCTTTTGCCTATTTTGGCAACTCTCCTGCCTCTTTCTGCAGTTCTTTTGCCTCCTTCTGCACCTCTGTTGCTTCTTTCTGCACTTGTCTTGCCTCTTTCTGCACCCCTCTAGCCTCTTTCTGCACTTCTCTTGCTTCTTTCTGCACCTCTCTTGCTTCTTTATGCACCCTTCTTCCCTTTTTTGCATCCCTCTTGCCTCTTTCTGCAATTCTCTTGCCATTTTCTGCACCTCTCTTGCCTCTTTCTGCACCTCATTTGCCTCTTTCTGCACTTCTCTTGCTTTTTTATACACCTCTGTTGCTTCTTTCAGCAATTCTCTTGCCTCTTTCTGCACTTCTCTTGCCTCTTTCTTCATCCCTATTTCCTCTTTCTGTACCTTTCCTGCCTCTTTCTGCACCTCTATTGGCTCTTTCTGCAACTCTGTTGCGTCTTTCTGCACCTCTGTTGCCTCTTTCTGCACCTCACTTGCTCTTTCTTCACCCCTCTTGCCTCTTTCTGAACTCCTCTCCCCTCTTTCTGCACCTCTCTTGCTTCTTTCTGTACTTCTCTTGCTTATTTCTGTACCTCTCTTGCTTCTTTCTCCACCCCTCTTGCTTCTTTCTGTACCCCTCTTGCCTCTTTGTGCACCTCTCCTTCCTCTTTATGTACCTCTCTTGCCTCTTTCTGCTCCTCACTTGCTTCTTTCTGCATCTCTCTTGCCTCTTTCTGCACCTCTATTGCCTCTTTCTGCAACTCTGTTGCTTCTTTCTACACTTCTCTAGCCATTTTCTGCACCCTTCTTGTCTCTTTTAGCACCTCTGTTGCTTATTTCTGCACTTCTCTTGCTTATTTCTCCACCCCTCTTGCTTCTTTCAGTACCCCTCTTGCCTCTTTGTGCACCTCTCCTTCCTCTTTATGTACCTCTCTTGCCTCTTTCTGCTCCTCACTTGCTTCTTTCTGCATCTCTCTTGCCTCTTTCTGCACCTCTATTGCCTCTTTCTGCAACTCTGTTGCTTCTTTCTGCACTTCTCTAGCCATTTTCTGCACCCTTCTTGTCTCTTTTAGCACCTCTGTTGCTTATTTCTGCACTTCTCTTGCTTATTTCTCCACCCCTCTTGCTTCTTTCGGTACCCCTCTTGCCTCTTAGTGCACCTCTCCTTCCTCTTTCTGCACCTCTCTTGCCTTTTTCTGCTGTCCTCTTGCCTCTTTCTGCACCTCTTTTGCTTCTTTCTGCACTTCTCTTGCCTCTTTCTGTACCTCTCTTGCCTCTTTCTGCACCTCTGTTGGTTCATTCTACACTGCCCTTGCTTCTTTCTGCACCTCTGTTGCAAATTTATGCATCCCTCTTGCCTCTTTCAGCACCCCTCTTCCGTCTTTCTGCACCTCTCTTGCCTCTGTCTGCACACCTGTTCCCTCTTTCTACACCCCTTTTGCCTGTTTCTGCAACTCTCCTGCCTCTTTCTGCAGTTCTTTTGCCTCCTTCTGAACCTCTGTTGCTTCTTTCTGCACTTGTCTTGCCTCTTTCTGCACCCCTCTAGCCTCTTTCTGCACCCCTGTTGCTTCTTTCTGCACTTCTCTTGCTTCATTCTGTACCTCTCTTGCTTCTTTCTGCACCCATCTTGCCTATTTTTGCATCCCTCCTCCCTCTTTCTGCACCTCTCTTGCCTCTTTCTGTACCTCTGTTGCTTCTTTCAGCACTTCTTTTGCCTCTTTCTGCACCTCTCTTGCTTCTTTCTGCACTTCTCTTGCCTCTTTCTGTACCTCTCTTGCCTCTTTCTGCACCTCTGTTGGTTCATTCTCCACTGCCCTTGCTTCTTTCTGCACCTCTGTTGCAAATTTATGCATCCCTCTTGCCTCTTTCAGCACCCCTCTTCTGTCTTTCTGCACCTCTCTTGCCTCTGTCTGCACACCTGTTCCCTCTTTCTACACTCCGTTTGCCTATTTTGGCAACTCTCCTGCCTCTTTCTGCAGTTCTTTTGCCTCCTTCACTTCTCTTGCCTCTTTCTGTACCTCTCTTGCCTCTTTCTGCACCTCTGTTGGTTCATTCTCCACTGCCCTTGCTTCTTTCTGCACCTCTGTTGCAAATTTATGCATCCCTCTTGCCTCTTTCAGCACCCCTCTTCTGTCTTTCTGCACCTCTCTTGCCTCTGTCTGCACACCTGTTCCCTCTTTCTACACTCCGTTTGCCTATTTTGGCAACTCTCCTGCCTCTTTCTGCAGTTCTTTTGCCTCCTTCTGCACCTCTGTTGCTTCTTTCTGCACTTGTCTTGCCTCTTTCTGCACCCCTCTAGCCTCTTTCTGCACCCCTGTTGCTTCTTTCTGCACTTCTCTTGCTTCTTTCTGCACCTCTCTTTCTTCTTTATGCACCCTTCTTCCCTTTTTTGCATCCCTCTTGCCTCTTTCTGCAATTCTCTTGCCATTTTCTGCACCTCTCTTGCCTCTTTCTGCACCTCATTTGCCTCTTTCTGCACTTCTCTTGCTTTTTTATACACCTCTGTTGCTTCTTTCAGCAATTCTCTTGCCTCTTTCTGCACTTCTCTTGCCTCTTTCTTCATCCCTATTTCCTCTTTCTGTACCTTTCCTGCCTGTTTCTGCTCCTCCCTTGCCTCTTTCTGTACCTCTGTTGCCTCTTTCTGCACCTCACTTGCTCTTTCTTCACCCCTCTTGCCTTTTTCTGAACTCCTCTCCCCTCTTTCTGCACCTCTCTTGCTTCTTTCTGCACTTCTCTTGCTTATTTCTGTACCTCTCTTGCTTCTTTATGCAACCTTCTTCCCTTTCTTGCATCCCTCTTGCCTCTTTCTGCAGTTCTCTTGCCATTTTCTGCACCTCTGTTACCTCTTTCTGTACCTCACTTGCTTCTTTCTGCACCCCTCTTGCCTCTTTCTGCACTCATCTTCCCTCTTTCTGCACTTCTTTTGCTTCTTTCTGCACTTCTCTTGCTTCTTTCTGCACCTCTCTTGCTTCTTTATGCACCCTTCTTCCCTTTTTTGCATCCCTCTGGCCTCTTTCTGCAGTTCTCTTGCCATTTTCTGCGCCTCTCTTGCCTCTTTCTGCACCTCACTTGCCTCTTTCTGCACTTCTCTTGCTTCTTTATACACCTCTGTTGCTTCTTTCAGCAATTTTCTAGCCTCTTTCTGCACTTCTCTTGCCTTTTTCTTCATCCCTGTTCCCTCTTTCTGTACCTTTCCTGCCTGTTTCTGCACCTCTCTTGCCTCTTTTTGTACCTCTGTTGCTTCTTTTTGCACTTTTCTTGCCTCTTTCTGCACCCTTTGCACCTCTTTCAGCACCTCTGTTGCTTCTTTCTGCACTTCTCTTCCTTCTTTCTGCACCCCTCCTGCCTCTTTCTGTATCCCTCTTGCCTCTTTGTGCTCCGCTCCTACCTATTTCTGCACTGCTGTTGCCTCTTTTTGCACCTCTGTTGGTTCTTTCTGCACTGCTCTTGCTTCTTTCTGCACCTCTTTAGCAAATTTCTGCATCTCTCATGCCTCTTTCTGCACCCCTCTTCCATATTTCTCCACCTCTCTTGCTTCTTTCTGCACTTCTCTTGCTTCTGTCTGCACTTCTCTTGCTTCTTTCTGCACTGCTCTTGCTTCTTTCTGCACCGCTCTTGCAAATTTCAGTATCACTCTTACCTCTTTATGCATACCTGTTCCCTCTTTCTGTACCTTTCTTGCCTGTTTCTGCACCTCTCTTGCCTCTTTCGGCACCTCTGTTGCTTCTTTCTGCACTTTTCTTGACTCTTTCTGCACCCCTCTTTCCTCTTAAAGCACCTCTGTTGCTTCTTTCTGCACTTCTCTTGCTTCTTTCTGTACCCATCTTGCCTCTTTCTGTACCTCTTTTGGCTCTTTGTGCACCTCTCCTGACTCATTCTGCACATTTCTTGCTTGTTTCTGCACCTCTCTTGCCTCTTTCTGCACCCCTCTTGGCTCTTTTTGCACCTCTGTTGGTTCTTTCTGCACTGCTCTTGCTTCTTTCTACACCTCACTTGCCTCTTTCTGCACTTCTCTTGCTTCTTTCTACACCTCTATTGCTTCTTTCAGCAATTCCCTTCCTTCTTTCTGCACCCCTCCTGCCTCTTTCTGTACCTCTCTTGCCTCTTTGTGCACTTCTCCTACCTCTTTGTGCACCCCTCTTGCCTCTTTTTGCATCTCTGTTGGTTCTTTCTGCACTGCTCTTGCTTCTTTCTACACCTCTGTTGCTTGTTTCAGCAATTCTCTTGCCTCTTTCTGCACTTCTCTTGTTTGTTTCTGCATCTCTCTTGCGTCTTTCTGCACCTCTGTTGCTTCTTTCTGCACTTCTCTTCCTTCTTTCTGTACCTCTCCTGCCTCTTTCTGTACCCTCTTGCCTCTTTGTGCACCTCTCCTACCTCTTTCTGCACCCCTCTTGCCTCTTCTTGCACCTCTGTTGGTTCATTCTGCACTGCTCTTGCTTCTTTCTGCACCTCACTTTCCTCTTTCTCCACTTCTCTTGCTTCTTTCTACACCTTTGTTTCTTCTTTCAACAATTCTCTTGCCTCTTTCTGCACTTCTCTTGCTTGTTTCTGCACCCCTCTTGCGTCTTTCTGCACCTCTGTTGCCTCTTTCTGCACTTCACTTGCTTCTTTCTGCACCTATCTTGCCTCTTTCAGCACCTCTGTTGCTTCTTTCTGCACTTATCTTGCCTGTTTCTGCAACTCTCCTGCCTCTTTCTGCAGTTCTTTTGCCTCCTTCTGAACCTCTGTTGCTTCTTTCTGCACTTGTCTTGCCTCTTTCTGCACCCCCCTAGCCTCTTTCTGCACCCCTGTTGCTTCTTTCTGCACTTCTCTTGCTTCATTCTGTACCTCTCTTGCTTCTTTCTGCACCCATCTTGCCTATTTTTGCATCCCTCCTCCCTCTTTCTTCACCTCTCTTGCCTCTTTCTGTACCTCTGTTGCTTCTTTCAGCACTTCTTTTTCCTCTTTCTGCACCTCTCTTGCTTTTTCTGCACTTCTCTTGCCTCTTTCTGTACCTCTCTTGCCTCTTTCTGCACCTCTGTTGGTTCATTCTCCACTGCCCTTGCTTCTTTCTGCACCTCTGTTGCAAATTTATGCATCCCTCTTGCCTCTTTCAGCACCCCTCTTCTGTCTTTCTGCACCTCTCTTGCCTCTGTCTGCACACCTGTTCCCTCTTTCTACACTCCGTTTGCCTATTTTGGCAACTCTCCTGCCTCTTTCTGCAGTTCTTTTGCCTCCTTCTGCACCTCTGTTGCTTCTTTCTACACTTGTCTTGCCTCTTTCTGCACCCCTCTAGCCTCTTTCTGCACCCCTGTTGCTTCTTTCTGCACTTCTCTTGCTTCTTTCTGTACCTCTCTTGCTTCTTTATGCACCCTTCTTCCCTTTTTTGCATCCCTCTTGCCTCTTTCTGCAGTTCTCTTGCCATTTTCTGCACCTCTCTTGCCTCTTTCTGCACCTCAGTTGCCTCTTTCTGCACTTCTCTTGCTTCTTTATACACCTCTGTTGCTTCTTTCAGCAATTCTCTTGCCTCTTTCTGCACTTCTCTTGCCTCTTTCTTCATCCCTGTTTCCTCTTTCTGTACCTTTCCTGCCTGTTTATGCACCTCCCTTGCCTCTTTCTGTACCTCTGTTGCGTCTTTCTGCACCTCTGTTGCCTCTTTCTGCACCTCACTTGCTCTTTCTTCACCCCTCTTGCCTCTTTCTGAACTTCTCTCTCCTCTTTCTGCACCTCTCTTGCTTCTTTATGCAATGCTCTTGCTTATTTCTGTACCTCTCTTGCTTCTTTATGCAACCTTCTTCCCTTTCTTGCATCCCTCTTGCCTCTTTCTGCAGTTCTCTTGCCATTTTCTGCACCTCTGTTGCCTCTTTCTGTACCTCTGTTGCGTCTTTCTGCACCTCTGTTGCCTCTTTCTGTACCTCACTTGCTTCTTTCTGCACCCTTCTTGCCTCTTTCTGCACTCATCTTCCCTCTTTCTGCACTTCTCTTGCTTCTTTCTGCACTGCTCTTGCTTCTTTCTGCACCTCTCTTGCTTCTTTATGCACCCTTCCCTTTTTTGCATCCCTCTGGCCTCTTTCTGCAGTTCTCTTGCCATTTTCTGCGCCTCTCTTGCCTCTTTCTGCACCTCACTTGCCTCTTTCTGCACTTCTCTTGCTTCTTTATACACCTCTGTTGCTTCTTTCAGCAATTTTCTTGCCTCTTTCTGCACTTCTCTTGCCTTTTTCTTCATCCCTGTTCCCTCTTTCTGTACCTTTCCTGCCTGTTTCTGCACCTCTCTTGCCTCTTTTTGTACCTCTGTTGCTTCTTTTTGCACTTTTCTTGTCTCTTTCTGCACCCTTTGCGCCTCTTTCAGCACCTCTGTTGCTTCTTTCTGCACTTCTCTTCCTTCTTTCTGCACCCCCCTGCCTCTTTCTGTATCCCTCTTGCCTCTTTGTGCTCCGCTCCTACCTATTTCTGCACTGCTGTTGCCTCTTTAGCAAATGTCTGCATCCCTCATGCCTCTTTCTGCACCCCTCTTCCCTATTTCTCCACCTCTCTTGCTTCTTTCTGCACTTCTCTTGCTTCTGTCTGCACTTCTCTTGCTTCTTTCTGCACTGCTCTTGCTTCTTTCTGCACCGCTCTTGCAAATTTCAGTATCATTCTTTCCTCTTTATGCACACCTGTTCCCACTTTCTGTACCTTTCTTGCCTGTTTCTGCACCTCTCTTGCCTCTGTCGGCACCTATGTTGCTTCTTTCTGCACTTTTCTTGACTCTTTCTGCACCCCTCTTTCCTCTTTAAGCACCTCTGTTGCTTCTTTCTGCACTTCTCTTGCTTCTTTCTGTACCCATCTTGCCTCTTTCTGTACCTCTTTTGGCTCTTTGTGCACCTCTCCTGACTCATTCTGCACCTCTCTTGCCTTTTTCTGCAGTTCGCTTGCCTCTTTCAGCACCTCTGTTTCTTCTTTCTGCACTTCTCTTCCTTCTTTCTGCACCCCTATTCCCTCTTTCTGTACCTTTCTTGCTTGTTTCTGCACCTCTCTTGCCTCTTTCTGCACCCCTCTTGGCTCTTTTTGCACCTCTGTTGGTTCTTTCTGCACTGCTCTTGCTTCTTTCTACACCTCGCTTGCCTCTTTCTGCACTTCTCTTGCTTCGTTCTACACCTCTATTGCTTCTTTCAGCAATTCCCTTCCTTCTTTCTGCACCCCTCCTGCCTCTTTCTGTACCTCTCTTGCCTCTTTGTGCACTTCTCCTACCTCTTTGTGCACCCCTCTTGCCTCTTTTTGCATCTCTGTTGGTTCTTTCTGCACTGCTCTTGCTTCTTTCTACACCTCTGTTGCTTCTTTCAACAATTCTCTTGCCTCTTTCTGCACTTCTCTTGCTTGTTTCTGCACCCCTCTTGCGTCTTTCTGCACCTCTGCTGCCTCTTTCTGCACTTCACTTGCTTCTTTCTGCACCACTCTTTCCTCTTTCGGCACCTCTGTTGCTTCTTTCTGCACTTCTCTTGCCTGTTTCTGCAACTCTCCTGCCTCTTTCTGCAGTTCTTTTGCCTCCTTCTGAACCTCTGTTGCTTCTTTCTGCACTTGTCTTGCCTCTTTCTGCACCCCTCTAGCCTCTTTCTGCACCCCTGTTGCTTCTTTCTGCACTTCTTTTGCTTCATTCTGTACCTCTCTTGCTTCTTTATGCACCCATCTTGCCTATTTTTGCATCCCTCCTCCCTCTTTCTGCACCTCTCTTGCCTCTTTCTGTACCTCTGTTGCTTCTTTCAGCACTTCTTTTTCCTCTTTCTGCACCTCTCTTGCTTCTTTCTGCACTTCTTTTGCCTCTTTCTGTACCTCTCTTGCCTCTTTCTGCACCTCTGTTGGTTCATTCTCCACTGCCCTTGCTTCTTTCTGCACCTCTGTTGCAAATGTATGCATCCCTCTTGCCTCTTTCAGCACCCCTCTTCTGTCTTTCTGCACCTCTCTTGCCTCTGTCTGCACACCTGTTCCCTCTTTCTACACTCCTTTTGCCTATTTCGGCAACTCTCCTGCCTCTTTCTGCAGTTCTTTTGCCTCCTTCTGCACCTCTGTTGCTTTTTTCTGCACTTGTCTTGCCTCTTTCTGCACCCCTCTAGCCTCTTTCTGCACCCCTGTTGCTTCTTTCTGCACTTCTCTTGCTTCTTTCTGCACCTCTCTTGCTTCTTTATGCACCCTTCTTCCCTTTTTTGCATCCCTCTTGCCTCTTCTGCAGTTCTCTTGCCATTTTCTGCACCTCTCTTGCCTCTTTCTGCACCTCATTTGCCTCTTTCTGCACTTCTCTTGCTTCTTTATACACCTCTGTTGCTTCTTTCAGCAATTCTCTTGCCTCTTTCTGCACTTCTCTTGCCTCTTTCTTCATCCCTGTTTCCTCTTTCTGTACCTTTCCTGTCTATTTCTGCACCTCCCTTGCCTCTTTCTGTACCTCTGTTGCGTCTTTCTCTACCTCTGTTGCCTCTTTCTGCACCTCACTTGCTCTTTCTTCACCCCTCTTGCCTCTTTCTGAACTCCTCTCCCCTCTTTCTGCAACTCTCTTGCTTCTTTCTGCACTTCTCTTGCTTATTTTTGTACCTCTCTTGCTTCTTTATGAAACCTTCTTCCCTTTCTTGCATCCCTCTTGCCTCTTTCTGCAGTTCTCTTGCCATTTTCTACACCTCTGTTGCCTCTTTCTGTACCTCTGTTGCGTCTTTCTGCACCTCTGTTGCCTCTTTCTGTACCTCACTTGCTTCTTTCTGCACCCCTCTTGCCTCTTTCTGCACTCATCTTCCCTCTTTCTGCACTTCTCTTGCTTCTTTCTGCACTTCTCTTGCTTCTTTCTGCACCTCTCTTGCTTCTTTATGCACCCTTCTTCCCTTTTTTGCTTCCCTCTGGCCTCTTTCTGCAGTTCTCTTGCCATTTTCTCCACCTCTCTTGCCTCTTTCTGCACCTCACTTGCCTCTTTCTGCACTTCTCTTGCTTCTTTATACACCTCTGTTGCTTCTTTCAGCAATTTTCTTGCCTCTTTCTGCACTTCTCTTGCCTTTTTCTTCATCCCTGTTCCCTCTTTCTGTACCTTTCCTGCCTGTTTCTGCACCTCTCGTGCCTCTTTTTGTACCTCTGTTGCTTCTTTTTGCACTTCTCTTGCCTCTTTCGGCACCCTTTGCGCCTCTTTCAGCACCACTGTTGCTTCTTTCTGCACTTCTCTTCCTTCTTTCTGCACCCCTCCTGCCTCTTTCTGTATCCCTCTTGCCTCTTTGTGCTCCGCTCCTACCTATTTCTGCACTGCTGTTGCCTCTTTTTGCACCTCTGTTGGTTCTTTCTGCACTGCTCTTGCTTCTTTCTGCACCTCTTTAGCAAATTTCTGCATCCCTCATGCCTCTTTCTGCACCCCTCTTCCCTATTTCTCCACCTCTCTTGCTTCTTTCTGCACTTCTCTTGCTTCTGTCTGCACTTCTCTTGCTTCTTTCTGCACTGCTCTTGCTTCTTTCTGCACCGCTCCTGCAAATTTCAGTATCCCTCTTACCTCTTTCTGCACACCTGTTCCCTCTTTCTGTACCTTTCTTGCCTATTTCTGCACCTCTCTTGTCTCTTTCGGCACCTCTGTTGCTTCTTTCTGCACTTTTCTTGACTCTTTCTGCACCCCTCTTTCCTCTTTAAGCACATCTGTTGCTTCTTTCTGCACTTCTCTTGCTTCTTTCTGTACCCATCTTGCCTCTTTCTATACCTCTTTTGGCTCTTTGTGCACCTCTCCTGACTCTTTCTGCACCTCTCTTGCCCTTTTCTGCAGTTCGCTTGCCTCTTTCAGCACCTCTGTTTCTTCTTTCTGCACTTCTCTTCCTTCTTTCTGCACCCCTGTTCCCTCTTTCTGTACCTTTCTTGCTTGTTTCTGCACCTCTCTTGCCTCTTTCTGCACCCCTCTTGGCTCTTTTTGCACCTCTGTTGGTTCTTTCTGCACTGCTCTTGCTTCTTTCTACACCTCACTTGCCTCTTTCTGCACTTCTCTTGCTTCTTTCTACACCTCTATTGCTTCTTTCAGCAATTCCCTTGCTTCTTGCTGCACCCCTCCTGCCTCTTTCTGTACCTCTCTTGCCTCTTTGTGCACTTCTCCTACCTCTTTGTGCACCCCTCTTGCCTCTTTTTGCATCTCTATTGGTTCTTTCTGCACAGCTCTTGCTTCTTTCTACACCTCTGTTGCTTCTTTCAGCAATTCTCTTGCCTCTTTCTGCACTTCTCTTGTTTGTTTCTGCATCTCTCTTATGTCTTTCTGCACCTCTGTTGCCTCTTTCTGCACCTCACTTGCTTCTTTCTGCACCCCTCTTGCCTCTTTCTGCACCCCTCTCCCTTCTTTCTGCACCTCTGTTGCTTCTTTCTGCACTTCTCTTCCTTCTTTCTGTACCTCTCCTGCCTCTTTCTGTACCCTCTTGCCTCTTTGTGCACCTCTCCTACCTCTTTCTGCACCCCTCTTGCCTCTTCTTGCACCTCTGTTGGTTCATTCTGCACTGCTCTTGCTTCTTTCTGCACCTCACTTTCCTCTTTCTCCACTTCTCTTGCTTCTTTCTACACCTCTGTTGCTTCTTTCAACAATTCTCTTGCCTCTTTCTGCACTTCTCTTGCTTGTTTCTGCACCCCTCTTGCGTCTTTCTGCACCTCTGTTGCCTCTTTCTCCACTTCACTTGCTTCTTTCTGCACCTCTCTTGCCTCTTTCGGCACCTCTGTTGCTTCTTTCTGCACTTCTCTTTCCTCTTTCTGCACCTCTGACTTAGAGGTAGTTTTAATCTCCCTGCCCTATTATGTACTAGGGCCTTACAGAGGAGGTCATGCTAATCACAGGGGTACCCCAAGCCATAGTGTACCCGAGTGTATGTAGGTGTTTTCACTGTATTCTAAGTGTCTTTCAGCATAGCACTGGTTCCGGGCCTGGTTAGTCAGAGTCAGTTACCACCAGTACCAGTCCGCAAAAAGTTGGGGGCACAGGATGACTTTACAACAAGGCCTCTTTCTGCACCTCTGTTGGTTCTTTCTGCATATCTCTTACTTCTTTCTGCACCTTTCTTCGTCTTTCTGGACTTCTGTTCCCTCTTTCTGTATTTCTCTTGCTTCTTTCTGTGATTTTCTTCCTCTTTCTGCACATGTCCTACCTCTGTAGGCATAGTTAGAAATTAGCATTTATAAAACCTTTGAAATTCACTGAAAAAACCATAGGTTTCAAGGACGTTATAGTTAGGAATTAGCGTTTAGAGTGCTAATGCCTAACTATAACTGAGGCTAAAGGGTGCCTTCTACGGCATATCGACTTTAATTATTTTAAACGGGTCAAATTCAAAACTCTAATCTGTGCTTTTAAGGTTTTGACTTCGGTCCGAAAAAAACTCGGGCTCGGACGTTTTAATGCCTATACCCCAATATATAGGAATAACAGCTTTCCACATATCTTTAATGATGGTCATATGAAGCATTGGTATGTAAAGGAGTTCGAATAATTGGTGATCTTACAAACGAGTCTGACCTATTATTGTTTGATGTCATAAGGGATAAGTTTGGGCTAGATAATCAACAGTTTTTTAAATACCTCCAAATAAGGGACTTTATAAGTAAAAAGCTGGGGGGAGCCTCTGGCTTTTCCCGGGTGAAGTTGATGGATGAAGTACTTAAAGGCTCAAGCACCTTAGGGGGATTGTATAAAATGCTAATTGACTTATTACCTGATGACCTAACCAAACATATAGATCGCTGGCAAAATTTGCTAGGGAGCGAACCTGGAGAAACTGAAGATTCATTATATCTGGCCCAGACGTCACTTATGGCGACTAATTTACAATTACAATGTTTTAAACGTGGTTTAACCTGTATATTACGCCTGCTAAGATTGCCAAATGGGGTAGAGGAGCAGGCTCTATCTGCCCTCGGTGCCAGTCTCCAGCAGCAGACAGTGTTCATATGTTCGCCACATGTCCTGCTTTAGATACTTTGAAATTAAGGGTTGGTAGCATTTTAATGACTATGCTGGGCAGGGAAATTGATCTGACTCCTCAATTCATTGTATTAGGGGTAGGAGGTTCTCTTTCCTCTAGTCAAAACCAATCCTTTTTTTTTATTATTGCTTCTACAGTTTTTAGGTTATGTTTAGCCACTCACTGGCTCGATCCTATTCCTCCAACAGGTCAACAGTGGCTTGAAAGATTTCTTTCAGTGTACAGATTCGAAAAAGCCGTTTACTCTAGAAAAGGCCGCAAATCGAAAGCTAAAGGCCTGGCTATCTGGGCTCCTCTAACGAACTGCTCCTATCTGAACTGTGAATAATGAACTTTAAATATCTTGCTCTGTATTTCCATTTTATGCAATTCTTTTTTTCCTGTAAATATCTGACAATGAAATTGAACCTATTAACCACTGGTCAGCCATGGGTGGGGGGCTTCAGGGGGGTGGGGGCTTTGTATAAAATTTGTAATCTATTTTTGTTTAGTCTGATTTGGTTATTGCTGTGATAATGTCAATAAAGAATAAAAAAAATAAAAAAAAGGAATTAGCGTTTAAAAAACCTTGAACCGTACCTTCTTAAAGTAACTGGGTTCCAATTGTCTCAGTAGCAGCCCAGAGGCATCCTTCCCCATCGAAAGCTCATAGATTGTAGGTATTTTTGGGCCCTGCACTGGTTCCTTGATATTATTTATCGACAGCAGGGTAGTCATTTGATATAAAAGGGCTGCCCAATAATACAACATAATATTAGGGACTGCAAGTCCTCCCCTATCCAGGGGTAGAGCTAAATACTTCAGTGCTCTTCTGACCTTCCCATATTGCCATACGAAATTAGAGAAAATTGTTTCCAGTGCCTTCAATAAATTATCATCTACGGCCAGTGGTATAGAGCGAAACAGATACAAAATTTTCGGTAATATGGTCATTTTTAAGTAATTCCCCTCCCAATAATAGACAAGTGCAACCCGTTAACCCTCCTTAATTCATTCCCTATGTTTTTAATCATAGGTTCGAAGTTGATTCTACTAATTTCATCAACCTTGGCACTTATTCGAACCCCGAGGTATACTGCTGAGGTTGCTCTCCTAGGGTCGTTAAAATCAAGGTTATCCGTGCACAATACTATTGTTTTTCCAGCGTTCAAAGCATAGCCAGAGAGACGACCATATGCCTCGGTGATCTTGCCAATTTCTTCGATCGCCTCGAGAGGGTTAGGAGTTAGGACCGCAATGTCATCGGCATAAGCCAAAACTTTTGTCTCGAACCCAGCCGTAATTATTGGTATGATCCGTCGAGTCTGTAACAGCTTTTCAACTAAGGGGTTGATATATAAGGCAAATAAAATTGGGGAGCAGGGACAGCCCTGTCTAGTCCCTCTTGATATTTTAATATTGCCTGATTCCCCCCCCCAGTAATTGCAGTCGGGCTATTGGCTGATAATACATTGCCTTAATAGCTTTTACAAACTGAGGGCCAATACCATTCTGTTCCAATATCAACCATAGAAACTCCCAAGACACTCGATCAAAGGCTTTTTCCGCATCGAGAAGGATCATAGCCATCTGATCCCCCACCCCGGACATGATGTCAAAAAGAGAAATAACTCTACGGGTATGGTCCGTTGTTCCTTTGCCCGGGATAAACCCATGCTGCCTTGGGGAGACCAGACGCTCTATGACCCTCCCTAGCCGATTAGCCAAAATTTTTGAATACATTTTTGTATCAGAATTGATCAGGGAGATTGGCCGGTAAGAAGATGGATTATCAGCCGGTTTCCCTTTCTTAGGAAAGATTACAATGGCAGTCTCTTTCCAGGACTCGGGGGTTCCACTGTATTGTACACCCCTAAATAGATCTAAAAGCAAGGGTGTTATAACTGATCCCAGAATCTTATAAACCTCAAGAGGTAAACGATCCGGGCCCGCCGCCTTTCCTGATGCCAACCCTGATAATGCTTGTTGAACTTCTTCTAATGTAATTTCTACCTCCAATTCCTCTCTCGTAGGCCTATCCATACCACCGCCCATAGTAATGTCTGCGAACAACCCTGTCATACATTGAGAAACCTCTTCTCGGCTTATATTGATATCATCTTGATATAACACCTGATAATAGTTTTGAAACTCTCTGATTATATCCTCCGAATTAGTGTAGGTTTGCCCATCTATTTTAATCAAAGATACAGCATTTAACGCTGCCTTCTGCCTAGTTCGGAGCGCTAACCTCCTACCAACTTGTTCTCCAGTTTCATAAACACTATTACGGTGAGATTGATACTCCTCTGCTGATTTCTGATTTAGCCAGTTAGTGAGCTCTGCTTTCAATGCAATAATTCGACACTGGGTTAGATCTCCCTCCAGTCCCTGTACGATCAGCGAGGTATGCTCTTCTTCAGCCATAGCTAGATCTTGCATCAATTGTTGATTCTTTAATTTCTGCTGCTTTTTTGACCTGATAACAAAAGAAATCGTCTCACCTCGAAGAGCCGCCTTGAATGAGTCCCACACAACCCCTCTACTGGCACTAAATCTATTTATATCAAAAAATTCCTGCGCCCATTGTTTCATATGTGTACTATATTCACTATTCACAAGGAGTTTCCTATCAAAAGTCCATCCGCTCCGTGGCCTTTTAAAGCTAGCTATTTCCAGTTCTAACATCAAAGGGTTATGATCAGAGATTATTTTGGGAGTTTCTTAATCCCGGCTTGCTCAACAAGATCACTTGTACAAAAACATAATCAATCCTAACGTATTTTTTATGTGGGTAGGAAAAAACGTATATCCAGGATTGTCAACGTTCTTTGTAGCCCAGATATCTACAAGGCCGTGACTAATTTTAAGAGAATTAAATGCCCTATAGACCCTAGGCTTTCGACCCATATACAACCCTGACCCGTGATCCAGAGAGATATTCAGGTCCCCACAGAAAATCAAAGGGGTTGGCCAAGTGGCAAGTTCTACTTCTAAATCCTCAAAAATCTGAGGGTCATCCTGGTTAGAGCCATATATTGCACACACCGTACCTCCCATATCCAATTCAATGATTGCCCATCTACCCAGCGCATCCACTAGTTTCCGTTTGGCCATTCCCAAGGCAGTCTTTGCTAAAATAGCCACACCCCGTATGTTAGATGTCTGGGTAGTACACGCCAACAGATTATATCCTGCAATTCTCAGTACTTCCCTTTTCCCCCACGGAATGTGTGTCTCCTGTAGACATATTATATCGGTGGGGTTTAGTCTAACAAGTTCGGCATATCTTATCCTCTTGACCCTGTCATTTAACCCTGCAATATTCCAAGAACAAATAGTTATCTTCCCCATCTTAGATTAAACTCACGGTTCTGAATTCCTCCATGAAACCTTCTCAACCTCTTTCCATTATTAAATACCTGCCTCTTCTTGTACCACTGATTTATCTCTCTTGGTTGTCCCCTTATTATTTCTTTACAATTTCTGGATGTGCTTTTTCCGCCCCGTATTTAACCCTCCACCTTCCCCTCACCTTCCCCCTCCCTCCCCCACAGCTTTGCTTCCCACCCCCTCCCCGACTACCCCCCTCCCCAAATGGGGCATACAGACTCAATCTTGAGTCTGATCATGATGGATGTGCTACACATAGTGAGTGCGAGAGCCCTAATTCTAAAAACCTTAACTAAACGCTGCTTCCAACAGAATGCTCCCAACAGAATATTTACAATTACGAGTTACATTTCCGTTTGGTTTGTTAACACGTCTCTAATTAGGTAGCCCGTCCAGGTATTCCTTAGCCTTAGTTTCTGACATAAAAAACTTTGTTTGCCCCTCAAAAATCACTTTTAAACGAGCTGGATTATTTAAAAAGGCTTGTGCCCTTTTGTCTTGGAACGGTTTGATAAGCTGCCGCAGTCGCCACCGCCTTTCAACAGTAGAATGGCAGAAATCTGGGCGTACAAAATAGGAAATCTCATTTCTAGACCTTTTAGCGTCGGGCCGAGCTTTTTCAAATACGGCCTGACGTAACAAAAAATTGCCGAAATAGACCAGGATGGCCCGGGGAAAGCTCCTGCCCTTACAGGCAATTTCTGAACAAAGGGGACCCGATGAGCACGTTGAATCTCTAGAGCCCAGTCCCAGCCGGTTAATTCCGGCAGAGAGTCTCGCAACAAATCCACCACAAATGAGCGTATGTCAGCCCCCTCGATCCCCTCGGGAACCCCGAGGACCCGCAGATTGTTCCTCCGCTGATGATTTTCAAACTCCTCCAGCTTCCATCTAACATCCACTAGCTGTGCCTCATGAGATCCCACCACCGCGTGGGTTGAGGAAACATCAGCTTCCGTGGTAACTATCCTAGACTCAAGATCGGTTAGACGTTCCCCAAATGAACTGCAGGTTTTTGTTAATTTTCGGACAACTCCTTGCATCTTGCGCATAGCAAGCTGAGCCTTGCGACTGTCTTGACGAGTTTCATCGCAGTGCATGGAGATAGCCTGAAAGATAGTCTCTAAAGTTGGGGAAGTTGACTCAGATGGATCAAGAATAGATTGGGAGATAAGCATAGGATTAGAGAGCTGATTCGTCGGGGTATAATCCCACGCCAACTCCTTTCCACTGTGCATCTTTTTCCTCTGGACGGTTTTAACCCCTACCTCCTCCTCATCACTGTAACTTAGGTCTGTAATGTCAACTGATGACTCCTCTGTCCATTCCTCGCCATCAGATACAGAAAAGAAAATTTCACTAGATTCCTTGTCAAGCTCTGTTTGGCGTTCATAGACAATATTACTACTGGTGTTAGTTTCTGGTGTACGATTAACAGGGACTAGGTTGAAATCAGCATTGGATATTAGCTCCTGGGGTTGCATACTCAGGGCTTGGTGATTGTCCACTTGTACCCCAGAATCCCTTCCATCTGCAACCGTATATCCTGCATTTCCTACTTTTCCTATGTTAGTTACCCCTGTCCCAACTGATTGCTCTGTTGAAGTCAGAATCAGTGGTTCTTGGGCTCCCCCTGCGTGATTCAAGATCAAAGGTTGTAGTAAGGAGCCCCCAGGCCTACCTTCATTATTAGCTGTCCTGATATGAGAACCGTTCTCCGCCTCGCTCAATTCCCTCTGGGTTTCCTGAGCTTTCTCACTCGGTTGCAGGGGTCCTTGCGGGGGCAGGTCTTTACCAGCAAGCACTCCATGTAATGTGCTCGCCGCGGTATCCAAACTGACATCGGGACAGACCTTCCCTCGAGACTTCCCTTCACAACCCGGAACTAGTCTCCCGGCTGGACCTCTCAGCAGCTCCACAACCGTAGGACCGGCCGGGCGTCCTCTCTGTGTAGTCCCGCCTCTTCCCCTCCTCTCCAGATCCGGGTCAGCCAGCGTCCCGCGGCGTCCTCCTCGTCGCGGAGTTTGGGCTGGAGATTCCATCACGCCCGCCGTAGCTCCCGCGGCCACATCTCCTGTCCCAATCCCGGGCATCTGTTTGGCCGCCTTAATCTTGCCCCCGACAGCCTTGGGACCCATCACGGCACCTCCAGCAGGCCCGATCGTCTCCACGGAGTCTACCTCCTCCCCGATGCCGTCTGTAGGTAGGGGCCTTTTGTTGAACTTCAGAATTCCCTACCACAGTCCCGGTAATATATCGTAGAACGCAGAGCCCGATTGCCGTTCCAAGCAGTCGTAGGTTATTTCCGCTAGTCTTTTGGGGGCAATGTATTTCTGGGCAGCAAAGTACAGCATTCATTATCCCATTTAAATTAGAGAAGCACTGCTGACATCTGCAGCTCTCAGCACTCTATGCGCAGCCTACGGTCTCAAGCGACTGCCATCTTTGCCCCTGCGCTCCACCTCTGTGTGTTTTTCTGCATTCACCATGGCTCATGGAAAATCTGGAAGCAGGTTTCCAAGGCTATGGCAATCCCAAGAATCACCAGATATACCCCTTTATGGCGATCACCATTATTGCCATACTTGGCCAACGATGACATGGGGAAAAAGTGGGAAAAATACGGGGTAGGAACAATAGGGGATTTCTGTGGGGGAAAACAAGATGTTCAATTCTTTAGGTTACAACGGGTATTTGGTGTTCTAGATAGTCAATATTTTAAATTTGTCCAGATTAAGAATGTCCTAACGACATGGAAGCCTAAGATAAAAATTGGATGAGATACCGCTCTTAGAACCGGTAAACAGGGAAACGAGTAGAATTAGGGACTTTTATAAAATACTCCTTGATAAAAGCCCCGACGATATGGAAAAAACTGAAGCATCTTGGGTTACGAAACTGGGTAACCCTGATGTGGATATTTATATGAGTCTATCCCTAACTGCAAAAATCTTCTTAGCCTCGAATCTAAAAGCTCAAATGTATAAAACGATATTTAATCTTTACTTTACCCCTGCTAAACTTTATCAGTGGGGGAAGAGGGTTGACGACAAGTGTCCTAGATGTGGGTCCGGACCTGCCACTCTGATACATATGTTGTATAGCTGTGATAAACTGGCCTTACTTAAAGAAGGCATATTAGGTTTTTGGGAAGCTCTGTTTGGTTTCAGACCAGAATTAACCCCGACCCTGCTGATTCTCGGATTTGATAGTACTTTGGGTCTCAACATCGAACAAGAATATGGTGTGTTTCTGGGGGCAGCAGTATTTAGGGTATTATTGGTCACAAGGTGGAAAGATATTGAGCCACCAACATTTCATATGTGGCTTGCTAGGCTTCTCGGGATTTACAAACAAGAGATGTTCATATATGCTTGTAGAGGTAGACAGGCCAGGGTTCGGGGGAGGAAGATCTGGGCGCATATGGCTGAATGGTCTAGAGATGTGAGGATGAACTAGCTGTGTTTTTTTCATGCTTGCTAATTGATCATCCTGTGTTAACTGTAATGAAATGTTTGCTGTTTTTTTTTTTTTTTCTTTTCCTTCTTCTTTTTCTCTTTTTCGTTTGTTTTTCGATCTCCCGGGTGTAAAATTGTCTCCATTATATATGTATGTATCAGTATTTATATTTTCCGGATGTGCCCAATAAAAATAAAAACCTTAGAAATTCACTGAAAAAACCATAGGTTTCATGGTCTTATTAGTTAGAAATTAGCATTTAAAAAACCTTTGAAATTCACTGAAAAACTATAGGTTTCAGGGACGTTATAGTTAGAGATTAGCATTTAAAAAACCTTAGAAATTCACTGAAAAAACCACAGGTTTCAGGGACGTTATAGTTAGTTGGACATTTCACTCGTACAAAACCAGAGAAATTCGGCCGTTATAGTTAGTTGAGCTAACTATAACTTGCGCCCCCGCAATGCACTGCTGATGACGTCACATATTACATCATTCATGACATGGTCAGTGACATCACTGATGACATCACTGATGACATCTCAAATGACATCACTGATGACAAAACATTTTGAGCCTGTTATTATTCTAGCTACTGCGGTGAGGCAGGCTTTTAGAGAAACTGTTGAGATCTTGGGTAGACCTGATAGTGTTGTACATCCATATTCAATCCTCGATGTGACTAATGCCTGGACTACCATCTTGAGGTCTGCTGTTTCGATGAATGGTTACAGTTTTCTGATACAGCTCAAGTGAAATCTGGCATTTTTAGCCAACAAGTGGGTTTGCATGTTCAGGATCTTATCTAGCATAATTCCTAGTGATTTGGTTGAGTCCACTATACTCGGGGTGAAGTTTAGTGTGGTGATCGTCTTGGTCCGTTCCTTTATAACAGGCGAGCTTTTGATGGGGAATGTTAGTAGGAATTTTGGTTTTTGCGTGTTCTGTTTAAGCTGATTGCATGCTAATCCTTGCACCATCGCCATTAATGCCTTGTTGGTTGCTTTGATCTCCTCCACTGACGAAATCCTAATGTAACTCTGTGTGTCATCAGCATACATGTGGGAAAAGATGTTGGCAAGGTGGAGTATTTCGATTAGAGGTTCCATATGTAAGTTGAGTAGTTAAGGGGAAAGGGTTGAGCCTTGTGGCAATACAATCGGAATAGGGGACGGTGCTGACAATTTTTGATTCACCAGAAATCTTTGTGTTCTGTTCCTCAAGAAGGACGTAAACCATTCTAGAATGGTCTCCGAAAAACCCATCTTATTTTCCAGTCGTTCTAGCAACTTATCATGGTTAACTGTGTCAAAAGTAGTTGATAAGTCAAGGAGAATTAAAATACTAGTTTTGTCCTGGTCCAGTGCAGATAGGGCGCCATCTGCAGTTTCTGTACTATGATCTGCTCTGAACCTCAATTGGCAATCATCTAGTAGTTTAAATTTAGTGATGTGTTGGCTCAGTTGTTGATGCACACACTTTTCTAGAACTTTAGCTAATAGTGGAATATAGGACACCGGATGAAAATTATTTGTGTCGGAAGGGTTCTCTGTTGTTTTTCTTATGATGGGTATGACTTGTCCCGTTTTTAGGCAGTCTGGTATGGATCCTTGAGACAGAGAAGCATTGACTATCAATGTCTAAATGGAGATGATAAGCTGGTTGATTGTTGTCACAAATGTTGAGGGGAGTGGATCATTGTAGTAGTTGTTTGGTTTTATGGTCGGTAAAGTTTTGGAGATATTGTTGCAGTCATATAACTTGAAGGTTGACCATTGAACTTCATTTTTGGGTACTGCCTGATGGAGTTGTATTGATTTGACGATTTGTGTAGCCTCCCGGGTAGAGGGGTTAACAGCGGCTGTCCTGAGCTTAATTTCCGAAGAATTGGCTTTTGCTGTAAAGAAGGATGAGAATTCTTCACAGCTATTTTGAGATTTTGTTGTTTTTCCTGTGGATTTGACCATTTTATTCGCTTGTTGTTTTTCCATTTCATTGAGTTTGCGTGGTCTGTTTTTAGCGTTCTCCAGTTCATTCTGAAGAATTCATTTTTTGATTTGACAATATTTTTGTTGTAGGCCTTTCTGGTCTTTGTTAGCAGTTTTAGCTGGAGGGATGAAGAGTGTTGTCTCAATTTCCATTCAGCTAATCTCAAATTATGCCTCTCGTCATTCAGTGCTCTATTGAACCAAGGATTTTTATCTATATCTGGGTTTCTTTTCAGCTTTAATGGAGCTATTTAATCCGTTATATATAACATCATAGAATCACAGTGATCAGTAAGTTTGCTAACGTTTGTCATATTGATAGGAGGGGGAAGATCCTTCATGCAGCGTGTTGCTAGTTTCTCTTTGTCCAAGCCCTTTGTGACCCATACCCATTGTTTGGGTTTGACTGATTGTGTGGGTCTTTTCTTTATTACACCTGGTATTTGGAAGGTAATTATATGATGATCTGACCAGTCGCAAGGAATTTGGAGATGATCTAGTCTAACATAGAGCCTTTTGTGTGAGTTGGAAGAGTACAAGCTTGATCCAGGGTTTGGTCAGCTAGGAGGTCTTTAATGGTGGTGACCTGAATATCAATAAGATCGTTCCAATGAAGGTTGAAGTCCCCGAGGAATATATCTTTGTGTGAGGGGAGGAGTTTGCTGTGATGATTTCCATTAGGTGGTCTATAAAAGGTTTATGCTTACTGGCTGGGTGATAGAATGCATGGAACTGGCATAGTTGATTCTCTGTGTTACTTATGGAAAGTGTGAGATATTCACATGAGTCAAGTGGGTCAGAATGTATTGGAGTAACCAAGAGATCAGAGCAATGAATGTATGCAATTCCCCCCCTTTTCTCTTTAGCCTGTCTAGTCTCACGATGTTGTAGTTTGGAGGAACCAATAGATCCAAACATGGCGAAGATGACTCAGTGAGCCATGTTTAAGTTAGGATTGCTACATATATTTCCTGGCTCAAGATGAGATCAACGATGTCGGATGCGTGTTTCACTGCTGAGCGGCAGTTGAGTAGTAGTCCTAAGAGCGATTTTCGTACATCCGGGTTTGTATCTTGATTCATGGCGGTTACCGTTACTCTCTTCAAGTTATTCAGGTTTAGCATTCTGGTCTTGGGCATAGTTTCTCAATAAGCATTGATTGGGAATGATCAGGTTATATTTTCGTCGCCCTTGCTGGGAAGACTAGCTAAATTATGTGACGATTCACAGGCTAGTAGTTGGCTTGCGTTTCCTCTTCAGATAGATAACTGAGGTGTTTACATGGCCGATGTTGCCTATTTGTTAGGTCCCAGCCTACTGTCCCAGCACTCAAGGGTCGCTACTACCTACCCGTAGGAAAATTGGGCCAGAAATGGTTGCAACATTCTACTTTGTTTGCAGTAAAAAACATCTTTCTCTCCTTTTGGAGGACATGGATTTGCAAAATGTCTTGTTGGGTCCTAGGTCACCGCATTCTAAAAGATTTATTTATGCTATCTATAATGAAATATGGAAAGTGTCACAAATGGAAGCTGCTGCGCAAATTGATCAAGTTAATTTGGAAAAAGCACATGCTGTTGTTGATAATAGCATGGATATGTTGTCAACTCATTTTTAAAATTAGAATATTGTATTATCTATTTACATTACAAAAAAAAATATGTCTTCTTTATACCATGGGCAGAGTCAGCTTAGGTCAATTATGCAGTTGAGCTGGACACTACAGGTTTTAAAATGTTGCCGTGTTCCCTGAAATTACTTGAACTCCACAAACCTATTTTTGCATTTTAATTTAACATGTAGGCAACAATTGATGGCTAAGAAAGACGCTGCATACTCAATGTTAAACATAGAGAAATTAGAACAGTTGCCTTTCACAGTAGCTGAAACATCGTCAGCAGTATGGTTAATATACGGGGTGATCTCATCACCAATTTCAATTCTTCAGTTTACACCTTGCCTAAAACATTTTCTGACATATATGAATCTTTATGGGAGAGTTTTGTCCACGAAGTGTGGTCAATGCCTTTGATTACAGATGTGTTTGTGAGACCTGCCCAAGCGAATCCACATCACTCAGCACCTGAAAGACCTCCACTGGATCCCGGTCCAGAAGAGATACCATTTCAAGCTCCTGACTCATGGCTATAAAGCCCTCCATGACCTAGGACTGACCTACTTGAACCACCACCTGCACTTCCACCATCCCCCCAGGAACCTCCGCTCTAGACACCTTACCCTCGTGCAGATCCCTCCATGTGCTGCTATTGTGCAATAGGACGCTCCTTCTTCTTTCTCACTGCCAAAGCCTGGAACACCCTCCCCTTCACCTCCGCACCTTTCCCTAGCTGACTCAATTCAGTAAGGGGCTCAAGACCTGGCTATTCCAATGAGACCTACAGCAAATGCCTGGATACCCTCTTGTGGGACAAGCCCCACTTTACAAATAATGATTGATTGAGAAACAAGAGGTGTTTGTTAGTGGAAACTAATGTGACTCTTCGCTCAGCCACTCACTAATTTGTAAAGAGTCGACACTTTATGGAGCGTGTAATGCTTTGGTGGCTAATCTGGTGTGTTACTTGAAGGAGATGCCGGCTTCTTCGATTGGTCCAGTCATTAGATTACTTTCGAATGGAGGATATTTGATGTTGAATGATCAAAGTTGCTGTGTGAGAACAGGTGTCCCATATGTGATTACAGTCTCTCAGATAGTCACATGTTGCAATTCTGTGCTATTTTTCCAATGCACATGGTTTCTGGAGTAAGCTTGTGTCCTTCCAATCCAACCTTGATTAGGTTAACTTTGACAAACTGAGCAGACTAAAATCCTTATTGTTTCAGAAGGATGTGGCGCTAACATCTGCCCAAGAAGCCTTTGACTTATAAGTAGCAAGGTCATCCTCCAGAATTCAATCACTATTGTGCACAAGACTGTCTTGCCATTTTGGTGAACTTGTGCAATGCATATTTAATGCTTCCAACACCGCTTGTGTTGTATATTTCTTTAAAGTGCTTGTATCTGACATTGTCAGAATATTTCAGATAATTTTTGGAGTGAATCTGTCCTTCATACGTTCTATATTTTCAAGTGTACTTGGAGGCATGCCACTTGTGTTATTCCTGGCCTGTGGTATTTTGGTTCTATTTTTGCTACTCCGCAATGGATGTTTTACCTTGAGGACAATTGGTGATGGATCTACCACACATCAGACTGTGTCATGAATAAATTATATAGTTTTTTGGAGTGGGTCCTAACGTTTCGACCCGTGTGGTTTACCTGCGAGCTTTCTGTGGTGCCCTTTTGAGTGTGCACTTGACACCTGCCTTGCAATGCAATTGGTACATTCTATGGACATGGATTTGCTGATCCGTCCTCTGAGGACCCACTTTCAGAGTTGTCCCATGAACTTGCCATTGCTTCGGGATGCTTTCTATGAGCCATCATCTTTTGATATGGATCCTGGTTCTTCTAATACGGATGCACTGCAGGATAATGTACAATCAGTGGTGACTGCTGGTGCAGACCACGTGTGTTCTTTGGAACATATAAATGGGGCCATTGTGGAAACATCGTCTGAGGATGACAAAACCTTCTAGGATTCCCTTGGCACTGGAACTATGGATGACATCTTGGGAGCAGCCTGTGATTTTTAATCCAGCCCTTGTTTTATCAATTGTTTTTTATTCCTTTTTAGAACATTTTAATTGGCTTGTTTTAAATAGTTTGAGTTTGCTTGGTTTGTGAAAGTAACCATTTTCAGTATATTATTATAAGACTAGTTTTACGAAGAAGCTGAGTCTTTTCACTGCCTTAGGGAGGGAGTGGAGAGGCCCCCTTGGGCCCACTTTTGTTCTCCCTTTAGTTTTATAGTTTACAGATTTTACCTTTAACATATTTTAGTTCCACAATATTATTCTAATAAACACTGTACATGCTTCTTGTTTTTAAAAAACCATCCCTGCAACATAATCAGTACATTTAGTTCAGGCCTAAGGAACAGAGCAAGATATACTAATGCTTACATTGTCCACTAAGAGACAGCTTACAACATCTAGACACATCATTACATCAGAACTGTATCTATAACACAGTAATATTATAATATAAACAGTGCACTGCCCCTTAACGGGTCAGAGGGGGCACTCCAGCCATGATGGTCTTCAAACAAATGCCATGTTTAACATGCAGTTCTGCTAACGCTGATCTTCCATTCTGATCCTGCAGAGAGGGATTGCCAATCCAACTCCAGACCAAGGGCCTGATTATGAGTTTGGTGGTGTGGGAGCATATCACCAAAACTCACCCCTGCCTGCCTGCCAGATTATGAGTAAATTTGTTGCCTGGCGGGCGGCATGGTGGTCCCACTGTGGTGCAATTTAAAGGCTCATAAGTGAGCCTTAAACTGTACCGTCGCACGGCATGGATTGTGCAGTCCATGTCATACAGGAATGGGGTGTTTGCACACAGGGGGGCACAACATATGCCCCTCTGCATGCACCTCTTGCCTGTAGTGCCCCCTTACTTTCCTCACCGCCAGCAGTTTCATGGAGCGAGAACCTCCATTAGACCGCTGGCAGTGAGAAAAGCCATAATACGCTTGTCTGTGCCACAGGGCACCACCAAGCATATTCCAGCCTCAAGACTGCTGGGCCACTGCCAGGGATCACTGCACCTCCACCGTGAGTTTTGCAGTCCCATGGAATCCCAAACTCAAAATTAGACCCCAAGTCATCCAGGTATGGGGTCTGAGGCTAACCTAAAAGATCAGTACACCCACTATGCTCTCAGAGAAGGTGTAGAGCTAGGTAAGGATATTACCTACTGGCAGTTGCCATTAGGTATTTACAGTTTCTATAGGAAAAGGGTTTTTTGACTTGCCTATATCTTTGGTGTCTGTTGACCAATCTTCACAAAACTTTCCATAAAAAGTTTGCCTGTGATTTTAGATGTGCATTGAAAATTTCGGGATGATTCGTCAAAAAGGGGGGTCAAAAAAAGTGTGTTTCCCATGTTAATTCCCATGGGGATTTTGAACACAACTACAGCCCAAACCGCTTGACGGAATAACACCAAATTTATCAGAAAGCTAGTTCTTGGTCCAGAAAGCGTGCTTTTTGTTATTTGGTGTAAATTCATCTGTTAGTTTTTGAGTTAGTTAAAGAAATCCAAATTTGGATATCTAGGGACATGAAGGCTCCGCAAACCCTCCTGATCTCGTGCTGAGATCTGATTGGCTGCCAACACTTCAACCAGGAAGTGTTGGCAGCCATCTTGGGACTCGGCTTAAGATCTAGGTCTTGTGGTGGAGTGCCAAAGGGACCCCGCCGGGAGCAAAAACATTTTTTTTTCCAATTTGCTGCATGTCCGTAAACCTGCAGCAAAATTGAACAAAAAAAGCAAGCGCAGACTCTCGCGCTTGTTTTGTGTATGCCTTCTCTTGGAATTCAGGACTCTTTGGATGTTGCCAAGACAGTGTGAGTTTTGGAAGCTGCAGGATTACACTGATCACAATTATGCCAAGGGTGGTTGTAGCAGTAGAAATAACCTAAGCGGGTTTACCAAGGAGCTAAATAGGCCAAGGGGAAAGTGGGCTGCTATACCACCTACTTAATAGTATTTCACTAAGGGCAGCTAGTTTGTGGCAGAAAAGCAGTAGGCAGCCTATGTTAAGTGCTCTCATTCTGTCTGAGAGGCAGGTGGTAAAATTTCTGCATTGGTATGCAGTGGGAGGGAGGCAAGATAGACATCCAAAAGAAGTGAATACATGGCCTCCAGCTGTGTGGCAGGAAACACATCTAGACGTCTTCCTGGGTCAAATTGTAGTGCATATTCTAAACACACCCGAAGGTCCCAGATGAAGGAACTTTTAGAGCCATTGCCGGCGCACTGTGTTCCAATGTGGAGAAGCCAGTTCATTCTGGGGCTCTTTGGCACTTTATCTCACCTGCCAGGATAGGCACAATGTTGCGTAAAAGGACAAAAATGCAGCACTTCAGGTGAAGAAACTGCAAACTGTCACTTCTTCCTGCTGATAAGCAGGTCTAACGTGCAACACTGAGGCCACAAACACAAAACAAATAGTTAACACTGCAGGGGGCTGAGCTTAATGGTTCGCACTTAAACTTAATCAGCAGTTTGACTCTGGTAGCCACAACTGCCAGAAGCAAATAGGGAAAAGGAGGTTTCCACAATGGAAAAGCTGCTTATTGTAAACAGGATAAAAGAGGATAGAAGAGTCAGCAACGCTGGCTAACGTGTCCCGGGGTCATTCCTCTGCTGGGCCTATCCCAGCCAGCCCGCTGTGCAGCCACGGCCGGTCCATTGGGTCTGAGAGGCCATGCCCCTCCACCTTTTGTCCCTCATGAACAGTGTCTGTTAGGCTGAACAAAGGTCAGCCTGACAGACACTGTTCATTTCAGGTCAGGCAACCAGGAGCCAGACATGCACTAAATGCGCAGGCTCCTGGCAGCGTGAGCTGAACTTTGCTGGGCTGAGAAAGTCACAGCTCCTGTGGGCATGATGTCCTCAGTGCAGGAAAGGTCCCTGAGGCCCTCCCCTCAGTGACAAGGTGTATTGTCGCTGATTGCCTCGCACCTGGGCGCTTCAGTTTTAAGCCCTGAAGCTCCCAGGGTTGAGTGTCAATCAGTGACACTTCATCACAAAGTAGGGTGGGGTCAGCAGTCTCACTGACCCCATCCCACTCTGTGACGACATTGGGACTGATGCCTTCCGTCATTGGCTGACCTCAAGTCAGCCAATGAGGGAAGGCAGCAGTCCCAAGGCTCCTGGAACCTCCGAGGAAGAGCTGGCTGCAGGTAAGAGTTTTTTTTCTTTTAAATAAATGTTTGGTGCTTGTGTGCGTGTATGTATGAATGTTTCGTAAAGAGTGTTGTGAATGGATGTGTTTGTGTGGGTGCGCGCATGTGAATGCATGGCTGTGAGTGTTATGTGTACGTGTGTGTGTGTCCCGTCCGCAACCCTCCCTCCAAAAGCTACCAGCCGCTACTGCCACTGTGGGAATTCCACCCACCCTCACGTCAGGCATCAGGGAAATGTTGCTAGGCTGTGATTTGTGAAAGACCCTTATTGGAAATATCACCACTGTCGTTTCTGAGAGACATCCCCCTTCATTGACCCTCAAGAAGTTAGCAAAAATATGTTGTTGACTTAAACTTGCCAATGTCCCCTTTAGAGCTTTTTAACTACGGAAATTCCTCTTATTTGTAGTGAAAGTTCTTAAGATGGAATATCCAGAGACAAAATCTCATCTACCATGGTGGACGACATTCCTTTGGTGAATTGTCGCTAGATACAGGCTTTCACTGCAAATTCACAGGCGTAGCTTCCATTGATGCAGCAGGTGCAGTGGCAACAGGGTAAAGAGACCTGAGGGGCACACTGAAGCCTGATTATTGCTTTGTTTTGCAATGTAAACAACAGCTCGAATGCATATTCCCTTCTTTTTACTAGGGCTTCTGCATATCTGCATCATTACTGCAAATGTACATGTTCTGTTCATCTTAAGTAAAGCGGTATGTCACAGAAAAAAATTTGACCTCTAGCACAAGAAAATGTTTGTTAGTAACTACACACATAAATGTGGTAAACTTTCAGTGTTTAATTTCTAGCCCTCGGTGACTACTGTCAACTACCTTGGTACTGCTAAAACACACAGTAAAACAATTGCGGTATAATCAACTCCTTTGCAATATTTTTACCATATATCATGGCCTAGATATGAATTTTGAAATACTGCAGTTTTACAGCATGTGCACTGCTGAAATACAGATATGACTTATTACGCAAAACTTATTACATATAACTTATTATAATGCACCACCAGAAAAGTTATAGTGGTAACTTCTCCACACATAAAAGTGTAAGGGCCAGATGTACGATGCGCAAAATAGCGCCTCGCAAATTGCGAGTCTTTTGCGACTCGCAATTTGCGAGGCGCTATTTTGCATGTACAACAGTGTGCTTAACACTGTTTGCGATTCCCAATGGGGTCGCAAATTGAGAGGCTCATGAATATTAATGAGCCTCTAGCAATTTGCGAGTCCATTGGGAATGACAGGCCCTCCCAGGGATGGTGGCCTGCTTGGCTCAGCAGACCACCATGTCTGGGATTGCTTTTAAATAAAGCAGCTCTTTTTTTTTAAATGCAGCCCGTTTTCCTTAAAGGAAAACGGGATGCATTTAAAAAAAAAAAACGTTTTCATTTCATTTTTTAAGGGCAGGCTGTGGTCCCAGTGACCACTGCCTGCCCTTAAAAAATATTTTTGGAGCCAGTCACAAAGGGGAAGAGGTCCCCTGGGGACCCCTTCCCATTTGCGACTTCAGTACCACCCTCTTGAAGAGGGCGGTAATTTGTGAGTGTTTTGCGACCGCAATTGTGGTCGCAAAACATTCTTACATGGCTCTGCGGTCGCTATTAGGAAGGGAACGCCCCTTCCTAATAGTGAGTCGCAATACACTATTTTGTGAGTCGCAAATTATTTGCGACTCGCAAAATAGTGTAAGTACATGGCCCACACTGAAATTGCATGCGCAAACGGGTCGCAAACCCGTTTGCGCATGCAATTTTACGTCGTACATCTGGCCCCTAGTCTGCTAGAAATGGAAGAGCATCTGGGGCCATCTTATGCATTGTGATTGTTTGCGCCCAGCGCACCTTTTAAAAGGTGCACCGGGCGCAAACAATCACAATGCACCCTATTATGATTTATGCGCTGCCCCCAGGTGCACCGCGACCTCGCGTTGCCCCCAGGGTAGCGCATTCATGTGAAAACACGGAGCAGCCCGCATCTGAAATATGGCGCGGGAATTCCCTCATTTGCATAGGACACGCCACTATGCAAATGAGGGAACACCCTCTAAAGGTGGCGCTGGGGCTTTCAGTGCACCAGCGCAATCGGTATTATAGAAGGGGACGCACAAGCATCTGCGCCCACTTCTGTAATACCAACGTGCCCTGGGGGCGTGCAAAATGTGCGCAAACGCCTTTTGCACCCCCAGGGCACTAATTTTAATAAGGCCCCTGATGGGGTCTGAGGGCGTAGATAGTGGGTAGTGCAAGACCTACAGACTTCCCATGAAAATGAAAATAGATGATGCTGACTGATAAAAATATGATATATTTTAAGGCTTTGCTTAAAGTCGCAGAAACATGTTGAGGGCTGAAATGGTGATATGTGAGGGTAATCACCTTCCACCCAGATTTGGTCCTAAAACCTTATCCAGAAAAAGTGAGCTCTCAGTAGTTAAAAAGAAATTAATGCTCCCTGCGCAAATGCATCAATTGGATAGCCAGTAATGTTGAAAGTGAGTTTAAAATGGGATCAGAATATCTTTGACAGGTTGATGCGCCAGGGTCTTCCCTGCTTCAGCATTCTGACAGTGTAGGAAGCTGGCCCTTTCGGCCCCTGCATCCGATCCTCTTGGCATGGAGATAAGTGAAATAACTTGAGTGTGCCTATTGCTAATATGGTGCAGAGAAATCTCGATATGCCCAACCTCGTCGCTAGGAATAGATGCGGGGAATAAAGTTATCCCCTTCTTTTTACTTTAGAGTAGCCCTTTTATTGCCCATCTCGTAAATTGAATCTCATGTGGTCCATGTTTAAAAATTTATGAGCCCTTGCGTCCCTTTTGAGCCACCGGTACGTCACTTTTTGTGACGCACCAGCGGCGTAATAAATGCGCCATGTTGCGTCATATTTACAAAGTGACGCATCTAGGTAGATGCGTCACTTTGTAAACCCCTGCGCCACATTATACCTGCGCCAGGTATAATGTATGCAGGGTGGGCGTTCTGACACAAGTAAGCCTCGTAGAAGTGACGCAGTGAAATCTATGAGATTTCACTGCTCCACTTCTAGGACGCAAATGCGTCAATATCTTACGCCTGCCTCACAGCAGGCGTAAGTCTGACGCAGGCACATTTGAAATGGGACTTGCCCATGTGAAATGACCCATTGCTGGAGTTGCGTCACTTTTGTGACTCACTCCAGCAATGCGTACTTTTTGCGCCTACAGATACGTCAGAAATACTGACGTATCTGTAACTCTCGACATGATGCGTCATACTGTAAATATGACGCATCCAGCATGTCGCAAGGAGGGCGGAATGAAAGTGACGCATCGCTGTTTTCACGCAGCGATGCGTCACTTTTCATAAATGAGGCCCTAGGTGTGTTTTGTTTCCCTCAGAAAAACAACTGAACATGAGTCTTGCCAGGACTATTTACACCTAGGCATAAAATATGACAGCCAAAGTTCCCTGATGCACAACACATTGGCGGTGGCCTCCTGAGTTATTTGTCTAAAATAATAGACAATGAGGTGCTTAAAGTGCATTTGCAGCTGTTTTGCCTGATATATTTCCCAAAGCAGTGTTGTGCGCAAGGCAAATTCCACTGGCGATGGCCTGGTGGGTCTTCCTTGCAGTAGCACCGGAGTTTAAACTACTCCTTTAATGTCGTGCTGGGGTAAAATTAGCCTGTACTCACCTTCATTTTAACGGAAATGTGGTCTTTGATAAAACCTCAGTGCTGTAAATGAATTCTGTGCTGTCAGAGCTTTTTGCGGTGCTAGCGTCTTGTGGCCGGTCTTCTCAGCACATCAAATCCTCTGTTATCTTTTAGAATTCACATGCCCAAGCAGAAATGAAATCTTCTTGTACTGCCTTCCTGCGGCTTGTGGCTCACATACATGCGGTTGCCTTTTGCTGTGTTTTTGCACATCTCAGCATTTTCTGCAAGCAGATCTGCCATGTAGCAGTGTTCACCTGACACATCTCGTCGTGGCAAGGAGCTAAATGTTAGCATTCGGCTGTAAATTGATGTTGGCACGTTGTCAGTTCCGATATTTTATGTGGCACCAGTATGCGTCTTTATGGCTAGTTTTGAACACTTGGAAATGGCAAACATCGAAAAACACTGACACAGAAGCAAAATTCACACTATACAGCCACCATCAACAGAATGATCATTTAGCTCCTGAGGGCACAAGGAAGATGGTAACCAGTTGGCATGCAACCTAAGGGTACAAGCAAGTGGTTCAACATATACTTCACACCAGCTTAAGCGCCTGAATACCCTCACAGGTAATTAGTGTGCTATATTAATTGACACAATATAACACATAAAATAACATCAGGGCATCCTTGAGAACCGCCCCACTCCCTATGTTAAAACGTCTCTTGGTGTGGGATCAATAGGTGCGATTTCAAACTTGTACAGTGGATTCACCCATTCTAAAGGTTCAGATTTGTATGGTATCTTTTGAGGTGGTACAGAGTGTTAAGCAGCAGCAGCAGAGCTCACTCGCACACCCAAAATATCACTCACACACCTACTCACAGACCCATACAGTGACTCAGAAACCCATTCACTGACCCACACCGCCACTCACAGACCCACACAGCCAATCACACACCCACTCACAGACCCATACAGCCACTCACAAACCCACTCTCACATCCACACAGCTACTCACACACCCACTCATAGACTCATACAGCCACTCACCGATTTACATATTTGCTCAAACACTCACTCAGACAACCTATAAACTACTCACACACCCAGTCTCTGACCTATACAGTCATTCCCACACCCACTCTCAAAGGTTACAGATTACAGCTAGGAAACGAAATTTAAAAAAACCCTTAGAAATTCACTGAAAAAACTAAAGGTTACAGAAATGTTATAGCTAGGAAATAACATCAAAAAACATTAGAAATTCACTGGTTAGGGGTGTTGTAGTATTGAACTAGAATTAAAAAGACATAGAAATTCAACAGTTACAGTTACCTGAGCTAACTATAACTTACGCTTTCACAATGAACTGTTTATGACCTCACATATTACATCACTCATGACAGGGTCAGAGACATCATTGTGGAGGGGGGAACATTATAGTTAGCTCAGGTAACTGTACCTGCTGAATTTCTATGGTGTTGTGTTTTTTCACAAACAAACTAATATTTAAAGAAAAAATAGTGAATCCTGGTGGGAAAACAGGTTTTAATTGTAAATTTGTATACTAAAGCTTTATTTACAAAATTAACACATTGTAACATCATCAAGACTGTTTTGATTAAAGAGTTACATACTGTTTGTAAAAACCTGTGATACCCAGATGATTTTTCATTACATACCAACCATGCATCACTTGACATTTAATATATCTAATTAATAAAGACTTGGTACAAAGGATAGCAATATATATGTTTTAATGTATAACTGAGTCTGAGTTTAGCAATAGGGGTTATTCATAGTACTTTGAATCAATTTTAATCATAATGTCAGGGGATTCTGAGAACATGTTTTCCAAAAGTATTTTTGTCGATACTGACTTACAAATGGAAGGCAAAAAAATAAAGAAATTTAACTGATAAAATGCCCTATCATCTATCATTTCCACACTTCTCCTTATAAAATGGCACCCGCATGTGCGGGTTTGCCAAACACAGATGCAGGAAAGGCCCAAAAAGTCAACCATGTGAAGGGAAGAAATTATATTCTGATTGGTATAGACTTTTATAGCGGTGGTTGTCGAACCTATTTGGCCTGTTGATGGCCGGGATGCGAGGAGTCATACCATCCTCAGACATTTTTTTAAAACTAGCTATCTAGTGGAGCCAAACTCGTGTAGCTTTCATAGATCTCGCTGCTTTTCTTTTCTGGAATGCTGTGCTGAAAGTAGAAAAATACATAGAATTTCCTCACATTTTTGTGTGAGGAATGACAAAAGTTGTACTGTCAGTACACATCTTCTGATGTAAAGTGTATCTCACGTGTGTGAGTGGGCCTGTTACCTTTTGAAATGAAGAACTGAAAGTGCAACTCTAAAAACATCAAAAATCTAGTTTGGAATTTGAATGAGTTTCTAGATTTGGGAAGATGTTATACTTGGACCTTGGGATCACCGTACCATGGAAAACTACTAGTCCTTGGAATTTCAAAACATTAGTAACCCAGCTGAAATTAGAGTGGTGTCTTGAATGGATGCCACTGCTTTGCCTTCGCAAAATGCTGTGCAAATGTCATAATTTGAGAGAACATACTGAAATTCTTCATATTTCTGGGACTGAAAATTTTGACATTTGGGTGAATGGAAAATGCCTACTAACTACATTTCACACAGTCCCCCCAATAAAATTGTACCCACACATTTGGGTGGGACTATAGCCCAGGATATAAAAGTCCCAAAACCACTAGGACTTCAAAGGCTGTTACTAAAGTCCTTTTTTGGGATTTGAGTATTAGGGCCCATTGTTAAGCAACACTGAGATGAACCACCAACTTTAAGTATTTATAGAAACAAGAGTTCTGGGACAGACCACAGTGGTATGGCTTGCTTGGATGGCAACATTTTCCTGAGGTCTTATTACAAGTTTGGCAGTCTTCCTGTTGGCCTGCCATGCAGGTAGGATGACCACCCAGTCCGTAGTGGAGGCAATTGCCGGATTACGAGTGTAATCCATGGCCATCGGGTGGTGCCGCGGCGGTCTCATGATGGGGGTCTGTTAGGCTCATACGGGAGCCTTAATAGAAGACCGCCGCAGTGACAGTGCCTACAGCACGTTCCTGCATAGTGTGGCATACACCATGTCGTTAATATTTGATGCACCTGCTCCCAGTGTGTGGTACCGAGACCTGAGATGACTTTGGGCAGCATTTGCAGCACCCCCAAAAGACTTGCTTCTCTCTTCTGATGAAGGACTAAATCCAGAAACAGGTGTCTAGATATATACAACACTGGCTGCACCAACAAGGGTGAAACACTAAAGAGTACCACTGAAATAAGTGTTTTTATGCACTGCATTTACCATAATCCATTGGGGCAAACTGAGTGCTTGGACGTGAGTCAGTTTGTGCCCACCCTCCTATCATTGTTGAAACCTAGTTAATGTTAGCGTGACTCTGATTTGTGGTCCGGGTCGATTTACAATGTATGAATGCTTTTTAGGATAAATGTTGTTGATTTGGTCTATTTTTTGGTTTCTGGGATAGTGTCCTCGGAACTACTTGTTTAGTCCCTCAAAATCAGCCTTGTACTCTTTCTGTTGAACTATTAGAAAACAGTGGGTTCTTTTATTTTCAAGAAAGTCTCTCCTGACATTTTTGACAGCTTTCCTAGAGAAGTATGAAATGATTATGCTCAAGGGGCCTCATTTACTGTATTTTGACACACAGCAGCACAATAAGCCTTCCTACTATGCTGCAGTGCGTTAAAATGTAAGGTCAGGAATGTGCTGTATCTACAAGATACCGCACATTCATGTCCTTCTTCCCTGTGCCAGCGCACAAGCATCAGCCATGCGCCAACACAGACAGCCTTGCCACATGGTGCAAGGGTGCTAGCGGTGCAGGGATGATTGTTTATGTGCAGGGAAAAGACACCTTCCTACACATCAACAATCGTTAAAGGCGATTTGTTCCTTCTATGTGTGCTGCAGAATGCAGCATACATAGAGCAAAAAATGAGGAGAAATAAAAGTATTTCTCCTCATTGCGCCACTTCCATGACTCCCCTGGGAGGCGTAGGATTCTGATGAATTCCCAGGTTTATGACACTTTGTATATCCGGGAATGTGTCAGGCTCCGTTGATGTTGTGTGGGAACACACACAACAACACCCATAGAATGCCCCTGTTTCGTGAAAAGGGCCCATATTTACAAGGCCATGAAAAGTCAAGGAGAGTGACTTTACGTGGCATTGTAAATATAGGCAGGCACACTGAACTGCTTGTGCGTCTAAAAAAGTGACGCACCAGCAGCACAAATGGCTTGTAAATGAGGTCCAGCATTTTTTACATCTTGTTTGATTATCAGACCTTTTCATAAAAATGTTACATCTGATTTTATTATTTGTTTAGTGTCATGAATCAGTCAAGTGTGAGTTTTGATACATCGCATTAACAATGCTCTCTGTCCTTTTTCTCAGCAATTTAATTTTCTCCATTGGTTTCCCTGAATCTGTTTTGTCAGGGACATCTTTTGCAGCAGTGTTTCTTGCTATGCTTAATTTACATGCCATTTATATGTTTATCTTCATTTCTCATTATTTCTCGCATGTTGGGTTGTTATCTTAATCTCCCAACATCAAAAGTTTCAATCACATAAATTTTGCTCATAAGCTAAATGAAAAAGTATGTTTATTGTAACTGTTTGATGCTTTCCTGTTCTTAAAAGCTTATTAGATGACACGTAGTCTAAAAGGAAAATTTGGCAATACTGTGCCATACATATTTAGGTACTACATCAAAATTCATACAACCGTTGTAGGAACGATACTGCCAATGTTTTATCATTATACATAAATAAATCACCGAGAGGAACCCAAAATAATACAATATCCTCCCCTAAATCACAGAGAAAACCAAGGCCATCATTATGCAGGGCAGTGAATACATTACAGATCGTTATGTTGGAAAATGCACTAGCTTCTAATCCTTGGGGACAGCCCACGTGCATTGACTTTATATCACACAAACTGACAGCACATCCATGAACACCCTTAATTGCAGGAGTTCTACATACCAGTGAATTCTAACATTAATTGATTAAAGACCTGCTGATTGTTCAAGATCAATAATGTAAAATATGAAATATTTTGCAAACTCTACGTCTACATACATTAGATGATCATGACTCCATTGAAATAGCTACTAGTACTGAAAGTATTCAGGCTGTATGTTTTTAGGATATCTTCTCCAGTTGTCACTGGAAATTAGATGTGGTGCAATTTTGGCATGTTTACGGAGCAAAAATATTTCATGATGCATTAAAATATATATATATATGTATATATATATATATATATATATATATATATATATATATATAAAAACCATGAGGATTCTCGGTTTTTTGACGCAGTCGCTTTCGGCAAACAGAGAACACGAACCACTGGAAATGTAGGCAATTAATCTTTTATTTTCCTCAAATGACGCGCTTCGGGCACCACTTGCCCTTGATCATATATATATATATGTATATTCACTGAAAAAAAGAAATGTTATAGGGACGTTATAGTTAGGCTCAGGTTCTACTCTTACAAAACCAGTTATAGTTAGCTGAGATAACTATAAATCTTAACCCCGCAATGCACTGCTTATGACATCACATATTACATCACTCATGACATGGTCAGTGACATCACTGAGGACATCTTACATGACATCACTGTTGACACCACTGATGACATCATCTAGTGACTGTGAGTATATATACCAAGGTGTATTGGTGAATCAGTGGGTGTATGAGTGCCTGTATGGATGATTCAGTGTGTGCGTGACTGACTGTATATGTGAGTGATTAGGTATCTCAGGGAATATATGGGTGAGTGACTGGTTGCGTGAATTTTTGTGTCAGTCTCTCAGTTGGTATCTAAGTGGCTGTATGGGTATGTGAGTAGACACATGCATAGCTGTACGGGAGAGTGATTGGTTGTCTGAGTACCTGTATGGGTATCTGTGTGGGTGGGTGAGTGTGTGTTTGATAGCCTGTATGGATGAGTAAGTGGGTGAGTCAGTGGCTGTATGATTTAGTGAGTGTGTGTGTGTGAAGCGCTGTATGGGTGAGTGAGTGTGTGTATGGCTGTGTAGGTGAGTGGATGTGTTAGTCGTATACGGGTGAGTAACTGAGTATGTGAAAGGCAGTATAGGTGAGTGATGGGATATATGAGTGACTGTATGGGTGAGTGAGTGAATGTGAGAGTGGCTGTATGGGTGAGTGTGTGCTTGTGTCAGTGACTGTATAGGTGAGTGACTACATGTTAGTATCTGTATGAGTAAGTAAGTGGGTGTAAGTGTATCCGTATGGTTAAGTGGTTATGTGACAGACTGTATGAGTGAGTGAGTAGGTGTGTGAGTAGCTCTATGGGTGACTGACTCAGTGTGTGAGTGGCTGTATGGGTGTATGAGTAGATATTTTAGTGGCTGTATTAGTGAATGAGTGGGTGTATGAGTGGCTGTATGGGTGAGTGATTGTGTGTGTGTGTGTAGATCTATAAATCAGTGAGTAAATACTGGTATGGGTCTGTGAATGGGTTTGTGAATGGTTGTGTGGGAGTGGGTGTATGAAAGGTTTTATGGGGGAGTGAGTGGATGCATTAGTAATTTTGTGGATGATGTCATCAGTGATGTCATTGACCATGTCATGAGTGATGTAATATGTGATTTATAAGCAGTGCATTGCGGGGGTTGAGTTATAGTTAGCTCAGCTAACTATAACTGTTGATTTTCACTGGTTTTGAATGAATGGAACCTGAGCCTAACTAAAAGTCCCTATAAGCTTTGCTTTGTTAGTGTATTTCTAAGTTTTTTTTTATTCCATTTCCTAACTAAAACGTCTCTGTAACCTTTGGTTTTTTCAGTGTATCTCTTAGGTTTTTTTAAATCCGAATTCCTAACTATAATGTCCCTGTAACTTTTGCTTTTTTCATTGAATTTCTATGGTTTTTTAAGTAGTAATAGAATTTGCAGAGTGGTGGAGAAAGCGGGATGGGGCCCCTGACCAGCTCTCAGAAATCCTGCTGTGTAGGACTTACAGAAAGTACCAGGAGGGCTTCTTGGCTCCCAAGGTCCCTCAGCATACAAGAGGACTTCACCCAAACCAGTAGTGCACCAGGAGACGCATTTGCAGAGTGGTGGAGAAAGGGGGCATGGCCTTCGAAGACCTCTGATCAATCCTGGAGAAAGCGGGATGTGGCCTCTGACCAGTTTGCAGAAAATCCCACTGTGGAGAACCTACAGAAAGTACCAGGAGGGCTTCTTGGCTCCCAAGGTACCTCATCATACAAGAGGACTTAATTTCCCAACCAGTATTACGCCAGGAGGCGTGTTTTCAGAGTGGTAGAGAAACGAGATGGGCTCCAAGACCTCTCAGCAATCCCGCAGTGTGGGACTTACTGAAGGTAGCAGGAGGAGTAGTTTGGCCTGCAAGGATGTCCTTGGGGGCCCTAGGCATGTGAGGGGGCCGCATTGCCCCAGCATTGGTTTTGATTAAAGACCCGAGGAGGTGGCAGTCACCGGGGCTGCAGGGGGTCCTTGCCCCCATAATTTTGTAAATTGAAAGCCCATGGGGATGTGGTGACCCCCGGTGCTGCGGGGGGGTCCATGTGGCCCCCCACTTTGTTCATAGATGAAGCCCCAGGGAGGTGGCAGTCCCTGTGGCTTGGGGGGGTCTAAGAGACCCTCATTTCTAAAAATATAAGCCCCAGAGAGGTGGTGGTCCCCGGGGCAATATTGAGCCCCAGGTTGGGGGCCTGTGAACCCCCTCCATTATTAAAAAAAATGCCCCTTGGACATGGCCCACCCAGGGCACATAATGAACAATACGCGGGAGCCTGTGCTTCATTTTTTTAAAAGAAAGTACCTGGATCCATGGATGCCGCTGAAAAGTTTAAAAAAAAAAATCTTCCATGGTCCTGGGGGTTCCAGTGGGACCACTCCAAGATGCCTTGGGGGTCAAGGTGTTTCTACCCTGCCCCCTCTATTTTTATTTACATTTCTTGTGGGTCTCAGTTCAACCGAGTCCGAAGAAGACTGCCAACACTTTCTAATTGAAGTGTTGGCAGCCAATCAAATTTCAGCAGCATTTCAATAGGTGTTTGTGCTACCAGATGTCTACATTTTTTAAACTTAAATTATCTGCAACTACTGACCGGATTTACACCAAATCACAAAAAGCACGCTTTCTAGACAAACATCTAGCTTTCTGCCACATCTGGTGTAATTACATTCATTGGTTCGGGCTGTAGTCGTTTTCAAAAAATGAAAAACCCCCATAGACTTAACATGGGGAAAACTTGTTTTGGGACCCCCTTTTTTCTTGGCGCTCACTTGACAGATCACCCTGTGACTTTTAACACAGCAGCTGAACCAAAAAGGGGAAGCTTTTTGACATTTAATGAAGATTCGTCAAACAGTGCCAAAGTTTTTGGCAAAACAAAAAACGCTTCTCGTATGGAAACTTTGGTCCTAACTATAACTACCTACTGGCGACCACCAGTAAGTTTTTTATATATATATATATATATATATACATATATATATATATTATTTTTTTGAGAAACCGCAGTGTGGGCTTAAATGGCTGCACCAGTATATGAGTTCCTATGGGTGTTTAATTCATAATGCTCCAATTTTCATAACCCCTGGCTGGGCTTTATGCTTCTGATTGGAAATGAAAATAAAGATTATATAAAGAAAAGAAATTTCAAGACTCCCCGCACTTTAATTTTGTTTCAAATCGCATCAATTTGATATTGTTTATAATCTATAAATGTACTATATCTGATTATATGCTCCTTTTCATTATATATATATATGCAAATGTATTACCTGGTGGTGGCCAGTAGGTAGGTAGGTAGTTATAGTTATAGTTAGGACCTAGTTTCCATAGGAAAAGCGTTTTTTGATTTGCCAATATCTTTGGTGCCGTTTGACTAATCTTTGTGAAATTTTCAAAACTAATGGCCCGCTCCGGTCAGCTTCTGTCTTGAAAGTTTCGGGGTGATTCATCAAGCAGGGGACAAGAAAAAAGGGGGGTTCCAAAACGCACTTTCTCCATGTTAATTTCCATAGGAACTTTTGTCACGGCTATAGCCCGAACTGCTGAACGGAATTACACCAAATTTGGCAGAGAGGGATCTCTTAGTCCAGAGTGCACTCTTTGCTTTAAATGGTGTACATCCATTCAGTAGTTCCTGAGAAATTTAAAAATAAAAAATATCGATATCTGGTGACAGAGGATGATTTGCGAACCCTCCCGATCACGAGCTTCATTCTGATTAGCTGCCAACACTCCAAACCAAGAAGTGTTGGCAGCCATCTTGTGACTCGGTAAAACCGAGTCACAACAAAACAGTAAAAAATAAATAAAAAACAAGAAAAGTGGGCAGGGTAGAAAGACCCTGACCCCCCAGGTCCCAAAAAAGCATTTATTTTTTTTAAAAATCGGCCGGAGTTGTGCAGGGTGCATGAACCCAGTAGAATTTTTTTTTTTTAAACGAACATGGGCTCCTGCGCTTCATTTTCCTTAAGCCCCCGGGTGGGCCAGGTCCCCGGGGCAATCATAATTTTTGTAGCGGGGGCTCCTGGTGCCCCAGGGACTGCCACCTTCCCGGGGCATTTGGTATTATGGGGCAGGGGGCCTCATGGGCCCCCCCACGCCCCAGCGACAGCCACCTCCTCAGGGCTTACATTTAAATAAATAAGTGTGGGGGGCTCCTGCCCCCCTCCACACTGCCCCGGGGACCACCACCTCCCTGGGGCACTAATTAAGATAATGTGGGGGTCCGTTGTGGACCCCTGGCCCTGGGGAACACCACCTCCCATGGGCTGTTTTCACAAAAAGAGGGGGGCTGCTCAGCCCCCTACTGGAGCCCTAGATGGCCCTGGGGACTGCAACCCCCCAGGGCCAGCTCCAGCAATGTCCCGGGGTGTCCACCCCCGGGACATTGCAGCATGCAATGACAGGGCGGGAGCCATTGCAAACTATGCTTTGCTTCATGGAAGCGAGAGCAGAAAACCTGCTCTTGCTTCCATGAAGCGAAACAGATTGCTTTTGGCTAAGGGGAGCTGCATGTCAGCAGCTCCCCTTGTCCAAAAACAATGCCGGCTCCAGCAGGAGATAAGGAGCTGGCAGGGACTGCAGGGGCATTGGGGTTACCCCCACAGTCCCCAATGTCAGGCCAGGCCACGGGGCTAGGGTCCCCGAGCCATAATTGGCCTCAGGAGGGGGGTACATGGCCCCCCTCCAAAATAAAAATAAAATAAAAAAAAAGGCTGGCCAGGCCCCGGGAGATGGGGTCCCTGGGCCATAATTGGCCTAAGGAGGGGGGCCATGTGGCCCCCTCCACAAAATAAAATAAAAAAAGAAAGGCCGGCCAGGTCCCAGGGGATGGGGTCCCCAGGGCCATAATTGGCCTCAGGAGGGGGGCCACGTGGCCCTCCTCCAAAATAAAAATAAAAATAGGAAAGGCTGGCCAGGCCCCGGGGGATGGGTCCCTGGGGCCAATAGTGGCCCAGGTAAGTGGCCATGCAGCCCCCTCCTGTGGAAATAAAAAAAAAGGAAAGGAGATCATGCCCCGGGGATGGGATCCCCAGGGCCGAAATCAGCCTCGGGAGGGGGGCCCCCTTCTCGTTTAAAAAAAAAAAGAAATGAAAAAATGGCTCAGGCCCTGGGGGATGTGTCCCCAGGGCCCAAAAAAAATTAAGAGAAGAGGGGCCACACAGCCCCCTTCTAAAAAAAAAAAAAAAGAAAGGAGAAGCTGGCATCTCGCCGGAGGCCACACCCCCTCACTGCACCACTCTGCAAACACACCTCTAAGTTGGGGGATTAAGTCCCCTTGAATCCAGAGTGTCCCTGGGGGCCAACTAGCACACCATGTACCTCCAGTAAGCCCCAAACAGTAGGATTGCTGAGAGGTGGTCTGAGGCCATATCCCTTTTTACACCACTCTGCAAACGCGCCTCTTGGCGCACTGCTGGTGGGGCGATGAGGTCCTCTTGTGTCCTGAGGACCTTTGGACTAAAGTGGACTTCATCTCCCAAGCAGCAGTGTGCCAGGAGGCACGTTTGCCAAGTGGTGTAAAAAAGGGGCATGGCCTCAGACCACTCTCAGCAATCCAGCTGTGTGGGGCTTACTAGAGATAACGGTAGGGATAGTTGGCCCCCAGGGACCCTCAGGAGGTTAGGAGACTTCATCCCCCAACCAAGAGCACGCCAGACGGCGCGTTTGCAGAGTCGTGGAGAAAGGTGGCGTGGCATGTGTTCACGTCTCAGCAATCCCACTATCTGGGGCTTACTGGAGGTGTCAGGTAGGCTAGTTGGCCTCTAAGGACCCCCAGCATTGAAGGGGACTTTAATCCACATCCAAGAGCGCGCTGGGGAGCGCATTTGCAGACTGGTGGGCAAAGGGGGCTTGGCCTGCTTTGAGAACTTACCAATGCTACTGCGTGGGACTTACTGGAGGTAATAGGAGGGGTAGTTAGCCCCCAAGGACGTCCTTGGGGGCCATCTACCCCTCCTGTTACCTCCAGTAAGTCCCACACAGTGGTATTGATAAGAGGTCCTTGGAGGCCACGCCCCCCTTTCTCCACCACTCTGCACCACTCTGCAAACATGCCTCCTGGCACACTACGGGTTTGGGGATGAAGTCCACTTTACTCCTGAGGGACTTTGGAGGCCAAGTAGCCCTCTGGTACCTCCTGTAAGTCCTACGCAGCGGAATTCCTGAGCGTTGGTCAGGGGCCCAGACCCCTTTCTGCACCACTCTGCAAACGCAACTACTACGTTTAAAAAACCTTAGAAATTCACTGAAAAAAACATAGTTTTCAGGGACGTTATAGTTAGTAATTAGCATTTAAAAAACCTTTGAAATTCACTGAGAAAACTATAGGTTTCAGGGACGTTATAGTTAGTAATTAGCTTTTAAAAAACCTTTGAAATCCACTGAAAAAACCACAGGTCTCAGGGACGTTATAGTTAGTTGGACATTTCACTCGTACAAAACCAGAGAAATTTGGCCGTTATAGTTAGTTGAGCTAACTATAACTTGCGCCCCCACAATGCACTGCTGATGACGTCACATATTACATCACTCATTGTGAGAAGTTGGCCTGGTATATGCTGTCCACTAATTAAAGTGGGCACCTTGCACCAGTTCAAACGACCCTTATGATGTATGAGGTCAAAGATAACCTTTAGAAAGCTATCCTAGTGGTAGCTGTGGAGAGCAGCCTTCAATCAATCAATCAATCACAGAATTTGTAGAGTGCACTACTTACCCGCGAGGGTCTCAAGGCGCTGGGGAGAGAAAAGGGGGGGGTGCTGCTACTGGTCGAACAGCCAGGTCTTGAGTAGCCTCCTGAAGGTCAGCAGGTCTTGGGTCTGTCGTAGGCTTAGTGGAAGGGTGTTCCAGGTCTTGGCGGCGAGGTGTGAAAAGGATCTGCCGCCGGTGGTTGTTCTTCGAATGCGAGGGACGGTGGCGAGGGAGAGGTCGGCGGAGCGGAGCTGGCGGTTGGGGACGTAGAAGAAGAGTCGTCTGTTGAGGTAGGCTGGGCCAGTCTTGTGGAGTGCCTTGTGTGTGTGGATGAGGAGTTTGAAGGAGATTCTCCTGTCAACGGGGAGCCAGTGCAGGTTCCTCAGGTGTGGGGTGATATGGCTGTGGCGTGGTACGTTGAGGATCAGGCATGCGGAGGCATTTTGTATGCGTTGCAGTCGCTTGATGAGCTTGGCCGGGGCTCCCGCGTAGAGGGCGTTCCCATAGTCAAGTCTGCTACTGACGAGGGCCTGGGTGACTGTTCTTCTTGTATCTGTCGGGATCCACCTGTAGATCTTGCGAAGCATGCAGAGGGTGTTGAAGCAGGAGGAGGAGACTGCGTTGACTTGCTAGGCCATGGAGAGCGTTGAGTCGAGGATGACTCCCAGGTTGCGTGCGTGGTCGGTGGGTGTCGGGGCTGCTCCCAGCGTCCTTGGCCACCAGGAGTCATCCCAGGCTGAGGGGTTGGAGCCGAGGATGAGGACCTCTGTCTTGTCCGTGTTCAGCTTTAGTCGGCTGATCTTCATCCAATCGGCGACGGCCTTCATTCCTTCATGGAGATTGGATTTGACGGCGAGGGGGTCCTTGGTGAGGGAGAGGATCAGTTGAGTGTCGTCGGCGTAGGAGATAATGTTGAGGTCGTGCTGTCTGGCGATGCGTGCGAGCGGACCCATGTAGATGTTGAACAGTGTTGGGCTGAGGGAAGATCCCTGGGGTACGCCGCAGATGATCTCGGAGGCTTCGGATCAGAAAGGTGGGAGGCGGACTCTCTGGCTTCTGACGTCGAGGAAGGAGGTGGTCCATTCCAGGGCCTTGTCTCGGATCCCTGCGTCGTGGAGGCGTGCGCGTAGAGTGCGGTGGCAGACAGTGTCGAAGGCGGCAGAGAGGTCCAGCAGGATGAGGGCTGCGGTCTCACCGTTGTCCAGCAGGGTCCTGATGTCATCGGTGGCGGCGATGAGGGCAGTCTCAGTGCTGTGGTTGCTGCGGAACCCTGATTGGGATGGGTCCAGGATGCTGTTTTCTTCGAGGTATCGGGTTAGCTGTTTGTTGACGATCTTCTCGATGACCTTGGCTGGGAACGGAAGCAGGGAGACGGGCCGGAAGTTCTTGAGGTCTCTCGGGTCCGCCTTGGGTTTTTTGAGTAGGGCGTTGATCTCTGCGTGTTTCCAGCTCTCTGGGAAGGTCGCGGTCTCGAAGGAGAGATTGATAACGTTGCACAGGTGGGGTGCGATGGAGCTGCTGGCTTTGTTGAAGATGTGGTGCGGGAAAGGGTCTTCAGGCCTTCAGGCTTAATTTTGAAGGAATGTAAAGCAGCTTGTTTTACCAGAATATCCTATATTGACCAAATGAAAGGAGAACCACACAGTAGTTATATAAAAATATGTATTTATTAATATAACACTCTCTACTATCCTCTACATGAGGATAGAACACAAAGCACACAATACAAGATCAATAGAACAGTTGTAAGTAGCACAATACACAGTGGGCTCCAGGGGGAGACCAAACCATATACTAAAATAGTGGTATAACAGTCACGACTGAGATCAGGACAAGGTCTGGAGCATGTAGAACCGCTGGGGCCCCAAGGAACCACCCAAGGTGAGTAGGTAGGGACCCCACGGAGGACGGGTGCAGTGTGTGAACACAATTCGAGCTCCGTACAATTCTATGGGGAAGTCGCGGTTACACTTTTAAAGTTTAAGGACCCTTCTAGGAGGACTTCGAGCGAACCCTTTGGAACTTAAGAGTTTGAAGAGCCACGCCATCCGTGTATACCATTGTACCCGATTTACCTATCCCAGAGGAGCCGGGTGCATAAGTCTGGAGTGGCGTCGGAAACTGCAGTCGTTCTCAATGGAGTGCTGTGAAGACGTACTGCTGCCCTGAAGGTGAAAAGGGTCCGGTAGAATCCAAGCCTGGATTCGGGAAGGAAGGAACCTGAAAGCACAGGGGACAGAGTCTGGGTCACTTAGAATATATATATATTACCTACTGGCGGTCGCCAGTAGGTAGTTATAGTTAGGACCTTGTTTCTATTCCAAATTATTTTTCTTTTGCCAATATCTTTGGCGTCGTTTTTCGAATCTTCACGAAATTTTCCAAACTAATGGTTCACTCAGGTCAGCTGCTGTCTTAAAAGTTTTGCATTGATTCGTCAAGCAGGGGCCAAGAAAAAGGGGGGCTTATAGCGCATTTTCCCCATGTTAATTTCCATAGGAAATTTAGACAAAGCTACAGCCCGAACTGCTGAACGGAATTACACCAAATTCGGCAAACAGATAGGTCTTGGTCCAGAAAGCATGCTTTTTTTAAATGGTTTAAATCCGTTAAGTAGTTGCTTAGAAATTCAAAAAATAAAAATATCAATATCTGAGCACCGAGGAGGATTCGCGAACACTCCTGAGCACGAGCTTCATTAGGATTGGCTGCCAGCACTCCAAACCAGAATGTGTTGGCAGCCATCTTGTGACTCGGTAAAACTGAGTCGCAAGAATAGTGTTTAAAAAAGGATAAAAACAAAAAAGGGGGCAGGGTAGAAACAGCCTGACCCCCTAGGCCTGCTCAGGGGGTCCCACAAGGACGCCCAGGGCCCAAAAACATTTATAAAAAACAAATCGGCTGAATTCGCGCTGGGTGCACGAATCCGGTCGAAATTTTTTTTTCTAAAAAGTAAGTGCGGGGTCCCGTGCTTTGTTTTCTATAAGCCCCCTGGTGGGCCAGATCCCGGGGGCAATGTATAAATATGTAGGAGGCCCGTGGGGGCCCCTGCAGCCCCAGGGACCGCCACCTACCCGGGGCTAAGATAATTCTTTGCGGGGGGCACGTGGCCCCCGCAGCCCCTGGAACCGCCACCTCCCTGGGGCTTTTTTTAAAAATGCATGGGAGGGGGCTCCTGCCCCTCCCACACTGCCCCAGAGACCGCCAACTCCACTGGGCATTGTTATTGTAGGTATGGGGGCTTCGCGAGCCCCCCCAAGCCCTGGGGACCGCCACCTCCCCAGGGCTACTTTCTAAAACTGTGGGGGGGCTCAAGAAGCAAAGCAGATTGCTTTTGGGTAAGGGGAGCTGCATGTTTGCAGCTCCCTTTGCTCAAAAGCAATGCCAGCTCCGGCAGGAGGCGGTGAGCCGGCTGCGACCACGCGACCCCCCTCTATTATTTTTTTTTTAAAGAAAAATCTGGCAGGCCCCGGTGGATGGGGTCACCGGGGCGAATATAGAATAATGGAAGTGGGGCACTTTATTTTTCTTTCTATTTTGGAGTCGCGACCCCAACGCCCCCTGTGTAACTTCGTGTTGGATTCGCAAATTCACCTTAAATTAATAATTTAGTAGTATATAATTTAGAAGGTAGTGTTATATTTTTGAAGTTGTTTTAAAGAGGCACTATGATTCAAGTTAATGACAAGATTACAATTGATAGAGTTGTTAAAAATATATAATTAAAAATTAATAGTTAAACTTGAAAAGTGTATTGTGTTGTAGTACATTGAATTCATGCTTTTGCAATTTCGCAACGGATTTGAGAATCCTTAAAAGTGAAAAAAAAAGTACGTATGTTTAAATAAGAATAAGATTCACTATTGTGTTATAGGTTGGCTCTAAAAAGAGCCCTTGTTTTCATTATGAGTTTGTTGTAGCTCCATGTAAGTCTGGATGCACAGCTTTAGGTTGTTGAGAAAGACTCTGTTCCCATGATCTGTGAAGTGTACTCCATCACTTCTGTAGATGTCATCCATATCAATACATATATTGTTGTTATATATGGAGCCCATCCTATGGTCTCTGAGGTAAGCAGAAACAGCTTTATTGACATTCTTCCTAGCTTTCTCAATCTGTGGACAGAATTGATTTAACCACTTCCATTTCTGTCTTTGGCATATATTAGAGTATGCAAAGACAGTTTGGGGGAAAAGCAACATCAATTGTGCAAAGGTATCCTTCATGAGCATTTCCAGTCCTACCCCAGTCAATGTGCCTAGGTCATTGCCACCACAGTGCACAATCATAAGGTCAGGGGGTTGGAAATGCAAAAAGGTTTTAACCAAAGACATCAATTGGTGCCACTTTAATCCACTCTGTGAAATCCATTTAATATCCACATTTGGCAAAGCTAGGTCTTTGTCAATACCTCTGCGTTCAGCATACCTTTTGAACCAGAAAACATAGCTGTGCCCAACAATCCATACTGTAAGCATGGATGTCTGGAAGTAATGAAAAGATGTCTGTAGCTGAGGTAGTCAGTTGGTAGAATGAGAGGTATCTAAAATGGTGGACAAGATGCTGTTTTTTAAAAAGGAGAACTGATTGGCTGTTTAAAAACATTGTACACTCACAAATAGGGTGCATGTTACTTTCTTTAAAAAGCATGTTTCTTATTGGTTAGTAAAAAATATTTGAATGGTACAGTAGATAAGATGAGGTCATATTTTGCAAAAGTCAACCACACCTGCTGTTTGCATTTGTAACCTTGTGTGCTGAACTTGAAAATATGGTGAACTTGTGACCTGTTAGTTCTGTTGAATGTTCCATGAACTATTACTATGGAAACCTGGCATTAAGCAGAATGGGGGAAGGGTTGAAACTTAACTGTGGACTTAAAATGTGAAGTTGTAATTTATATATGAGTGATATGTTATTAAAGTATAATTTCCCAAATCAGTACTATCTTTAGAAGTGGTGTGTTGTCAAAAAATAGTGGTGTTTTTATTTGTAATATATTTTTGAACTCCAGTATGGAATTGCTGCTCCATCGCGTTGGTGCACAGTGGAGTCGCAACTCCCAAAAATTCCAGAACCAGTTTGGTCACTTTTAGAAGTCAGTTGGTAAGGGTTAATACGTCTAACCAATAGAAATGTGTTTTACAATTTGAAATGATGTAGGAAGCAATGTAATTTGCTACTTACATTTATTTGTGTGGAGAAAGAGAGGGAAAGTTTGCCTTTACTGGTCTTACCTTGTAGAGAGTGGTGCATTACATTGATTGTGTGCATAAGAAAATCTTTTATGAGTTTGTGATATTTCATATTCTACAAATCAATTTGGAAGGTGAGTTATACATTTGTGAGGTGTATTCTGTATTGACTTTATTTTTAATGTTTAAAAATGATTCAAGAACTGTGATGTTTGAAATATATTATTAAATGTAGAGATGTGTATTGTAGTTTGTTTCATTGTAGTTAAATGTTGTTTGAAATAGATTCTGTATAGTAATATGTGTATATTGGAAGATGGATTAGTGATTATGGTAGTTTATTTTAGTGTATGGGTATGTACATTTGTAGTATACCGCATAATTGTAGGTGTTACTTTTAAATTGGAAGTGCAGTCTGTCAAGTTTTAAGGTGTGCATGGACTTATGTCTGAAGTATGTCTCTACTTGTAAATGTATTTTCATATGTCTTACACATTTGAAGGTACATGATGTATAACAAAGAGGTGTTGTTGCTTTTTATGTGGTAGGCTCAAGACTGTGAGTAGTAGTACAATGGTGAAGATGCAGCATAAAAGTGTGGTTTAAAAGATGTTGACATACGGTATTAGTGAATAGGCTTCTTTTTAAGTCTCTAGAGAGATACAGTTGAAAATGCCACATAATTTTTGGTGTTTGCTTGAAATTGGAAGTTTGTTCTGTGAATTTTACAGGTGTGGATAGTGTTGTGGTACAGACATATGCACACATGCTTTTAGGATTATGGTGAGACTTTTAGCAGAGACATGTGAAGGGTTCCTGCTTTGTATTTGGCTAGGTGTAACATTATAAGTAGTTGTAGAATGGTAAAGCAGCAGCACAAAACTGAGGTTTGAGATATGTTTGTAGATATATTAATTATTAGAGTAATTTGTATGATGTGTGGAAAGGTATATTTTATATATACCACATATTTTTCAGTTTCTGTTTGAATTTTGAAGTATAGTTTGTGAAGTTTTGAGCTGTGGATGGTGTTGTGACTGACGTATGTCTCTACTTGCACATGTATTATGGTACGTGTTATGCGTCTGAAGATGATAGATGTATAAAACACAGGTATACATTTATCTGTATATTACTTTTATATATGATGCTGCTAGCAAAAGTTACACACATATGCATGCATGCTTTTAGAAATATGGTGAGACTTACAGCAGAGACTTGTGAAGGGTTGCTAGTTTATATTTGTGTAGGTCCAATAGCATAAGTAGTTGCAGAATAGTGAAGCTGCAGGTGAAAACTGTGGTTTAAAGCATGTTGGCATAGGAATTAGTGATTAGGGTATTTTGTGTGAGTCTGTTGAAAGGTATGGTTGAAATATGTCACATTATTTTAGGTGTATATTTGAAATGAGATGTGCAGCTTCTTAAGTTTTAAGATCTGCATGGTTTTGTGAGTGTGGTATCTGTACTTACAGATGTATTTTCATGTGTTTTGCATGTGAAGATGCTAGATTTATAAAATACAGGTATAGATCTATTTGTATGTTTCTTTTATATATGATGATACTAGGAAAAGGTAGAGGTATATGCATACATGCTTTTAGAAAAATGGGGAGATTTTCAACAAAGATAAGTGAAGGGTTGCTTTGCTGTTAGCTATGCTCAATACTTGATTAGTACTGGAATAATGAAGCAGTAGTAGTAGAAAAGTGATGTTTAACATATGATGGGAGACAAATTATTAATTATGGTACTTTGTAAGAGTCTGTGTAAAAGTTCACTTGAAATTTGCCACATAAATCTAGGTGTGTTTGAAATGTTAAGTGTACTCTATCAAGTTTTAAGGTCTTTATGGTCTTGTGAGTGTGGTTTTGTTTCTACTTGCACATGAATTCTAATATGTGTTATGCTTTTGGCAATAGGTATACATAGAAGCAGACATGCTTTTAGGAATATGGATAGAATTGTGGTACAGACGTGTGATAGGTTCCTGCTTTATGTTTGGCTAGGCCCAATATTCGTAGAATGGTGACGCTGTAGAACAAATGTGAGTTTTAAGACATGTTGGCAGAAGGGATTACTGATTAGGCTACTTTCTATGAGTCTGGGGAAAGGTACACTTGAAATACACTGCAGAAATGTAGGTGTGTCTTACAAATGTAAAGTTCAGCCTATTTGTTTATTTCTTTTATATATGATGATGATTTCAAAAGGCTAGACATATATGCATGTATGGTTTCAGGAATATGGTGAGACTTATAACAGAATCATGTGTAGGTTTGATGCTTTATTTTGGGTGTGCCCAACACCCTGAGTAGTTATAGAATTGTGAAGCGGCAGTACAAAAGTGTACACCATGTCATAGACCTCAGTTTTGTGCTGCAATTTCAGTATTCTGCTACTACTCAGGATGTTGCAATCCTCCAATCACTCAGGCACTACCACAGTACTACTCCAATCACCCAGGCAGTACACATGCACTTATAAAATCACCCAGGCACTTCCTATGTACTCCTGTATTCCCCTAGATATTACCCCTGCACTCATGGAATCACCAGGCATTACCTATGTACTCCTCTAATCCCCTAGACATTACCCTTGCACTCATACAATCACTAATGCATTAGCTATACACTGATTCAATCACCCAGATACTACCCTTGCACTCTGTCAATCACCCTGTCAGGATCTATGTACTCCTCCAATCACTTAGACAGTACCCATGTACTTATAAAATCACTCAGGCACTACCTATGCACTTATGCAATCATCCAGACACTAACCTAGTACTCCTCCAATCACCCAGGCAGTACCCTTGTTGTCATGCAATCACCCAGGTACTACCCCTGCATTCCTTCAATCACCCAGTCACTATCCGTGCAGTCCTTCAATTACCCAGCCACTACCCATGCACTTATATAATCAGTCAGGCATTAACCTTGCACTCTTCCAATCACGCAGGCACTATCCCTGTAATTATGTAACCACTCAACCAGTGCCCATGCACTTATAAAATCACCCAGGCACTACCTTTACACTCCTCCAATCACTCAGGCACTACTACAATACTACTGCAATCACCTAGGCAGTACTGATGCACTTATAAAATCACCTAGACACTTCCTATGTACTTTTGTAATCCCCCAGACATTACCTTTGCACTCATGCAATCACCCAGGCATTACCTATGTACTCCTCTAATCCCCCAGACATTATTCTTGCAGTCATGCAATCACTAATGCATTAGCTATACACTGATTCAATCACCCAGGCACTACCTTTGCATTTCTCCAATCACCCTGTCAGGATCTATGCACTCCTCCAATCACTTAGCCAGTACTCATGCACTTATAAAATCACTCAGGCACTATTTATGCACGTATGCAATCACCCAGGCACTACCCTAGTACTCCTCCAATCACCCAGGCAGTACCTTTGTTCTCATTCAATCACTTAGCCACTACTCCTGTACTCCTTCAATCACCCAGCCACTACCCCTGCAGTCCTTCAATCACCCAGCCAATACCCATGCACTTATATAATCACTGAGGCACTACCCTTGCACTCCTCCAATCACAGAAGCACTATCCCTATAATTATGTTATCACTCAGCCGGTAGCCATGCACTTATAAAATCACTTAGGCAGTACCTTTGCACTATTTCAATTACTCAAGCACTACAAGAGTAGTCCTCCAATCACCTAGGCAGTACCCATGCACTTATAAAATCACGAGGCACTTCCTATGTGCTTTTGTAATCCCTCAGACATTACCTCTGCACTCATGCAATCACCCAGGCATTACCTATGTACTCCTATAATCTCCAGACATTACCTTTGCACTCATGTAATCACCAATGAATTAGCTATACAGTGATTCAATCACCCAGGCACTACACTTTCACTCTTCCAATCATTCCTTCAATTATCTATGCACTCCTGCAATTACTTAGGCAGTAGCCATGCACTTATTAAATCACTCAGGCACTACCTATGCACTTATGCAATCACCCAGGTACTACTCTAGTACTCCTCCAATCATCCAGGCACTATCCTTGTTGTCATACAATCACTCAGGCACTACCCTTGCACTTTTGCAATCACTCAGGCAGTACCCTTGCACTCCTTTAATCACCCAGCCACTACCTATGCACCTATATAATCACTCAGGCACTACCCTTCCACTCCTTCAATCACTCAGGCACTACAACAGTAGTCCTGCAATCACCCAGGCAGTACTCCTGCAGTTATAAAATCACCCAGCCACTTCCTATCTACTCCTGTAGTCTCCCAGACATTACCACTGGACTCATGCAATCACCAATGCATTACCTATACACTGGTTCAATCACCCAGGCACTACCCTTGCACTCCTCCAATCACTCTGTCAGTATCGATGCACTCCTCCAATCACACAGCCAGTGCCCATGCAGTTATGAAATCACTTAGGCACTAAGTATGCACTAATGCAATCACCTAGGGACTACCCTAGTACTCCTCCAATCACCAAGGCACTTCTCTTGTTCTCATACAATCACACAGGCACTTCCTCTGCAGTCATGCATTCACTCAGACAGTGCCCCTGCACTCATGGAATTACCCAGGCAGTATCCCTGCACTCATGCAATCATCTAGACATTATCCCCGCACTCATGCAATCAGACAGGCATTACCATAGCACTCCTTCAATCATCCAGCCACTACGCATGCAGTTATGTAATGACCCAGGCACAACCCTTGCACTCATGTAATCACGCAGGTACTATATATGCATTGTTGAAATCAGTCAGGCAGTATCCATGCATTCTTTGATGTACCAAGGCAGTATCTGTGCATTGCTCTAATCACACTTGTATTTTCTTTGCACTCATGTAATCACCCAGGTATTACTTATGCAGTTCTTCAATCACCCAGGCAGTAGCCATGCACTTATGTAATCACCCAACCAACCATTACCTATGCACTTCTTCAATCACTCAGGTAGTACTCATGCAGTCCTCTAATTCATTTATGTAGGCACTACTTATACACTCATCTATGCATTCAGGGTCTATTCATGCGTTATCCATGCACACAATCTCTATGTCTGCACTTATGAATGAATGAATGAATGAAATTGAATTTATATAGCGCGTTACTACCCTGAGGCCTCGTAGCGCTTAGGACAGGGCAGACAGAGTCATGACAGGTTAGTAGGTGGTACCAAATAGGTAGGTCTTAAGGAGTTTACGGAAGGACTGCATGTTGGATTCCCCTCGAAGAGCAGGAGGAAGCGAGTTCCAAAGATTAGCAGCATTGAGTGAAAAGGAGCGACCGCCCATCTGGATCTGCGTACTTTCCTTGTAGTAGCAAGGAAAGCGGAGCTGGAACGAAGACTCCTTGGAGGATGGTAGGGAGTAATGAGGGGGTGGATAATGGCAGGGCCGGGTCTTCCAGATGGCTTTGTGAGCCAAACACATAGCCTTAAATTGTATTCGGGACTTGACTGGGAGCCAATGAAGTTTCCTTATTGCGGGTTTTGCTGCATTCAGTTAATTAGTATCCAATCTCTTGCATTTATACAGACATTACCCCTGCACTCATACAATAATCTAGGCACTATCCATGGAGTCATGTAATTACTGAGATACACCTATCATATATCTTAACTGTAACTCTTAACATATTGCGGAAACCATTTATACATATTTCTGTACATTTTGGAAGCAATATCATATATTAAAGTAATATATAAATAAATGTATACTTGTGTTTTATATGTTTAGCACCTTCAGATACATAATTTGTATCAAAATACATGTAAAAGTAGAGATATACCTTAGTTACAATACTATGCAGACCTTAAAACTTGACAGATTGCTATTCAGATTTGTAGTAGATAATGAAAATTATGTGGTATACTTGAAGTGCAGCTTTCCAGAGACTGATACAAAGTAGCATTATAATTGATTCTTCTCTTAATATGCCTTAAACCTCACTTTTGTGCTGCTGCTTTATCGTTCTATGACTACATAGGGTGTTGGGCCTAGTGAAAGATATAGCAGCAATCTTTGATATGTCTCTGGTGTAAGTCTCACAATCTTCTTAAAAACATGCATGCATATGTCTGTACCTTTTGTTAGTAGTATCATATATCAAAGAAAGATGCAAATAGATGTATACTTGTGTTTTATATGTGTAGTATTTTCAGATGTATAAGACATATCACAATACATGTGCAAGTTCATACATATCTTAAACAGAAGACCATTAAGACGTCAAAAGCTGAGACAGTGCACTTCATATTTCAAAGAGACAGTTAGATTTATTTAGTGCACTTCAAGTGAACTTTTCCAGAGAGTCTTACAAAGTATCATAATCACTAATTTGTCACTTATTCTATGTTAAATATTATTTTTCTGGTGCTGTTGCTTTACCATTTTCTAGTAATTGGGTATTGAATATAGTCAAAATAAATAACTAAGAAGCAAGAGAAGTGCAGACAGAAGTAACAGAGGGGCAGAAGGAGGCAAGAGGGGTGTACAAGGAGTGAAGAGAGGTATAGAAATTTGCAAGAGAGGTTTAGAAAGAATGAACCGAGGTGCAGAAGGAGACAAGACAACTGCAGAAAGAGGCAAGACAGTTGCTGAAATTTGAAGAGAGGTGCAGAAAAAGGAAACAGGGGTGTAGAAAATTCAAGAGCAGTGCAGAAACAGTGAAGAAGGATGTAAAAAGAGGTAAGAGGGGTGCAGAAAGAGTAACAGAAGTGCAGAAAGAAGCAAGAGTAGTGGAGAAAAAAGTAAGAGAGGTGCAGAAAGAGGGAAGTGGGGTAGAGAAAGAGGCAAGAGAAGTGGAGAAAGAAGAAAGAGAGGTGCAGAAAGAAACAAGATAGGTACAGAAAGAGGGAAGAGGAGTGCAGAAAGAGGCAACAGAGGTGTAGAAAGAGGCAAGACGGTTGCAGAAAGAGGCAAGAGAGGTTCATAAAAAGGGAAGAAGAATGTAAAAAGAGGCAACAGTGGTGCAGAAGGAGTATTAGAAGTGTACAAAGAAGCAAGAGAACTGCACAAAGAAGGAAGAGAGGTGCAGCAACAGTCAAGTGGGGTAGAGTAAGAGAGAAAAGAAGTGCAAAAAAAGCAACAGAGGTGCAGAAAGAGAGAAGAGAGGTATAGAAAGAGAGACGAGGGGTGCAGAAAGAAGCAAGAGGGGTGTATAAAGAAGCAAGAGTAATGTAGAAATAAGTAACTAACAGAGGTGAAGACGGAGAAAAAGGTATGGTGAAAGAAGCAAGAGGAGTGTCAAAATTTGTAAGAAAGGTGGAAAAAGAAGCAAGACTAGTGAAGAAAGAATCAACAGAGGTGCAGAAACAGACAAGAGGGGTGCAGTAAAAGGGAACAGGGGTACAGGAATAGAGAAGAGAGGTGGAGAAACAGGCAAGAGAACTGCAGAAAGAAGTGATAGAAGTGCAGAAAGAGGCATAAGGGTTGCAGAAAGAGGGAACAGATGTGCAGAAAGAGGGAACAGGAGTGTACAAAGAAGCTAGAGGGGTGCCGAAAGAGGTAACAGGTACAGAAAGAGGGAAGAAGGGTACAAAAAGAGGCAACAGGGGTAGAGAAAGAAGTAAGAGAGGTGCAGAAAGAAGCAAGAGAAGTTGAGAAGGAAGTAACAGAGATTTATTTATTTGCAAAGTTTTATATAGCGCTGGCTAGACCCGGAGGTATCAGAGCGCTTTACATGAGGATCAGAGAGTTACAGGTTACATAGTTACATCAATTAAATCAAAGAATCACGGAAGGAGGAGGAGGGGGAGGGAAGGAAACACATCAGGGAGACGAGGAAAACAATGTCAGATGTCTGGCTGGGTAGGTGACGGCCAAGGGGGTGAACCAGAGCCAGACTCCTCTATAGCTGCATAGGACAGCTCCACCGGGCATCGGCCAAGGTTGCTCGGGCTCCGCGGTAAGTGCAAACAGTTTTGGCATCCACCCGGGGGGCATCGTCATAGTTCCATTGAAAGCACCGGTCCCAGTGTTACTGGGAAGTGTCATCCGCCTCGTCCTCCAGCTCACCCCCAGGACAGGAGTGGTGAGAGGAGAGGTGGAAGGGACAGTTCCAAAGTCTGCAGATTGAGGGACCATCCATCGTTCTTGCCTTCAACCCTCTTGGCGGGCGTGAGACTGAAGAGGAGTTGTGAAACCCGATCCTCATCATGGCACTCACTTGTTTGGGCGCTTGTTTCTTCTCTGAGAGTGAGAAGTAGATTGATACCTTGGTTCCTATAGCCAGTTCCTATATACCACCAGAGGGGTGCACTTATCTGGCAGGATTGCTGAAAGGACAAAGCTCAAGATGATGATGTCCACACTCTCTGCAGGCATTGGGAAACTATTCTGCTCGTCCGACACATCGTGGACAAAGGCGAAACAACGAGAAGGATTGTAGTCTTCATTGCCCTTGACCAGATCTACAGCTGTAGTAGAGAAGTCACAGCAGTATACAAAGAGTCCGGGATCATTGTTCGTCTTTAAGATGGGAAAAACTGTATTGCCGATGCCACACCCGACCTCCAGGATACGGTAAGAAGCAGAGGAGCCAGGGCAATACTCATCACTAAGTTTCAGGTCTTCAATAGCAAGTGTTCCCGTCAACTCAGAACTGGGCTCCTTTTTTTGGGATGTGCTGTTGCACGTAACGTTCTGTGCTGAAGCTGCTGTGGTGCTCCCATCTTGGTCTTTACAGCACCGTCCCTGCCCAATGCACCCAATTCCAGTCCCATGTGATGACAGATTGTCATGTGTAGATTTCACAGTTTCATTTCGGGTCTGGTTTGGTGCAAGTTCAGGAAATTCTGTGAAAAGCCAATGCATGTCTTTGAAAAATCGGTTTTCATGGACGGAATAAAATTTGTCCCAGAATCCGTGAGCACTAACTTCATATTCAGTTTGTTTCTCAAGCAGCAGCATCTTCTCACTGTTCTCCTGTACTTTCTTCTGTGCAGATGCTTCTTGCTCCTCAGACCATTTAACATTATCCCAGGCGTTGTGCTGGAACACTCGGCTAGGATCGGTCAAGTGACGATTTCCAAATTGCGGTCTCTTGCCAGTAGGAGAAACTGAATCAACTCCAGAAGAACAGAAGATGCAGAAAGAGACAAGAGGGGTGCAGAAAGAGGCAGCAGAGATGCACAAAGACGGAAGAAGGGTGCAGAAAGAGGCAACAGAGGTACAGAAAGAAGCAAGAGAGGTGCAGAAAGAAGCAAGAGGAGTGCAGAAAGAAGCAACGGAGGTGCACAAAGAGGCAAGAGGGGTGCAGAAAGAGGCAAGAGAGGTTCAGAAAGAAGCAACAGAGCTGCAGAAAGAGACAAGAGAAGTACAGAATGAGGCAAGAGAGTTTTAGAAATAGACAAAAGAAGTGGAGATACATTCAAGATGGGTGTAGAAAGAGTGAAGAAAAGTGTAGAAAGACAGAACAGGGGTGGAGAAAGAGGGAAGAGAGGTGTAGAAAGAAGGAAGAAGGATATAGAAAGGGGCAATAGTTATGTATTGAGTATAGGCAAAAACAAAGCAGCAACCTTTCACATATTTTTGGTGTAAGTTTCACCATCTTTCTGAAACCATGCATGGATGAGTCTGTACTTTTTGCTCGTGTGCTATATATAAACGAAGCATACAATTATATGTATACTTCTGTTTTATATATAAAGCATCTTCAAATGTATGACACATATGAGAATATATGTGCAAGTAGACACATACCTCAATCACAATATAATGCAGGACTTAAAAGTTGATAGACTGCACTTTAGATATGATTTGGGTAGCAGTAGAGAAATCCTTTAGTTGTGCTCTGTGATTCTGTTGTATAAGTTGTGATGTCTTCTTATTGTAGGAATCGTGCAGTGTCTGACATAGCTTTGCAATGCAATCAAACATATTTCTTTATACATGAGAATATTTGAATATAATTATTTTAATAATATTAAATTATTTAACGAAACTATTTAAACTTGTGTTTGTTTTCAGATATTCACCATTATTACTAATAAAGATTGAGTATGGCAATAAAAGATCAAAAGAAAAGAAAAGAAAAAAACAGTAATATTTAAAGGAAAGAGAAAAGCAGAAATTAGATGAAGTACAATATGTGACATTGAAGAAAAAGACTTCTGGTAAGAGAACTAAAGTATTTGTTAAAAGACTTTTAAAGAACGTAATGAATTTTCAAAATGGTGAAAAGAGAAAGAAAAGTAGTACAACCTATCAGAAGGAAACGAAAAAAAAAGGGCAAATTAATGGAAAATCAGGTTATGGGAAAACAATCTATGTTGAAAGAAGGATGAAAGAATATAAAGACATTAGAATGAGAATATATAAAAGTAGAGTACTACAAAATTTATTGAAAGATTACAAAAAATATAAAAGAAAATCAGCATTTTACAAGAAAAACAACAGATTGAAAGTTTAGTTGAAAAGGCTTTTGAATTGAAAAGAAAATTCTTTATATTAGTATTGAAGAGAATGAAAACATAGAATCAAAAAATGCACATTATGAAGGAGAAAAGTAAAAGAAAAAGACTGGTTAATAGAATTAACTTTTGCAAAACATTTTCGGGTGAATGGAAGCACACTTCTAGTACTGAACCTTTTTTAATGAAGAAAGCTATTTTCAACAAAATGCATTAGTTCATGCAGTTGATACCAGTGGTCGTTGTTATGAGGTTAAAAATGGTTGTCCAATTGAAAAAGAAAAGATGGTTCCTAGAAATGTGGAAGAAGTAATATCTGAAGAAGTTTAAGGGAGACGTACACAAGCTCCAGTGTATAAGTGGGAATGTAGTAGTATTTGTAGTATACGACAGGAATCTATTGATATATTACAAAATTTCTTACGAGATTATGGTAAAAAAAGTGTTAAACAGAAGATTAAGATGTTGCAAGGACTAGATCCTTGTAAAGTGAGAAAATATTAGGCCAGGGCGGTAAATTCCGCTCCGCTCATGGAATTTGCGGAATTTTGGCAATTCCGCGTTCCGCGGAGAAGGCGGAATTGCCGAAAATTCTGCGATCCGCGGCGAGGCGGTATTTTTTCCTTGTTCGCGCTTTCAAAATGCGTGTTTGCGCGTGCAGGAGCGACTTACCGGGATCCCTGCGTTCGCCGATGAGTTTTCCTATTCGTTCGCGTGTGCCATGAGATTTTGGTAGCCGGCCGCGCGATCCCGCAAGAGTGTGCGATCGCGAACACGTCATTCGGACGCGCCATCGGACATCCGCGTTCACGAACAGGAAACACGCATCGTGAGCGGGCGGGGCAAGTGAAACAAGATGGCCGCGCCAATTGCCGACCGCATGGGCAAGTTCGCTAGATATTTCCCCCCGAGCACACAAACAGCGTCTCCGAACAGGAAAAAGACATCGCGAACGGGCGGAACAAGCAATTTTGCGTGCTCGCGGAATTCTGCGTAGCTCGCTGAGATTTTTTACCGTTTTGCTGAACTTTGCGTAACGCGACTACGACTACGCAAATTCCGCCCACCCCTAGAAAATATACTAACTTGCAGGGTCATTCTCTGGCTTGTCTTTCTAGAAAAGTGTGTTGAAGTACTTTTCATCATTTAAGATTGTTAGCAGTACATCACGCAGAAATGCGGAAGTTAGTAAGAAGATTGTATTACATAAAAAGTCCTGCATTATCTTTAAGTGAAATAAACACAGATCTTTTGCATGGTTCAGTGTTGGATGTAAAAAGAGTTTCTGATGATATACAGTTTCGTTTCTTTGGTCCTCAAGAGGAGTGTAGAGAAAGTGAGTGTGTAGCTGTTGAAGAAGAGGTGGAAGATAGTACTACTGAGAAGTTTTCAGAAGAAATTACAAAGTTTAAGGTAGTTTCTTGTGAAAACCAAACTATGTTTGTATTTGTTGTCAACGTACTCACTATAGAAGTCAAACTAGGAATGTAGATCTGTATTTAAAAATTGAAAAGGAAAACAATGATAAGTGGGAGCAATTTGGTGCTTATTTGTTGGTGGAAGGTTGTTTTGAATTGGATAGTGATTAACGTATTTGTAAATATTGTTGCAACAAATTATTAGAGAACAAAATGCCAGCTAGAGCTGTACATAATAACCTAGAGTTGGTAGCTATTCCTCCGGAACTGGTAGATTTAAATATGTATGAGTCCATTCTTATTCAATCTGTGCACCCGTTTCAGGCTATAGTTCGTATGGAGCCTAAAACAGGTAAGCTGCCTCCAACAGATTTACAAAGAGGTTTAAAAGGAAGAGGTGTGTATTTACCTTTAGATTTTAAGAAAAATATTTAAACTGTTGGTGTAGAGAGAGAGGAAAGTTAACCTCTAGTTATTCTAGTTAATGGTGTACCAACAAAGATTCGGAAAATATGGCAGGAGTTAGTAGATGTCACCAAACTTCAAAAGGCTACATTATATCTTGTACAAAACAATATTTTTTATAAAAATATATATGTGGAAGAAGAAAAAATATCTTCAGAAGATGAAAGAGAAATTTCAACTGGCCAAATAGAAAAAGTGGACAACTCGAGGACTGAATACATTTATGAACATTATAGTATACATCCTCTACATTCAAAAGAAGTGATAGGAAACACTATTGAATTATTCCAAATGAAGAAAGTGAAAGGAACTCCCATGAGTGTATGGGAAAATAGTTTGGAAACTCGTTGTTTTCCATAGCTCTTCCCCACTTGAAAAGGTGGATGATATGATGAACGACCAGTACAGATTCCAGCTTCAGAATATCGTAAAACAAGATTGTACTCAGAAGATCCAAGATTTCAACAGTGTATTCCATATTTCTTTCATCTTCTGAATATCGTACAACAAGATTGTACTCAGAAGATCCAAGATTTCAACAGTGTATTCCATATTTCTTTCATCTTCTGTTTGAAAGTGACTTGCTCGACTTTCATATGCAGTGAACCACATATTAAAAACAGGAGTTCATCTTACACAGCTTTCTGCAAAGGAATTTTTGGAGAAAGTTCAACAAAGAGATGATCATTTAGAATCTCAGTTAATTAATTTGATGGCGTGTCAACGTGGTAATAATGAGTATTGGTATCGTCGTCACGGAGAACTTAAAAGTATGTTAAGGAACTTAGGAACCCCTACGTGGTTTGTTCGGCTTAGCTGTGCTGAGTACGCATGGGACGATTTACTTGAATTTCTACGACAAGCAAATTCAAATGTAAAAAACATTGAATTGAAGACACCTGGAGAACTGTGTTCCTTGGATCCTGTAAATGTGTGCAGATATTTTAATCATAGGTTTCAAGCTATGATGTCTTTTATCTTCAATAAAAATAATCCACCTCTTGGAGAAGTTATTGATTTCTTTTGGAGAAAGGAGTACCAAGCCAGAGGTGCACCTCATATACACATGCTGTTATGGACCAAGAATGCACCAAAATTTAGAACTGATACTGATGAAAGTGTTTTGTCTTTCATTGAAGAGCATGTTACCTGTTCCATTCCAAAAGAAGGAGGAAGAAACAACTTGAGACAACAAGTTTTACGGTTTCAAAGTCATCGATGTGGAAAATATTGTTGACGGAAATACAAGTCAAAGGGAAAAGTTTATACAAAATGTCGTTTTGGATTCCCACGTCCAGTAATTTCAAAAGGAAGAGTCAACAGTTTCATGTCAGCAGTAAGGCATACAATAACTCGAAAATCTCCGAAGAATACTTACAACATAAAAAGAACTGAAGATTCAAAGTATAATAATTACTACAATCCAGTGATTTTGACAATGTGGAATGCAAATATGGATATCCAGTATGTTGCAGATAATTCGATTGCTGTTGCTCGCTATGTTACGTCATATATAACCACATCTGAAAAGATGGAGTTGAAAGAAATATGGGAAGAAATTTCACAAGAGAAGACTCTTAGTAACAAATTGTACGGCTTTAGTTTGAAGATGCTTTCCCATCGAGAGATTGGATCCTACGAATGTTCGGATCGGTTGACCTCTGCAAGTTTATATTCAAAGTCAAGAGGAATCATTTGGGTAAGTCTAGGTCTTGCTGCAACACGAAATCGAGTATTGAAATCTGTACAAGAAATTGAATACTTAGCATTGAATGAACCAGAAAGTACAGCTATTGTTAAAAGTAATATGTTGGATACGTACTATCCTAAAAGAAGTCCACATCTGGAAAACATATGTCTCTATGAAGTACTGCAACATTACAGTTTTAAGAGAAATATTACAGAAAATATAAATGAAGAAAAATATGCAGTAATTGGATGTGATGGATGTTTGGTAAAATATGCCAAAGGAAATCTTATTAACCACAGGAAACTCAGTTGCGAAACTCCAGATAAAAGGGAATTTTTCTATTCAGCACTTCTGCAACTTTTCAAGCCTTGGTGTAGTGAAATGGAATTACTTGGAGATTTTGACTGCTATGAAGATTCTTTTAATGCATGTAAAGATAGTATTCAATGCACAATTTTTCCAAATTATCTACAAATGTTAAATGAAGAGATTGAACAAGAAACTATTATTGCAGCTGAAATAGCTAGAGACAGTTCTCAAGATAGACAAAGTTCTGCTCCACTAAGTCAAGATATATTAGGACAACCAATTCTTGAAAATGAAGCAGCAATAGCCATGAATGAAGTAGAAACGGCAATGCAACAAGCACAACAGGATATTATTGAGTTGGGAAACTTGGAAGAACGACTGAATATTGAACAAAAAGAAATATATCAGCAAGTGACTCAACAGATACAGCATGGTTTACTGCATGAAAAAAAAGAATGCCAATGCACATCATTTAAACCTATTCAAATGTATATCAGTGGGCAAGCTGTAACAGGAAAAAGTTTCTTAATTAAAGTTTTGACCAGTTATCTACACAAAACCACTGAATCACATTTATCTTGTGTTGTAACCGCTCCAATTGGGATTAGCAGCACACAACATTAAAGGGATTACATTAAATCGATTACTCAAGCTACCAGTTGAACATGAAAATAAGTTGGAATATCAGAAGCTATCTGGAGAAGCTTGTTATGAAGTCTCAAGAGTACTGAAGAAAATGAAACTTCTAATTATCGATGAGGTGAGCATGGTCTCAAACTTAATGCTTGCCTTTGTACATTTAAGAATGAAACAGATTTTAAAAACAGATTATGATGTTTTATTTGGAGGAAAACATGTAATTGTATTCGCCGATCTACTACAACTTACTCCTGTGAAAGGGCAACCGGTTTTTGTCCGTGAAGACACTAGGAAATCTTTAGGAAGTATTGGAAATGTGAACATTTGGTCTCATTTTGAATATAAAGAACTTATTGAGAATATGCGACAAGCAAGTGATGAACATTATGGAAACATTATTCGAGATATAAGAATTGGTGTTTTGACAAAAAATGGTAAAGAAGCTTTACAAAGTCGTCTACTAACGAACTTGTTTCCAAATGAAAACATTGCACCTGAAATAATGTACAAAAAAATTGGAGAAAAGAAGTCTATAGTTTGCCTAATACAAACACTGCAAGAGTGTTCTACAATCAAGAAACTTTTCAAACTGGAAAAACAACCAATAGTGAAAATGGAAGCCATTGATAAAATGGAACACGAAAGAGTTACTATTCTTCTCTCAGAGACATTACAGTCAAAATTGGATTCTTTGGAGAAGTCTGTATCTAAGACTGCTGGTTTAGAAAAGACTTTATATGTATGTGTAAACTGTCGGGTAATTTTACGGCGTAATTTGGATGTAGAAAAAGGTTTAGTAAATGGAGCAATGGGAAAAGTTGTTGATTTTGTTAATTAGCAGAACAGAGATGGAATTGAATTCTTGAAGATTAAATTTGATCAGATTGAAGAGGTAAAACAGATTGGATGTTGTGCTGTTCGTTTTTTGCTTGTAAAAGACTTGTCTGTTCATAGAAAACAGTTTCCTCTTTCTTTAGCATATGCAGTAACCATTCATAAATCTCAAGGTTTAAGTGTAGACAGTGCTTTGGTAAATATTGGAAGTATAGTGTTTAAAGGAGGCATGGCATACGTTGCATTGTCTCGAGTAAGAACATTATCTGGTTTGTATTTGATTGATCTTGATGAGAAAAAGATTAGTGCTGAAGCAAATTGTGTAAGAGAGCACAATCGGTTAAGAAGACTTTATGCTCCTAACTTAGGTGAATATCCCATTTATGAGAAACGTGTAGTATGTCCAAAATGGAAGTATGAGAAACATTCTAGTGTGATTCAAAAATAGAAAACAATTCAAGAGAATGATGAAACTGCAAAGAAGATGAAAATGGACACTGTTGATGATATTGTAGGATACCAGTTAGAAAATAGTTCCGGTATCAACTGCTATCGTAATTGTGAATGTTGTCTTTTATCTAGAAGATCTTCATCATGAAATTATGGAAAATCGAGAAAAAAGATTCTGCTCTTTATTACGTTATATTTTTCAAAAGTTGGTAACCGATAGACCTAAAATCCATACTGCTTCTGGCATTCGGCATCTTTTGGATATATGTACTGGTTCTTCGCAATTTACACTCAATATACAACAAGATGCACACGAATTTCTTATGTTTATGCTTGCAGTATTGGAAGATGAAGGAATAGAAATTGAAAATTTGTTTGGACTAAGTTACAGATGGGATCATAAATGTGAAGAGTGTTCATTTTCTTCCACCACTGAAATAGACACTGAACGATTCATATTCTTGACAATACCAGATTGTAAATCAGTGTCTTTTAACAAATTAGTAAAAACAGCTAATCAAGATCTGAAATGTTCTCGTTGTAAATCAGACATGTTTTCAACATTATATTTAGACAGATATCGAAACTATGTCATTTTAATGCTACAACGTTGTAGAGCAAATGGAACAAAATTGGAAACCAAAATAAAAAATGTTGTGGCAAGTCAAGTATCAATTTCAGGAAGAACTTTTAAAGCAGTTTCTATTATTTTCCATGATGGACCTACTACAACATCTGGACACTATACTGTGTATTTAAAGCGCAATAAAGGATGGACACACTGCAATGATGCTCATTTGGAATTCAAATGTAGGCTGCCTTATGAATTACCAAATTCGTATCTCATATTTTTGATGCCAAAGTATTGAAAACATCAATCGGCCTATTGGGAAGATGTGAACACGAATTAACAACTTTATTTTGGATATTTCCAATGCAAATGGATTTGGAAACATTATTCCGCCTATTGGGAAGATGTGAACAATTAAGGTTTGGATTATTGTTTGTAATAATTGATATTGCATTTGGAAAATTGTGTTTGAAAGAAGTAGTTTATAAATTTCATCTTTATATTATTTGAAATGTAAATGAGTGTGTATATTTTACAAAATATAGTTGACAGAAATAAAAGACCTAATGTGGTTGAAGAATGTAATTTAGAAACTGTAGATAGGTAAACAGATAGTTATACTTGTTCTAAATAACGCTCAACGCTGATTTTTATTTTTTTTCAATCTCATTGATTGTATTTTTCCTCCCGCTGTTGTATGATGATCTACATTGAAATCACCGTGTATGGTGAAATTCAATAGAATCTGAGAACAGCAAGAAAGGGAAAGTGAAAATGTTATGTAATTCTAAAATTATGTTGTGATCTTAAACCAATAATATTATATTCAATAACAGTTTTTCTTCTTCTTTTTACAGACGGTAATGGTGAAGTTTGAAAAGATTTTAAATTTTAAATACAGATTACAACAAAACTACAGTAAAATAGTTCCACATAGTTTTGTATCTACAGTAGTAAAAAAGGTAAGATGAAATAATGTAATAAGCATGATAATGTGAAATAATGTTTACAGTTGCTTTTACTGCACTCATCCAATCCTTTAAACACTAGCCATGCACTCATGTATACAGTTAGGCACTATTACCACACTCCTCCAGTCACCCAGACAATATCCATGTATTTTTCCAATCACCTAGCCAGTACCTATACACTTATAATATCACCCAGACATTGCCCCTGCATTAATACAATCACCCATGCAGTAACTATGTACTCTTCCAATCACCAAAGCACTACCCTTGTACTCTTTCAATCTTGCTGGCAGTATTCATGCACTCCTCCAATCACCCAGACATTACCCCTCCACAGATGCAATCACCAAGGATTACTCATGCACTTCTTCAAACACTCAGGCAGTACATATGCATTTGTGCAATCACCCACACATCATCTCTGCACTCATGCAATCACCCAGGCATTATCCATGCACTCCTTGAATCACCCAGCCACTACCCGTACACTTATATAATCACCCAAGCACTACCCTTGCACTCCTCCAATCACGCAGGCACTACCACTGTACTCTTCCAATCACCCAGCCAGTACTCATGCACTTATAAAATTACCCAGACATTACTTATGTACTCCTCCAATCACCTAGGCACTACCACTACACTAATCCAATCACCCAAACATTACCCCTGCACTCATGCAATCACCCAAACATTACTCAAGCACTCCTCCAATCATCCAGACATTACATTTCAACTCATGCAATCACATAGGCATTACCTATGCACTCCTTCAATCATCCAGGCACTATTCCAACACTTATATAATCAATCAGGCAGTACCCTTCCACTCCTCCAATCATCCAAGGCACGACTCTTGTACTCATGCAATCACTCAGGCACTACCTATGCAGTCATATAATAACCTAGGCAGTACTCTTGCACTCCTCAAATCACCTAAGCACTATCAGTGCACTGCTCCAATCACCCAGACATTACCTCTGCACTCATGCAATCACCCAAACATTACTCAAGCACTGCTCCAATCACCCAGACATTACCTTTCAACTCATGCAATCATCTAGGCATTATCCATTCACTCCTTCAATCACCCAGGCACTATTCCTGCACTTATATAGTCAATCAGGCAGTACCCTTGCACTCCTCCAATCACCTAAGCACTATCAATGCACTACTCCAATCACCCAGACATTACCTCTGCAGTCATGCAATCATCTATGCATAAACTATACAGTCTTCCAATCACCCAGACATTACCCCTGCACTAATGCAATTACCCATACATTAGCTGTGCACTCCTCCAATCAGACAGGCACTACCCTTGCACTCCTCCAATCACCCAGGCAGTATCCATGCACTTCTCCAAACGCCCAGACATTTCCCCTGCACACATGCAATCACCCAGACATTATTTATACACTCCTTGAATCATTTAGGCAGTACCCTTGCACTCTTCCAATCACCCAGACATTACACCAGCACTCATGCAATCACCCACATACTACTCATACACTCCTCCATTCACCCAGGCACTCCCTGTGCACTCATGGAATAACCAGGCACTTCCCTTGCAGTCCTCCAATCACCCAGACACTACTTATGCAATCACCAAGTCATTACCTGTGCACTTGTGCAATAACCCAGGCACTACCCTTGCACTCTTGAAATTGTCCAGGCACTATCCATGCACTACTACAAGCACCCAGGCACTACCACAACAGTCATGCAACCACCCAGACATTACTCCTGCACTCATGCAATCAGCCAGACATTACTCATGCACTCCTCCAATTACCATCACATTACCCCTGCACACATGCAATCACTTAGGCATTACCCATGCACTCCTGCAATGACCCAGACATTACCTGTGCACTCATGCAGTCACCTAGGCACTACCTCTGCACTCCTGCAATCATGCAGGCACTACTCATGCACTCATCCATGCAATCTGGCTCTACCCATGCACTCATCCATTCACTCAGACAGTACCCATGCAGTCCTCCAATCACTCAGGCACTACTATTGCACTCATCCATTCCTTCAAACACTAGCCATGCACTCAGGCACTACCCATGCACTCCTCAAATCACTCAGGCACTACCCATGCACTCCTCTAATCACCCAGGCATTACTATTGCACTCATCCATTCTCTCAAACACTACACATACACTCATCCAATCACTCAGGCACTACCCATGCACTCCTCCAATCACACAGGCAGTTCCCATGCACTCAGGCACTACCCATGCACTCCTCCAATCACCCAGCCACTACCCCTGCAGTCATGCAATTAGCCAGTCACAAGCTACGCACTCCTCCAATTACCCAGGCACTACACCTGCAGTCATCCAATCACTCAGGCTGTCTTTTTTGCACTCATCCATTCCCTCAAGCCAAACCCATGCACTCTTCCATGCACTCAGACTCTACCCATGCACTCCTTCAATCACCCAGGAACTACCCATGCACTCATCCATGCACCCAGGCTCTACCTATGCATTGCTTCATATACTCAGGCACTACGCATGCACTGCTCCAATCATCCAGACACTACCCATGCACTGATCCATGCACTCAGGCTCTACCCATGCACTCATGCAATCACTCAGGTAGTATTACTGCACTCTTCCATTCCCTCAAACACTACCCATGCACTCATCCATGCACTCAGTCACTACCCATGCACTCCTCCAATCACCGAAACACTACCCATGCATTCATCTATGCACTTTAGCTCTACCCATGCACTCATCCAATCACTCAGACACACTATTGCACTCATCCATTCCCTCAAACACTACCCATGCACACATCCATGCACTCAGGCACTACACATGCACTCCTCTATTCACCCTGGCACTACTGATGCACTCATCCATGCACTCAGACTCTATCCATGCACTCATCCAATCACTCAGACACTACTATTGCACTCATCCATTCCCTCAAACACTAGCCATGTACTTATCCATGCACTCAGGCACTACCGATGCACTCTTCCAATCACCCAGGCACTACCCCTGCACTCATGCAATAAGCCAGGCACTATCAATGTACTCCACTCATGCAATCACTTAGGCACTACTGCTGCACTCATCCATTCCCACAACCACTATCCATGCACTCATCCAATGACTCAGGCAATGCTGCTGCACTCATTCATTCACTCAGACAGTACTTATTCACTCATACAATGACTCAGACATTACCCTTGCAGTCATTTATAGAACACATACAAGATTGTCTATTTTTAACCAACTAGGCGGTTCTAAAAAGAACCATTTTTTTCTTCTTTTTTATTATTAAATTTTTGTGTGTTTTTTTTAACTCTTTTATTATTTTTTGGGTGTTTTTTAAACAAAAGACTGAAAAAACAAGGAAATGAACTAAAAAAATTAAAAGATTTTGCAATTAGAAACTCATTGCAAAAACAAAAAAAACATTAACAATGATGTTTCTTTGCAGCAACAACAGCAGCTGCAACAGATTGCTCGCCTGCACAAAGAAGTTTCTTGCACTTTATGCAGTTCTGTTCCAGTCCTGCAAACTCTGGAATAATTAGTGTACTTTCTGTGGATGCAGTGGATCCTGCAGAAGTACTAGGTCCTGCAACCTCATCATCTTGTTGTGACTCTTGCATTTGGCGCCGATGTTGCTCTCGCGCAAGACGGTTTGGGTGCATCGTCTGAAGGTGTTTCATCATAGATGAAGTCCCGTATGAATACTTCTTTTCTGATCCACAAGATAAAACTTTCTGAAACACAGTTCAGGTGACTTTGCACGCGTTCATCTTCTTCTCTCCTGCTGGTATGGAGAAGAAAGCCCATACAATGCTCTCTTTCCTTTTCTTAATGGGTTCTTCCAGCTCCTCTTTATCTGCAGGCATATCCTGTGGTGGATTTTGAGATGCCATTTCCTTTCTTGGATAAAAACACCAACAAAATCAAATAAAGAGGCACAGAAAACACAAGAGGTGTTTTTGAAAAGATGCTCCTGGAAGAATGAAAAAATTGGGTGGGGTCCTGCAAGTCCTAGAATAGAAAGCTTCTTAACCAATGAAATACTTTCTTTTGAAGTCACATGGGATTCGCGCACCCAGCGCGCAACCAGCGCGCACCCGACGCGATTCCCGAAAAATATATTTAACAATAATATATCTTTATTCCAGTTACAAATATACGATATTTACAACTATGTTAAATAATCTCTTGGCATAGTATACATATTAAAGTTATATACATATACTTTTAAAACGTAAAGAATGTGCGATGGATTCACGCATCTGAAGCGACCCCTGAAAATACGTACGTGACGTTGCGCGGGGTCGAGAACCACGCACCCTCCGCATACCCAACGCGCATCGTACACGACTTAACCAATATGGCAGCAAAATTCTTGGATTCGCGCACCCACCATGACTGGTACACGATCGGTACGCGAATCCACTTTAAAAAAAAAAAAATGTAAATTCATATTTTCAAAAAGAGAAAACAACACAGTATTTTTATAAAAGTTAAAAAAATTTGAAAAAGCATTTTTTGCACATTACAAATAGAAATTAACATTTAAAAATATTTGAAATTCACTGAAAAAACCATAGTTTTCAGGGAAGTTATAGTTAGCAATTAGCATTTAAAAAACCTTTGAAATTCACTGAAGAAACCATAGGTATCAGGGACATTATAGTTAGAAATTAGCATTTAAAAAACCTTTGAAATTCCCTGAAAAAAAACACATGTTTCAGGGACGTTATAGTTAGTTGGACATTTCACTCGTACAAAACCAGAGAAATTCATCTGTTATAGTTTGTTGAGCTAACTATATCTTGCACCCCCGCAATGCACAGCTGATGACGTCACATATTACATCATTCATGACATGGTCAGTGACCCAATAGTGGCCCAGGGAAGGGGGGCCATGCGGCCCCCCTCCCGAATATTTAATAAAAAAAAAAAAAAGAGGCAATGCTCTGGGAGATGGGGTCCCCGGGGCTGATAAAGGTCTCAGGAGGGGAGCCCCCTTCCTGTTTAAAATTTTTTTTTTTTAAATGGGTCAGGCCCTGGGGGATGGGGTCCCCAGGACCCTAAAAATATTAAGGGAAGGGGGGCCACACAGCCCACTTCCTGCAAAACTCTTCAAATGCACCTCCTGGCACATTCTGGGTTGGGGGATTAAGTCCCCTAGAATCTTAAAGGTCCTTAGGGGCCAACTAGCCCACCAGGTACCTCCAGTAAGCCCCACACAGTGGGATTGCTGAGAGATGGTCCGAGGCCATGCCCCTTTTTACACCACTCTGCAAACATGCCTGTTGGCGCACTGCTGATGGAGCGATGAGGTCATCTTGTGTCCTGAGGACCTCAGGACTAAAGTGGAGTTCATCCCCGAGCAGGAGTGCGCCAGGAGGCGTGTTTGCAGAGTGGTGCAGAAAGGGGGCATGGCCTGAGTCCACCTCTCAGTAATCCCACTATATGGGGCTTACTGGAGGTATCAGATAGGCTAGCTGGCCCGTAAGGACCCCCAGCAGCAAAGGGGACCTCACTCCCCATCCAAGAGTGTGCCAGGGAGCGCGTTTGCAGACTGGTGGGCAAAGGGGGTGTGGCCTGCTTTGAGAACTTACCAATGCTGCTGTGTGGGACTTACTGGAGGTAATAGGAGGGGTAGTTGGCCCCCAAAGGATGTCCTTGAGGGCCAACTACCCCTCCTATTACCTCCAGTAAGTCCCACACAGTGGTATTGGTAAGACGTCTTCGGAGGCCACACACCCCTTTCTCCATTGCTCTGCAAATGCACCTCCTGGCACACTATGGGTTGGGGGATGAAGTCCACTTTGCTCCTGAGGGACTTTGGGGGCCAAGAAGCCCTCCTGGTACCTCCTGTAAGTCCTATGCAGCAGAATTCCCGAGTGCTGGTCAGAGGCCCAGCCCCCTTTCTCCACCTCTCTGCAAACGCGACTACTAGTTATAGAAGCATTTGCAATGTAATAGGTTTCACATTTGCGGGAGTTAGAGCTATAGGCGTTGTAAATGTAAAAGTGTTTTTCTAATGTTTCGTGGAGTGGAGTGGATGTAGGTTGTGTGTAGTGGAATTATGTGGTAACCTCAGGTTTAGTCTTCCTAGTTTTCATAGAAGCTAAACTATAAACTCAATGAGACAAAAAAAAGAAGGAACCACTGAGGAGCACTTCTGGACCTAGTCAGAGGTATGAGCAGGGCCACTGGAATTATGTGACTGTTTGGCTGCACCGACTTTCGCACAATTATACATTTTCCACATTTGCCACATAATCCATTTTATGCTGCATAATCTGCAGATTTGAACAAAAAAAACCTTGTTGCTGCTCAAACGCTACCAAAAATGCAGCGACAAGTGTTACAGCATGGTGGAAGGCCCTTTGTAAACCTTGAATAGTCACCTGTTACTTATTGCTAAATGTGGGTATTAAATTGGTACTAATGGTGTACAAATCACTTTTGCTTCTTTCTGTGCCTCTCTTGCCTCTTTCTGCATTTCTATTGCTTCTTTCTGCACCTTTCTTTTTTTCTGTACTTCTTTTGCCTCTTTCTGCTCATCTCTTCCACTTTCTGCACCTCTGTTGCCTCTTTCTGCACCTCACTTGCTTCTTCAGGAACCCTCTTGCCTCTTTCTGCACCCTTCTTTCCTCTTTCTGCACCTCTCTTGCCTCTTTATGTACCCTGTTCCCTCTTTCTGCACCTCTCCTGCCTGTTTCTGCACCTCTCTTGCCTCTTTCTACACTTTAATTGCCTCTTTCTGCACCTCTGTTGCTTCTTTCTGCACTTCTCTTACTTCTTTCTGCACCTCTGTTGCTTCTTTCTGCATCCCTCTTGCCTCTTTCTGCACCCCTCTTCCCTCTTTCTGCACCTCTCGTGCCTCAGTCCGCCCACCTCTTCCCTCTTTCTGCACTCCTCTTGCCTGTGTCTGCAACTCTCTTGCCTCTTTCTACAGTTCTCTTGCCTCCTTCTGCACCTCACTTGCCTCTTCCTGCAACTCTCTTGCCTCTTTCTGCAGTTCTCTTGTCTCCTTCTGCACCTCTCTTGCCTCTTTCAACACTTCTCAAGCCTGTTTATGCACCTCTCTTCCCTCTTTCTGCACCTCTCTTACCTCTTTTTGTACCTCACTTCCTTCTTTCTGCACCACTCTTGCCTCTTTCTGCACCCCTCTTTCCTCTTTGTGCAACTCTTGTGCCTCTTTCTACACCTCTCTTTCCTCCTTCTGCACCTCAATTGCCTCTTTCTGCACCTCTGTTGGTTCTTTTGCACTGCTCTTGCTTCTTTCTGCACCTCTCTTGCTTCTTTATGCACCCCTCTTGCCTGACCACAAAGTGGTCCAACAGCATCACAGATAATGAAACAAATAGCTAGGGGCAGACCTGCAGGAGCCCCCGGCCACAATGGCATTCCCCCAATGTTATATAAATATGCTGCAGAATTTTGGAGTAAGGCACCAGTACCAGTATTTAGACACGTAATCAGCACGGCCACAATTCCAGAGTCCTGGAAAGGATCAATTATCAGCCCAATTTACAAACAGGGCGAAAGGAGTGCTCCGAATAACTATCGACTAATCGCCCTTATTGACACTGAGGCTAAATATTATGCGGGGACAATCCTGGACGAATTATCTTTCTGGTCTTCAGAAAATCGTATAATTCCACCAACTCAAGCAGAGTTTTGCCAAGGGCTAGGTACCATAACTAATATCATGGCATTAACCTTGTTAATGGATGCAGCAAAGGAAGGAAAATACCCCCTATTTCTTTGCTTTATAGACTATACAGCAGTTTTCGACCATGTCGATCGTACCAAGCTCTGGCAAAAACTGGAAGGATGGGGGATACCTAAACCTCTTTTACACCAACTTAGGCAGTTGCACACCGACACCTGGATTAGGATAAAATTAGGCGCTGGGACACACCTATCAAAGCGAATCCCTACTTCAAAGGGGTTAAAGCAAGGGTGCGTCCTAGCCCTGTTGCTTTTTAACCTTTTCCTAGCGGACCTCCCCGGGGAACTTGACAGATGCGCATTCCACACCCGAAGCTAGGAAAAACAACGTTGTCAAATCTACTTTACGCGGATGATTTAGTGTTAATAAGTCGGACCCCCATAGGACTCCTACATCTCTTGGACACAACTCATAGCTTCTCGCAATGGAACGCCTTAAAAATAAATCTCAAAAAACTAAAATTATGGCAGTAAATTACCACAGGAAGAAAATCATCAACTGGTATCTGGATGGGCAGCGCTTAGATCAGACAACAAGTTATAAATACCTTGGAATACTCTTAGACCATAAAAGCTCCTTCAAACCACAGTCGGAGTCCTTGTAGAGGAAGGGAGTCATGACTTACTTAGCCATAAAGCCTTTGAAGAAGAAGCTGCCGGATTTAACATTTGACCCCCTGCTAAAGGTTCTGAGAGCTAAATTACAGCCAACTCTGACCTATGAGAGTGAACTTCTGAGAGGGAAAGATGCTGTAGTCCTGGATATAATAATATCTAATTCTTATAGATTACGGTTGGAATTTGGGCTACAAAAACAATCGGTGGAAAGAAGGGGTGCTTACATAAAATGTTGGCATAAAATCAGAAGAGCTGAGGAAAGATCCCTGAACTCCCACCTCTGGATTGAGCTGTTTCACCCCGGAAAATTGCCAGCCAGAGAATATTTTCTAGACTCCATCAAGCTTTTGGGACTGACAGATCTTTGGAGTACTCCAATGGAGCACCTTTCATTTAAAAAAATAGATAGTGACAAAGGCAACTCAACTGATATCTGACCTAGAGGATAAAGAAACACTCGCCAAGCGAACACACGGCTGGGTAGTGCTCAACAACTACGAAGCCCTCAGACCCCAACCCTACTTTAAAATGGGAATAAAAACATCAACCAAGGAGAAATTTTTAAAGCTCATTTTAGGTGTCATTCCGATCACCCCTTTTTTACCACCATGGGAAAGGAGAGGAGGCGAGCAGCTCTGTCGTCTGTGCGGTCACGGCACTGAGGATCTTATCCACATCCTCTGTATTTGCCACATCCTAAGGGACAGAAGGTGTTCTTTATTAAAACCAATATTTAAGCAGCATGGCATCAGGACCTGCAGGCAGGCAGTAATGCTGTGCTTCAATCCAGCTGTAGTGCAACTTAACTGCCGACTCACAAAATTCTTCGATACCGTTGGTAAGAGACTCAAAAACTCTTCGTCACTGGTCACGAGTCAATCCAACACAGTGAAACTGGGTATCTTCTGAAACTGGTCTTGTAAAACCTTTAAGTGCATCTTATGGCTGCACAAGCTCGTCAAAACTGGCCATCGTTTGATGTTCGACCCACCAAGTTGAAAGAGCCCCTTATTACTGTCCAGGCACTTCAAATCACTCCATTGGGTATAGACCAAAGCACCGTGGAGGGTACAAAGACAGGTCGGCAACCTAATTTGACAATTTGACAATTTACTAGCACCTGAACTCTCTGCCACTCAAGCACGCTATAATTTTGAAGACTGTAATAACCATGAGCGCACCTTTTTAAGAGGATTTTTACATTGTGTTGTTCACAGTACAAATGTGGATTTTTAACATTGTTTTATTTATTGTATTATGAATAAGGAACTACTATTTTTTATATGTTTAATGTATGCAAAGGTTTTAATTAATCGTGCATAATAATAAATTTACTAATTACTAATTTACTAATAATTACTAATGGTACTCTCTTGCCTCTTTCTGCAGTTCTCTTGCCTTTTCTGCACACCTGTTGCTTCATTCTGCACTTCCCATGCTTCTTTATGCACCTGTCTTGCTTCTTTCTGCAGCCCTGTTGTCTCTTTCTGCACTCGTCTTCCCTCTTTCTGCACCTCTCTTTCCTCTTTCTTCACCTCACTTGCCTCTTTCTGCACTTCTCTTGCTTCTTTTTACACCTCTGTTGCTTCTTTCAGCAATTCTCTTGCCTCTTTCTGTACTTCTCTTGCCTCTTTCTACACCTCTCTTGCCTCGTTCTGCACCTCACTTGCTTCTTTCTACACCCCTCTTGCCTCTTTCTGCACCACTCTTCCCTCTTTGTGCAACTCTTGTGCCTCTTTCTACACCTCTCTTCCCTCTTTCTGCACCACTCTTGCCTCTTTCTGTACCTCTGTTGCTTCATTCTGCACTTCTCTTGCCTCTTTCTGCACCCTTTGTGCCTCTTTCAGCACCTCTGTTGCTTCTTTCTGTACTTCTCATGCCTCCTTCAGCACCTCTCTTGCCTCTTTCAACACTTCTCGAGCCTGTTTCTGCACCTCTCTTGCCTCTTTCTGTACCTCACTTGCTTCTTTCTACATCACTCTTGCCTCTTTCTGCACCCCTCTTTCCTCTTTGTGCAACTCTCTTGCCTCTTTCTAAACCTCTCTTTCCTCTTTCTGCACCACTCTTGCCTATTTCTGTACCTCTGTTGCATCTTTCTGCACTTCTCTTGCCTCTTTCTGCACCCTTTGTGCCTCTTTCAGCACCTCTGTTGCTTCTTTCTGCAGTTCTCTTCCTTCTTTCTGCACCCCTCCTGCCTCTTTCTGTACCCCTCTTGCCTCTTTCTGCACCTCTCCTAACCCTTTCTGCACCCCTCTTGCCTCCTTTTGCACCTCTGTTGGTTCTTTCTGCACCTCTTTTGCTTAGATCTGCACTTCACTTGCTTCTTTCTCTATCCCTCTTGCCTCTTTCTGCACCTCTGTTGGTTCTTTCTGCACTACTCTTGCTTCTTTCTGCACCTCTGTTCCAAATTTCTGCATCCCTCTTGCCTCCTTCTGCACCCCTCTTCTCCCTTTCTGCACTTCCCTTGCCTCAGTCTGCCCACCTGTTCCCTCTTTCTGCAACCCTTTTGCCTGTTTCTGCAACTCTCTTGCCTCTTTCTGAAGTTCTCTTGCCTCCTTCTGCACCTTACTTGCCTCTTTCTGCACCTCTGTTGGTTCTTTTGCACTGTTCTTGCTTCTTTCTGCAACTCTCTTGCCTCTTTCTGCACCCCTCTTGCCTCTTTCTGCACCCCTCTTGCCTCTTTCTGTACCTCTCTTGCCTCTGTCTGAACGCCTGTTGCCTCTTTCTGTACCTCTTTTGCCTGTTTCTGCTACTCTCTTGCCTCTTTCTGCAGTTCTCTTGACTCCTTACGCACCTCCGTTGCTTCTTTCTGTGCTTCTCTTGCCTCTTTCTGCACACCTGTTGCTTCATTCTGCGCTTCCCATGCTTCTTTCTGCACCTGTCTTGCTTCTTTCTGCACCCCTGTTGTCTCTTTCTGCACTCGTCTTCCCTCTTTCTGCACCACTCTTTCCTCTTTCTTCACCTCACTTGCCTCTTTCTGCACTTCTCTTGCTTCTTTGTACACCTCTGTTGCTTCTTTCAGCAATTCTCTTGCCTCTTTCTGTACTTCTCTTGCCTCTTTCTCCACATCACTTGCCTTGTTCTTCACCTCACTTGCTTCTTTCTGCACCCCTCTTGCCTCTTTCTGCACCCCTCTTACCTCTTTGTGCAACTCTTGTTCCTCTTTCTACACCTCTCTTCCTTCTTTCTGCACCACTCTTGCCTCTTTCTGTACCTCTCTTGCTTCATTCTGCACTTCTCCTGCCTCTTTCTGTACCCTTTGTGCCTCTTTCAGCACCTCTGTTGCTTCTTTCTGCACTTCTCTTGCCTCCTTCTGCACCTCTCTTGCCTCTTTCAACACTTCTCGAGCCTGTTTCTGCACCTCTCTTGCCTCTTTCTGTACCTCTCTTACCTCTTTCTGTACCTCACTTGCTTCTTTCTGCATCACTCTTGCCTCTTTCTGCCCCCCTCTCTCCTCTTTGTGTAACTCTCTTGCCTCTTTCTACACCTCTCTTCCCTCTTTCTGCACCACTCTTGCCTCTTTCTGTACCTCTGTTGCTTCTTTCTGCACTTCTCTTACCTCTTTCTGCACCCTTCGTGCCTCTTTCAGCACCTCTGTTGCTTCTTTCTGCAGTTTTCTTCCTTCTTTCTGCACCACTCCTGCCTCTTTCTGTACCCCTCTTGCCTCCTCTTTCTGCACCTCTCCTACCCCTTTCTACACCCCTCCTGCCTCCTTTTGCACCTCTGTTGGTTCTTTCTGCACCTCTTTTGCTTAGATCTGCACTTCACTTGCTTCTTTCTCTATCCCTCTTGCCTCTTTCTGCACCTCTGTTGGTTCTTTCTGCACTGCTCTTGCTTCTTTCTGCACCTCTTTTCCAAATTTCTGCATCCCTCTTGCCTCCTTCTGTACCCCTCTTCTCCCTTTCTGCACTTCCCTTGCCTCAGTCTGCCTACCTGTTCCCTCTTTCTGCAACCCTTTTGCCTGTTTCTGCAACTCTCTTGCCTCTTTCTGAAGTTCTCTTGCCTCCTTCTGCACCTTACTTGCCTCTTTCTGCACCTCTGTTGGTTCTTTTGCACTGTTCTTGCTTCTTTCTGCAACTCTCTTGCCTCTTTCTGCACCCCTCTTGCCTCTTTCTGAAGTTCTCTTGCCTCCTTCTGCACCTTACTTGCCTCTTTCTGCACCTCTGTTGGTTCTTTTGCACTGTTCTTGCTTCTTTCTGCAACTCTCTTGCCTCTTTCTGCACCACTCTTGCCTCTTTCTGTACCTCTGTTGCTTCTTTCTGCACTTCTCTTACCTCTTTCTGCACCCTTCGTGCCTCTTTCAGCACCTCTGTTGCTTCTTTCTGCAGTTTTCTTCCTTCTTTCTGCACCACTCCTGCCTCTTTCTGTACCCCTCTTGCCTCTTTCTGCACCTCTCTTGCCTCTTTCTGCACCTCACTTGCTTCTTCCTGCACCCCTCTTGCCTCTTTCTGCCCCCCTTCCCTCTTTGTGCATCTCTGTTGCCTCTTTCTATACCTCTGTTCCCTCTTTCTGCACCACTCTTGCCTCTTTCTGTACCTCTGTTGCTTCATTCTGCACTTCTCTTGCCTCTTTCTGCACCCTTTGTGCCTCTTTCAGCACCTCTATTGCTTCTTTTTGCACTTCTATTCCTTCTTTCTGCACCCCTCCTGCCTCTTTCTGTATCCCTCTTGCCTCTTTGTGTACCTCTCCTACCCCTTTTCTGCACTCATCTTGCCTCTTTTTGCACCTCTGTTGGTTCTTTCTGCACTGCTCTTGGTTCTTCCTGCACCTCTTTTGCAAATTTCTGCATACCTCTTCCCTCTTTGGTCACCTGTCTTTCTTCTTTCTGCAGTTCTCTTGCTTCTTTCTGCACTGCTCTTGCTTCTTTCTGCACCTCTCTTGCAAATGTCTGTATCCCTCTTGCCTCTTTCTGCACCCCTCTTCCCTCTTTCTGCATCATTCTTGTCTGCTTCTGCACCTCTCTTGCCTGTTTCTGCACCTCTGTTGCTTCTTTCTGCACTTCTCTTGCCTCTTTCTACACCCCTCTTGCCTCTTTCAGCTCTCTATTGCTTCTTTCTGCACTTCTCTAGCTTCTTTCTGCACCCCTCTTGCCTCTTTTTGTACCCCTCTTGCGTCTTTGTGCACCTCTCCTGCCTTTTTCTGCACATCTCTTGCCTTTTTTCTGTAGTTATCTTGCCTCTTTCTGCAGCTCTTTTGCTTCGTTCTGCACTTCACTTGCCTCTTTCTGTACCCCTCTTGCCTCTTTCTGCACCTCTGTTGGTTCTTTCCGTACTGCTCTTGCTTCTTTCTGCACCTCTGTTCCAAGTTTCTGCATCTCTCTTGCCTCTTTCTATACCCCTCTTGCCTCAGTCTGCCCACCTGTTCCCTCTTTCTGCACCTCTCTTGCCTCTTTCTGTAGTTCTCTAGTCTCTTTCTGCACGTCTGTTGCTTCTTTCTGTACTTCTCTTGTAAATTTCTACACCCCTCTTGCCTCCTTCTGCACCCCTCTTGCCTCCTTCTCCACCTCTCTTGATTCTTTCTGCACTTCTCTTGCTTTTTTCTGCACCCCTCTTGCCTCTTTCTGCACCTCTGTTGCTTCTTTCTGCACTTCTCTTGCTTCTTTCTGCACCTCTCTTGCTTCTTTCCACACCCCTCTTGCCTCTTTCTGTATCCTTCTTTATACACCTCTCCTGCCTCTTTCTGCACCTCTGTTGCTTCTTTCTGCACTTCTCTTTCTTCTTTCTGCACCCCTTTTGCCTCTTTCTGCACCTCTGTTGCTTCTTTCTGCACTTCTCTTGCTTCTTTCTGCACTTCTGTTTCTTCTTTCTGCACTCCTCTTGCCTCTTTCTGCACCCTGCCTCCCTCTTTCTGCACCTCTCTTGCCTCTTTCTGCACCCCTGTTCCCTTTTTCTGCACCTCTCTTGCCTCTTTCTGCAACTCACTTGCCTCTTTCTGCAGTTCTCTTGTCTCCTTCTGCACCTCTGTTGCTTCTTTCTGCACTTCTCCTGCCTCTTTCTGCACCCCTCTTGCCTCCTTCTGAACCTCTGTTGGTTCTTTCTGCACTGCTCTAGCTTCTTTCTGCACCGCTCTTGCGAATTTCTGTACCCCTCTTGCCTCTTTCTGCACCCCTCTTCCCTCTTTCTGCACCTCTCTTGCCTCTGGCTGCACCCCTGTTCCCTCTTTCTGCACCTCTTTTACCTGTTTCTGCAACTCTCTTGCTTCTTTCTGAACCTCCCTCGCCTCTTTCTGTACTCAAATGGGAAGTGCAAGCTGTCAAGTCTAAAGGTCTGCGTGCACTCGTGACTGAGGTATATGTCTACTTGTATATGTTTTCTCACATGTGTTATACATCTGAAGATGGTAGCTTAAAAAACTGGTAACTTCTCCTATAGGTGGTCAAATTTTCTCAGTTCTGCTCTGTCATTCGGTTGCACAGGCAGACATATCTTATGTACATATGTGTTATAGAGCCCCTCAAATATACTATTTAATACCCATGTCCCCTGCATTGTGAGCTATGCTGTTTGAAACACAGGTATTCAAGTGTTTGTATGTTTATTTTCATTTAACATGTCACTAGGTAAAAGCATAGACACACATGCATACCTTCACAAACTTGGTCAGACTTACAACAGTGATATGCTTAGGATTGCTGTTTTATATTTGGTAGGCCTAACATTCTGAGCAGTCGATTAATAGTGAACCTTCAAGAGGAAAGTGAGGTTTAAGACATCTTCAGAGAAGGATTAGTGATTAGGGTACTTTGTATGAGTCTGTTGTAAGGTACAGTCAAAGTAGGCCTCTTTCTGCACCTCTATTGGTTCTTTCTGCACCTCTGTTGGTTCTTTATGCACCTTTCTTCCTCTTTCTGGACTTCTGTTGCTTCTTTCTGCGCCTTTCTTCCTCTTTCTGCACATGTCCTACCTATGTAGGCATAGTTAGAAATTAGCATTTAAAAACCTTATAAATTCACTGAAAAAGCACAGGTTTCAGTGACGTTATAGCTAGGGATTTGCATTTTAAAAGCCTTAGAAATTCACTGAAAAAAACAAAGGCTTCAGGGAGGTTATAGTTAGGGATTAGCATTTAAAAAACCTTAGAAATTCACTGAAAAATCCACAGGTTTCAGGGACATTATAGTTAGTTGGACATTTCACTCCTATAAAACAAGAGAAACACAGCCGTTATAGTTAGTAGAGCTAACTATAACTCGCTCCCCCGCAATGCACTGCACATATTATATCACTCATGACATGGTCAGTGACATCACTGATGACATCTCAAATGACTTCACTCAAGTCATCACTGATGACATCATCCATGTGATAATCTGATGCACCTCCTCACACCCTAATATAACCTTTGATACATCCACTCTAAAATACAGACTGCCATTCTGAAATCATAGACACACCAATACCAGTTACTACATACCCACTCACTGATTCGCAGGTCTACACACACATCCACTCATTAAGCCATACAGTCATTCATACATGCAGTCACTCATCAATACAGAACTATCATATGTACTCATACACCTATACAGACATTCACATACCGCCACTCACCCAGAGAGTTACTCACACGCATAGTCAGTCATGCAAAGAATCAATCATACTCCCATTTACTCACCTACACAGTTATACACACACCACCTCACTTATTCATACAGATACTAACACATACTTACTCTCTTATACAAACACTGACACAAGCACATATTCATCCATACAGTCACTCTCACAATCAATCACTCTCACATATAGTCATTTATATAGTCCAACACTCACATATGCTGCCTTTCACATATGTAGTTACTCACACATGTACCACTAAGATATCCATTCACTCACCAACACACCTATACACACACTCACCCACCCATACAGCCCTTCACAGACGATCTTTTGGACCCATACACCCAGTGAATCACCCACTCACACATCTATGCATGAAGTAACTGACCCCCCCACCCACCCACACAGACACTCAGGCACCCATACAGATACACAGACAACCAATCAATAACCCATAGAGACAGTCATGTAGCTACTCACTAATCCATGCAGCCGCTTACACACCAACTGACAGACTGATACAGACATTCACACAGTTTAGTCACTAACCCATGCAAGACACATTTAATCACTCACTTATACAGTCAGTCACACACCTACTAAATCATCCATTCAGACACTCATACACCCACTCATTCTTCAATACACCTTGGCATATATATATATAAAACATATTTAAACTTTACAGAAACATACAGTCACTAGATGATGTCATCAGTGATGTCATCAGTGATGTCACTGACCATGTCATGAGTGATGTAATATGTGACGTCATCAGCAGTGCATTGCGGGCGCGAGTTATAGTTAGCTCTACTAACTATAACAGCCAAATTTCTCTGGTTTTATATGAGTGAAATGTCCAACTAACTATAATGTCCCTGAAACCTGTGGATTTTTCAGTGAATATATATACATATATGTATATATATATATATATATATATATATATATATATATATTCACTGAAAAAACCATAGGTTTCAGGCACGTTATAGTTAGAAATTACCATTTAAAAAACCATAGGTTTTAGGGACAGTTATAGTTAGTTGGACATTGCACTCGTACAAAACCCGTGAAATTCCCCCGTTATAGTTAGTTCAGCTAACTATAACTCACGCCCCCGCAATGCATTGCTGATGACATCACATATTACATCACTCATGACATGGTCAGTGACATCACTGATGACATCACTGATGACATCTCAAATGACATCACTGATGACATCATGCAGTGACTGTGTGTTTCTATAAAGTTTAAATATGTTTACTATATATGCCAAGGTGTATTGAATAATGAGTGGGTGTATAAGTGTCTGGATGGATGATTTAGTAGGTGTGTGACTGACTCTATAAGTGAGTGATTAAACGTATCGTACTAAATGCATGGGTTAGTGACTAAACTGTGTGAATGTCTTTATCCGTCTGTATGTTGGTGTGTAAGTGGCTGCATGGGTTTGTAAATAGCTACATGAGTGTCTATATGAGTTATTGATTGGTTGTCTGATTATCTGTATGGGTGCCTGAGTGTTTGTGTGGATGGGGTGTGTGTGACTGCACATAGATGTATCAGTGGGTGATTCACTGGGTGCATGGTTTCAAGAATGCATCTGTGATGGACTGTATGGGTTGGTGAGTGTGTGTATGGGTGTGTTAGTGAGTGAATGTATATCTCAGTGGTACATGTGTGAGTAACTACATATGTGAAAGGCAGTATATATGTGTGTTGGAGTATATAAATGGGTATAAGTGAGAGTGTGTGATTGTGAGAGTGGCTGTATGGATGAGTGTGTACTTGTATTAGTGATTGTATAAGAGCGTAAGAATGTGCTAGTATTTGTATGAGTAAGTGAGCTGGTGTGTGTATAACTGTATAGGTGAGTAAATGGCAGTGTGATTAATTATTTGCATGACTGACTAGGTATGTGAGTACCTCTATGGATGAGTGGCGGTGTGTGAGTGTCTATGTAGGTGTATGAGTGCATATGATAGTCCTGTACTGAGTGACCGTAAGTATGAGTGACTGTACAGGTGAGTGAGTGGATGTGTGTGTAGACCTAAGAATCAGTGAGTGGGTATGTAGTTATTGGTGTTGGAGTGTCTATGGTTTTGAGAATGGCAGTCTGTAATTTAGAGTGGGTGTATCAAAAGTTATATTAGGGTGTGAGAAGATGCATGAAATTATCACATGGATGATGTCATGGATGATGTCATCAGTGATGTCATTTGAGATGTCATCAGTGATGTCATCAGTGATGTCACTGACCATGTCATGAGTGATGTAATATGTGACGTCATCAGCAGTGCATTGCGGGGCGCGAGTTATAGTTAGCTGAACTAACTATAACGGGGAATTTCACGGGTTTTGTACGAGTGCAATGTCCAACTAACTATAACTGTCCCTAAAACCTATGGTTTTTTCAGTGAATTTCTAAGGTTTTTTAAATGCTAATTTTTAACTATAAAGTGCCTGAAACCTATGGTTTTTTCAGTGAATTTCAAAGGTTTTTTAAATGCTAATTTCTAACTATAACGTGCCTGAAACCTATGGTTTTTTCAGTGAATTTCAAAGGTTTTTTAAATGCTAATTCCTAACTATAACATGTCAGAAACCTATGGTTTTTTTCAGTGAATTTCAAAGGTTTTGTAAATGACAATTTTTAAATGTATTAATTGTTATATTTATTTTTTTGATACTGATTTACTACATTTTTTTAAACTATTTATTTTTAGATATTTTATTTTTAAATTACATTGTAATTACATTATACATTACATTACAAAATATACTTTCTCAGAATGAATGACTTTAGTTTAAATACTTTGCAAATAGGCAATAGACTTTTAAGTACAGTAGTTACAGTTGTTGCAATGGGCAACACAATTTCAAACACAATGCAACATTGAGCTCAATGTGAATTTCTAGTTAAATGCAATTAGTTACTTTATGGATTACTTTTCTAACCACAGGACTGGATCCTAGATTCAGTCCTGGGACATCTCCTGTAAACAGTTGAGTAAAAGCGTTTTGGTTACAGTAGTGATTTTTAAGGAATATTATTGTATTTTAAAAGTTGACAGAAACTTTTCACATAGAATCACCAATGTTATCCTATGGGAGGAAATTCACTTAGCAGGTAAGTAGTGTTATCGTTACTTTTTCTTACTCAGTGGTGGATCCTGGATCCAGCACTGGTGCATCTCCTGTAAACAGTTGAAAGAATGCGTTTAAGTCATACAGGCGATTTTTAAGGAATATTTGTAGTTTGTGAAAATCAACACTTTGAAACTTTTCTGCTGAAAACCAGACAATGGATTCCTATGGAAGGAAATACAAGTTACTGGTAAGTACGGTTAGAATTACTTTTCAGGGTCAGTGCTGGGCTAAAAGATGCAGCACTGGGTTCTCTCGTGATAACAGGTGAGTAAATTGGAATTCGTAGTTTGGCTGATTTTAGAGGAATATTATAAAGTTCCAAAACTCCACACTTAGAAGAATTTCCAAGTGAAACCAGTCAATGTTAGCCTATGGAAGGAAATTCAAGTTACTGGTAAGTACGGTTAAAATTACTTTTCAGGATCAGTACTGGGCTCAAAGATGCAGCACTGAGGTCTCTCCTGATAACAGGTGAGTAAATAGGAATTCGTAGTTCGGCTGATTTTAGAGGAATATTTGCACAATGGTGAAGGAAGGGGGTGGGGCCTGAGGTGACATGTCTGCAAACAAGCCCTGTGGTGCGTTTTAAGTTGGAGAATTAATTCCTCCTCACTCCCGAGGGTCCCTAGGGGCCAACTAGCCCACCAGATACCTCCAGTATGCGCCAGAGAGCTGCTTTGCAGAGAGGTGTTCAGAGGCCACGCCCCTTTTTACAACACTCTGCAACGCAGCTCCGTGGCGCACACTGGAGGTACCTGGTGGGCTAGTTGGTCCCCAGGGACCTTCAGGATTGAAGGGGATTTAATTCCCCATCTTAAAACGCGCCACAGGGCCTGTTTGCACACATGTTACCTGAAGCCCCGCCCCCTCCCTTCACCACTGTGCAAACGTGCCCCGTGGCGCGTTTTAAGTTGGGGGATTAAGTCCCCTTGAATCCTGAGGGTCCCTGGAGTCCAACTAGCTCCAAAAAGCGCCACAGAGCTGCGTTGCACAGAGGTGTAAAAAGGGGCATGGCCTCTGAACACCTCTCTGCAACGCAGCCCCCTGGCGCATACTGGAGATTCCCAATGGGCTAGTTGGCCCCCAGGGACCCCCAGTATTCAAGGGGAATTACTTCCCCTTCTTACAACGCGCCAGGGGGCGCGATGCATTGTGCTGCAGGGAGGGGGCGGGGCCTCCGGCACGATGCCGGTTTTTTTTTTTCTTTCTTTTTTTTTATGGGAGGGGGCTGCGTGGCCCCCTTCCCTCATCCACTTTTGTCCCCGGGGACCCCATCCCCCGGGTCCTGAGGCTGTTCTTTTATTTATTTATTTTAAACGGGAAGGGGGCCGTGTGGCCCCCCTTCCCTGGGCCTGTATTTGCCCCGGGGACCCCATCCCCCAGGGCATGCCCTCTTTTTTATTAAAATAAATATTTGGAGGGGGCTGCGTGGCCCCCTCCTCAGGCCATTAAAGGCCCCGGGACCCCATCCCCGGGGCCGGCCTTTGCGTCCTTTTTTTTTTTATTCCTTTTTTTGGGAGGGGCTGCGTGGCCCCCTCCCAGGCCACTAATGGCCCGGGGACCCCATCCCCGGGGCCTGGCCACACGTTGGGGACCGTGGGGGTCCCCAATCCCGCACGGTCCCACCGGCTCCCGCGTCCTGCGGGAGCCGGCATTGCTTTCCATAAGGGAGCTGCTAACATGCAGCTCCCCTTATGGAAAAGCAATCTGCTTTGCTTCATTGAGCGAGAGCAGGTTTCCCTGCTCTCGCTTCAATGAAGCAAAGCAAGTTTGCAATGACAGGACGGGAGCTTGCAAACAGCAGTGTCCGGGGGTAGGCACCCCGGGACACTGCAGGAGCCGGGGGGTGGCGGTCCCCAGGGCCACCACAACCTCCAGGAGGGGGGCCGCCCCGCCTCCCTCCCCACTTCTGCAAAGCCCCGGGGAGGTGGTGGTCCCCGTGGCTTCGGGGGTCTGAAACGGATCCCCATTTTAAAATTGTTAGTGCCCCGGGGAGGTGGCGGTCCCCGGGGCGTGTGGGGGGGCTGGAGCCCCCCCACACAGGTATTTCAAATTTAAAAAAGAAGCCCCGGGGGTGGCGGTCCCCGGGGCTGCGGGAGGGCACAGTGCCCTCCTGCACCATTTTTATTAGAAAGCCCCGGGGAGTGGTGGTCCCCGGGTCCTGATTTGGAGTGTTGACAGCCAATTAGCATGCAGCTCGTGATCGGGAGGGTGCGCGAATACGACGCGGCCATAGATATATATGTGATTTTCCTTTTGATTTTCACAGGAACTACTGAACGGATTTACACCATTTAACAAAAGGGTTCTTTCTGAACCAAGAACTACCTCTTTGCCAAATTTGGTGTAATTCCGTTCAGCAGTTCGGGCTGTAGCCGTGGCTAAAGTTTCCTATGGGAAAATGAATGGGGAAAACACGTTTTGGGACCCCCTTTTTCTCGGCCCCGCTTGACGAATCACCCCGAAACTTTCAGGGTAGGAGTGGACCGGAGCGGGCCATAAAGTTTGAAAATTTCGCGAAGATTCGTCAACCGACGCAAGAGTTATTTCAAATAGAATGTTGCGGATTTCCTACGGAAAATAGGTCCTAACTATAACTATCTACTGGCGACCGCCAGTAGATAATATATATTCACAAAAAAAACATAGGTTACAAGGACATTATAGTTAGCAAATAGAATTAAAAAACCTTAGAAATTCACTGAAAAAAACAAAGGTTAAAGGGACATTATAGTTTTGGCCAGATTTCACTCTTACAAAACCAGAGAAGTTCAGCAGTTATAGTTAGCCAAGCTAACTATAACTTATGCCCCTGCAATGCACTGCTTATGACCTCACACATGGTCAGTGACGTCACTGATGACATCACTGATGATATCACTGACCCCCGACCCTGGGTCAGTGGGTCGGTGGGTCCTTGAGGCTTCTCCACATTAAAATGTTATATCCTCAGGGAGGTGATTGTCCCCAGGGTGCCCATGGGACCCCACCCATATTAAAATATTAAAGCCCCAGGGAGGCGGTGGTCCTTAGGGCAGGGAGGGGCCTTGAGGCCCCCATTGCATTAGCCCCAGGGAGGTGGTGGTCCCCAGGGCTGTTGGGGTGCCACATAGACACCCTCGCATTAACTCATAAACTGCCCCCTGGACCTGGCCCACCCGGGTAGCATTATTTAATGAAGCACGGCTGACCACACCTCATTTTATTTTTTCATTTCGGCGGGAGTCGCTGATCCAGCGTAACACCAGCTGAAAATTTAAAAATATTGACTTTCTTTGGCCATGGGGATCCCTGTGGGTCTCCCTGGACAGGTCTAGGGGCTCAGGGTGTTTCTACCCTGCCCCCTTTTCTTTTTTATTTCTTTTTTCTTGTGACTTGGTTCAACCGAGCCACAAGATGGCTGCTAACACTTCCTGGTTTAAAATGTTGGCAGCCAATCAGATCTCAGGCACGAGATCTAGAGGGGTCACTGATCCACAGTGGCCACATTTGTATACATGAAAAATCTTTAAATTTCTCAGCAACTACTGAACAGATTTACACCATTTAACAAAAAGGTTGCTTCCTGGACCAAGCGCTACTTTTTTGCCAAATTTGATATAATTCAGTTCAGCAATTCAGATTCCTATGGAAATTAACATAGAGAAAAGTGTTTTTGGACACCCCCTTTTTTCTTGTCGCATGCTTGATGGATCACCCCAACACTTTCAAGGCAGCAGCTGAAGTGACTGGCGTATTAGTTTGAAAAATGTTGCGAGGATTCGTCAAATGATGCCAAAGTTATTGGCAAATAAAATAAACGCTCTTCCTATGGAAACTACATTCTAACTACAACTACCTACTAGTAGATATTGATATTAGGTTTTAGGGTGGGAATGGGTTTTTGGGTGGCAAGGCATTTTTTAAGGTTTAGAGTGGGCATGGGTTCTTGAGTGGTAATGAATTTTTTAGGGTTTAGGTTAGGTATTGATTTGTGGGTGGTAAGGGAGTTTTTAGGGTTTCAGGGTGTGTATGGATGTTTGGGTGGTGAAGGATTTACTAGGTTTTAGGGTGAGTATGGATTTTTGGGTGGCAAGGGAACATTCAGGCTTTAGGGTGGGTATGGGTTTTTGGGTGGTAATTACGTTTTTTAGGGTTTAGCATTTGTATGAGTTTTTGGGTGGCAAGGGATTTTTTAATGCTTTAGGGTGGGTATGGGTTTTTGGGTGGCAAGGGGATTTTTAGGGTTTCTAGTGGTTATGGGTTTCTGAGTGACAAGGACTTTTTTAGGGTTCAGGCTGGTATGGGTGTTTGGGTGGCAAGGGAATTTTTAGGGTTTAGGGTGGGTATGGGTTTTTGGGTGGCAAGGGAGGTTTTAGGGTTTAGGGTGGGTATGGGTTATTGGGTGGTACTTAATTTTTTAGGGTTTAGCGTTTGTATGGGTTTTTGGGTGGTAAGGGATTTTTTAGGATTGATGTGAGTATGGGTTTTTGGGTGGCAATGGATTTTTTAGGGTTTAGGGAGGGTATGGGTGTTTAGGTGGCAAGGAAATATTTAGAGTGGGTGTGGGTTTTTGGGTGGTAAGGAATTTTTCAGGGTTTAGGGTGGATATGGGTTTTTGGGTGGCAAGGAAATTTTTAGGCTTTAAGGTGGGTATGGGTTTTTAGATGGCAAGGTGATTATTAGGGTTTAGTGTGGGTATAGGTTTTTGGGTGGTAAGGGATTTTTTAGGATTTAGGGTGGGTATGAGTTTTTGGGTGGCATGGAAATTTTCAGCATTTAGGGTGGGTGTGAGTTTTTAAGTGGCAAGAGATTTTTTAGGGTTTAGGGTGGGTATGGATTACTGGATGGCAAGGGAATGTTTAGTGTTTTTTGACTTGCCTATATCTTTTGCACCAGTTGACGAATCTTCACAAAAGTTTCCAAAAAAGTGTTCCAGTTATTCTAGCTGTGCAGGGAAATTTCAGGGGCATTGAAAAAGGCAGCAGTCAAAAAAGAGCATTTCCCATGTTAATTACCTGTAGTCTTTACACACTCCTGCAACCCGAACCGCTGGACAGAATTTTCACAAAATTTGGGAAAAGGGTAGATTCTGTTCCAGAGATCACACTTTTTCTTATTTGGTGTAAATCGATTAATCAGTTTTTGAGATATGATGGGAAACCAAATTTGTATATCTGGGCGTATGAGGTACTTTTGTAGTATCTTAGTATTTAAAACTCACACACTTTTAGAAAACACTAACAATAACTGGATGATTATAGTTAGCTCAGGTAACTATAGCTTCTGAATTTAACTGGTTTTGTATGAGTGAAGTCTGAGCCTAACTATAACGTTCCTGTAAACTTTGGTTTTTTCAGAGAATATCTAACATTTTTTAATTCTATTTCCTAAGTATGACGATGACCCTGTAACCTTTGTTTGTTAAGTAAGATACCCTTTGCAATGCACAGTGGGGGGTTAAACACAGGGCCTGGCCTGGCATTGTGCTGCCCCCACCCAAGCTTGCTGCTCCTGCCCCCCTCCTCCTTGCCATCCATTGTCCAAGTCCATGACCCAGCTCCCTCATTACAGCCATTTGTGGCTAAGGTTCTGCCACTGCCCTTCCTTCCTGCCCCATCCACCTCCTCCCTACCTTCTGTTGTCCGAGTCCATGCATGAGCCCCCTCCCTCCTGCCCTGCATCATCTGAGGTGCTGCCACTGCCCTCCATTAAGCTTGATGTCCCTGCCCACTCCTCCTGTCTTCTGTTGCCAATTTTATGCCTCATCATTGCCCTCCTGCTTAGCTTGCTGCCCCTTCTCTGCAACCACTTGCCTACTGATGTCGGTGTGCATGCCCCTGCTCCCTCCTTTCTGCCCACCATATTTCATGGACCTGCCACACTCCTGTCTACTCTGACTGTTCTGTTGAGCTGCCACAGCCACTTCCACCTGCCTAGCATGGTCAGATGGCTGCTGCCTGTCCCTGCCACCTCCAGCCTGCCTGTCCAAGTTCCGTGCCCCATATCCTCTCTCCTGTCCTCCATTGTGCATTTTGCTGCCACTCCCTTCGGCCCTCTATGGCCCTGTCTCCTCCCTATTGATTTCCATGGTCAGATGCGATGCACTGCCATCCCACTTGACCTGTGTGGTGTATTGTGCTGCTACAACCCCGGATGCCTACTCTGTAAGGTCAGATTGGTGCCCCTGCCCATCTTCCTCCTATGTTATCTTATCAGAGTCCAAGTCCCTACCCCATTCCTCCTGACCTCCATGATCCAATGTACCGTATTTGCCAACATGTTGAACATGGTAAGAGGGAGGTTTTGAAAAAGAAAACCTGGGAAATAGATTTTTCTCATTGACTTGCATTTAAAAAGAGGAGCTTTTATGCAGGAAACAGATAAAATAAAGCCCTTTTGGGCTAAAAACATCAGAAGTCTCCTGCCTGAATCGGGTCTGTTGGCATGTATGGTTGTACTGCCACTGCCCCTTCCTTCTGCCCTCAATGGTCTTTCATGCTGCCACAGCCTCTTTTGTCTGTGCTGCCCCTGCCCCCCTTTCCTCTGCCCTTCATGGTCCACTGTGTTGCCACTGCCCCTCCTGCCCAGTGTGGTTAACCTATTGCCTCTGCAACCTCCTCCATGAGAGTGTCTTATTCCCAGAGAAATTATAGTTAGTGCTCTAAACTACTAAAATGAGGACAGAGTTCTCAAATAGCAACAAAGCACTTTTAAATAATTTGCTATCTTTATATTTTTTATGTAGTTGATCACTTGATTATTTGTTACACTTAAGGGAGAGGATGTGGCATTCCGTCCAAAGCTGCAGACTTTAAAATTGGGGAAACAGGATCAGGTTTCGGCTTCAGTTCAACATCCTGTGATTCTGGACAAATCAGTCAATCTCCCCATGCCTAAAAACAAAATTAGCGTGTTCCTGAGTAATGATGCTCATGTAATGCACGCCAATACTTCTGAGTCAAGCCTGCACTATATAATACTGCAAAAAACAAAATAAGTGTTTTGCATACTGCTGACATTGGGCTGTACTTGGTGTACATTTGGTTGATATTTGTGCTATAGTTGGGCTCTTTTTTCTCTAATGGCCATCTTGGGAGAAGTATCTGTTATGTAGCTCCCTAATTTCCTCATTTACTGCAGTATCCTCGGTAGAAAATGCTTTCAGTTTTCTACTTCCATTCTATCAAGATGGCATTCAGATGTGCCACACTTTTGGCATAAATTCAGAATTTAGTACTCTAGTCATTCATTAGAACACTATAGTAAAGCTTCTGATCACCAGGGAGTTAACTGGCAATCTGCTGCTAATTTTGAAAGTGCATGTTTTTAGTCTGCATTTCAGAATGTTTTAATGAAATTGAATTGAAATAACTCACTTAAAAAGTGTCCTCATTTTTCCTTTTACAGCACTAACCATAATTTCTACAACAAACAGAACCCCCTCATTTTGTTTCTTACTAAATTAAATGTTTTAAGTTCTATCAGTTTTATTCAATCAGTATGGCTTCAGGGGTGCCATATTTTTATAATAAGTTACACTGTTAGTGCTCTAGTTGTTCTTTGGAACACTCTGGGAGGCTGCAGTAGAACAGAAGGGAATCAACTGACAGGCTGCTTATGTTGGAAGTACATGATTTTCTGAGAATGTCAGACTTCATTTTCATATGGCTGAGAAAGATAGTGTGAATTTACAGAAAATATGCTCTGCATTTTAGCATCTGCAGCACCTTCCATAATCTCTATGGGAAAATTATGAGAAAACTGTTTTCTCTAAAACATAAGAAATCCCTGCAGAAGGCTTTTTCAAAATGTAAAATCACCTTAGAACACAACTTAAAATTAGTATGATACCATCAACAAATTATATATTTTGTAACTTAAATCAGATATCACCGTTTATACGTTCTCCTTTTTGTGACCCTCAAAACCTGTCATTCACTACAATGCATGTATATTGATCCCAAGATGGCTGCCAACACTTCCTGGTTGAAGTATTGGCAATCAATCAAGTTTCAGTAGCATTTCAGTAGGCTTTTGGGCTGCCAGATATCTATATTTTTTAAACTTAAATATCTCTGAAACTACCAAACGAATTTACACCAAATCATAAAAAGCAAGCTTTCTGGACCAACATCTACCTTTCTGCCAAATTTGGTGCAATTCCGTTCAGCGATTCGGGCTGTAGTAGTGTTAAAAAATGAACGTTAACATATCAGAATCTCCAACTCCTCTGGATCAGAATGATGGTCAAAATGGTCCACCTCTTGATAGCATAAAGTCTAAATTGCTTTAATAGCACAGAGTATTGAAGCGATCAAGTGAGGGAAGGAAAGAGTGTGAACATTGGGGAAGGAGACCTAAAGACAGAAGAAAACAAAGCAAATGAGAAAACACTTCTCATATAAAACTCTGAAACTAATAACAGAATTGTGTAATATTTGTTAATAAATTAAAGGAAAAAATATTCTCCACATTTGAATTGCTGTGATCCTTTGAATCAGTTTTAAGAGGTACCCACATCTATAGGTGGATTACTGCTATATATATATATATATATATATATATATATATATATATATATATATATATATATATATATATATATATATACTGGTGGTCGTCAGTAGGTAGCTATAGTTAGGACCTTGTTTCTATTCAATAAGCGTTTTTTCTTTTGCCAATATATTTGGCGCCTTTTGAAGAATCTTCGCAAAATTTTCAAAACCAATGCCCTGCTCGGTTAGCTCCTGTCTTGAAAGTTTCAGGCTGATTTTTTAAGCGGGGGCCAAGAAAAAAGGGGGTCCCAAAACGCGTTTTCTCCAAGTTAATTTTTATAGGAAACTTTTGTTGCGGCTACAGCCGAACAGCTGAACGGAATTACACCAAATTTGGCAGAGAGGTAGGTCTTGGACCAGAGTGCACTCTTTGCTTTAAATTGTGTAAATCCGTTCAGTAGTTCCGGAGAATATCATACTTAAAAAAATATTAGCATCTGGTGACCGCGGTGGATCGGCGAACCCTCCCGAGCACGAGCTGACGTCTGATTGGCTGCCAACACTTCAATCTAGGAAGTGTTGGCAGCCATCTTGTGACTCGGTTGAACCGAGTCACAAGAAAAAAGGTGAAAAAAGAAGAAAAGGGGGCAGGGTAGAAACACCCTGACCCCCTAGGCCTGCTCAAGGGGTCCCACAGGGACCCCGAAGGCCCCCCAAAAATATTTTCATGACATTTTCTGCAGGATTCATGTAAGGTCCACGAATCCGGCCGAAAATTTAAAAAACCAAAGCGCAGTCTCCTGCACTTCATTTGTTTTAAGCCCCCGGGTGGGCCAGGTCCCGGGGGCAATATATAACCGCTGCCCCAGGGACCGCCACCTCCCAGGGGAAATAGTCATGCAAATGCAGGGGGAGCCCCGGGGACAGCCACCTCCCCGGGGCTTAAATTTTTTAAAAAGTAGTGTGGGTGGGCTCCTGCCCCTCTCCACACTACCCCAGGGATGACCACCTCCCCGGGGCAATCTTAAATTAAGGGAGGGGGTCTGTTGCAGATCCCCGGGGACCACCACCTCCCTGGGTCATAAAACATGCAGGGAGGGGGGCCGTGCGGACCCCCTTCTGGAGCCCTCCATGGCCCTGGGGACCTCCACACCCCAGTGCTGGCTACAGCAATATCCCGGGGTGCCCAACCCGGGACATTGCAGTTTGCTATGGCAGCTCATAGCAAACTCTGCTTCGCTTCATGGAAGCGAGAGCAGGGAAACTGCTCTCGCTTCCATGAAGCAAGGCAGATTTGCTTTTGGGCAAATGGAGCTGCATGTTAGCAGCTTCCATTGTCCAAAAGCAATGCCGGCTCCCGCAGGATGAGGGGAGGCGGTAGGGATCACGGGGGCATTGGGTCTCCCCCTGCGGTCCTCAACGTGATGGCATGCCCCGGGGCATGGGGTCCCCGGGGCGGACATCAAGTAATAGTAGTAGTAATAGGACGTGTTTGGAGTCGCGACCCCATTGCGGCTCTCAGCATGGCCGTCCTGTGTAACGTCGCTGTGGATTCACGGATCCACCTCAAATAAATAATTTAATAGTATATACTTTGGAAGGTAGTGTTGGATTTGTGACCTTTTTTTATAAAGTTAGTGAGATTGAAGTTACTAATCACATTTAATTTGATAGAGTTATTCATAATACAAAAAAATAAAAATTAAAAGTTAAACTTGAACAGTGTATTGTGTCGTAGTACATCACGAATCCCCCCCAAAAATAAAAAGAGTATGTATGTTTTTTTTTTTTAAAAGATTGATTGTTGGGTTATAGGGTGGCTCTAAAAAGAGCCCTTGTTTTCATTATGAGTTTGTTGGAGCTACATGTAAGTGCGGACGCACAGCTTAAAGTTGTTCTTTCATCTGTGAAGTGAACTCCATCATATCTGTAGATGTCATGCATATCAAAAAATAGATTGTTGTTATAGATGGAGCCCATCCTATGGTCTCTGAGGTAAGCAGAAACAGCTTTATTGATATTTTTCCTAGCTTTCTCAAACTGTGGACAGAATTGATTTGACACTTTTATTTCTGTCCTTGGCATATATTAGAGTATACAAAGACAGTTTTAGGGAAAAGCAACATCAATTATGCAAAGATATACTTTATTTGCATTTCCAGACCTACCCCAGTCAATGTGCCTAGGTCATTGCCACCACAGTGCACAATCATGAGGTCAGGGGATTGGAGATGCAAAAAGGTTTTAACCAAAGGCATCAATTGGTGCCACTTTAATCCTCTCTGTGCAATCCATTTAATATCCACATTTTGCAAATCTAGGTCTTTGTCAATACCTCTGTGTTCAGCATACTTTTTGTCCCAGAAAACATAGCTGTGCCCTGCAATCCACACTGTAAGCATCTTGAAGGGATGTCTGGAAGGAATGAAAAGAGGTAGTCAGTTGGTAGAATGACTGGTATCTAAAATGGTGGAGAAGATGCTATTTTTGAAAAAGCTGATAAGTGATTGGCTGTTCATCAACATTGTGCACTCAAAAATAGGATGCATATTACTTTGCTGAGGAATCATGTTTCTGATTGGTTATTAAAAAATGTTTGAAAGGTACAGTAGATAGGATAAGGTAATATTTAGCAAAAGTGAACCACACCTGCTATTTGCATTTGTTAGCTAGTAGGCTGAACTTGAAAATGTGAGGAACTTGTGACCTGCCAGTGCAGTTTAATGTTGCAGTAACTGTTACTATGGAAACTGAGATTAAGCAGAATGGGGGAAGGGTTGAAATTTAACTGTGGATTTAAAATGTGAATTGGAAACTTAAATATAAGTGATATGTTAGTAAGTTAAGTTTTTCTAAGTCAGTAGTATGTGTGGAAGTAGTGTGTTGTTAAAATAAATACTAGTATTATTAGAAATAGGTTTTTCAACTCCCGTAAGGGTTCGCGGCTCCATCTCGATGCGATACTGAGGCACCGCGGTGGAGTCGCAACTCCAGAAAATTTCAGAACCAGTTTGGGCAGTTTTAGAAGATAGTTAGAAAGGGTTAATATGTCTTACCAATAGAAATGTGTTTCACAATTTGAAATAATGTAGGAGGCAATGTGATTTGTTACTTACATTTATTTGTGTGCAGAAAGAGAGGGAAAGTTTGCCATTACTGGTTTCCCTTGTTGAGAGTGCTGCATTACATTTATTGTGTGCAAAAGAAAATCTTTAATGAGTTTCTGATATTTGATATTCTGCAATACTATTTCAAAGGTAAGTTATAAATGTGTAAGGTGTGTTATGTATTATGCAGTAGTGTTTCACTGTTTGTAGTAAAAATTTTAGATTTGAAAATAATTATTTTCAAAGTTTGGAAGTTATTAGAGAAGTGTGATGTTTGAAATATGTTATGAAATGTACAGATGTGTATTGTAATTTGTTTTTTTGTAATTAAATGACGATTGAAATAGTTTGTGCATAGTAACATGTGTACATTGGTAGATGGATCAGTGATTATGGTAGTTTTTTTGTGTCTGTGGAAAGTTGCACATAAAGTACGCCGCATAATTTTAGGTGTGTCTTAGAAACGGGAAGTGCAGTCTGTCAAGTTTCAAGGTCTGTATGTTCTTGTGACTGAGGTATGTCTCTACTTGCACATGTATTTGTCATATGTGTTATGCATCTGAATATGTTAGATGTATAAAAAAGAGGTATACTTCTATTTTATGTTTCTTTTATATATAATAACAGTAGCAAAAGGTACAGACAGAAGTAAACATACTTTCGATAATATGGTGAGACTTATAAAAGAGATATATGAAGGATTGCTTGTTTATATTTGGCTACGCCCAACACTCTGAGTAGTCGCAGAATAGTGAAGCTGCAAGAGAAAAGTGAGGTTTTAGACATGTTGGCAGAGGGATTAATGATTATGGTAGTTTGTATGAGTTTGGTGAATGGTACAGTTGAAGTATGCCACATAATTGGAGGTGTGTTCTTGAAATGAGAACTGCAGTATGTTACGTTTTAAGGTCTGCATGGTTTTCTGACTGAGTTATGTCTGTACTTGCACATGTATTCTCAGATGTGTTATGCATCTGAAAAGGACACTAGCAAAAGTTATAGACATATGCATGCATACTTTTAGGAATATGGCTAGGCCCAACACTCTCAATAGTTGCTGAATACTGATGCTGCAGCATAAACGTGAGATTTAAGATATGTTGTGAGAGGGAATAGTGATTAGAGAATGTTGTTTATGAAAAAGTACACTTGAAAAACGCTGCTTAAATGTAGGTGTCTCTTTTAAATGGGAAATAGAGTCTGACAAGTTGAAAGTCCTTTATGGTCTTGTGACTGAGGTATGTCTGTATTTGCACATGTGTTATGCCTATTGTTGGACTTGACTCTTTTTGCAGGGTCATCCCAGGACTTTTGCCTTCCTCCTGTATTTTTCTGACCTCTTGTTGGTGGTTTTATGAGTATGCGCACTTTACCACTGCTGATCAGTGCTAAAGTGTATATGCTCTCCCTGTAAATTGTTGTTATGGATTGGTATTTCCATGATTGGCTATTTGATTTACTAGGCAGACCCTAGTACATTGCACTGTGTGTGCCCAGGGCCTGAAAATCAAATGCTGCTAGTGGGCTGCAGCACTGATTGTGCCACCGACAGAAGCAGCCTGTAAAATGTAACTCTGGCCTGCCATTGCAGAGCCTGTGTGCAGTCTAGTACTGCCATGTCGACTTGGCAAGTGCACCCACTTGCCAGTCCCTAAACCTTCCCTTTTCTACATATTAGTTACCCCTAAGGTAGACCCAAGGTACCCCTGTATGCAGGGTGCATTGTATGTGAAAGGTAGGACATGCCCTTGTGTGTGTGGAATGTCCTGATAGTGAATTACTGCCAATTTCGTTTTTCACTATTGCAAGGCTGCCTGTTCCCATAGGACAGAGTGGGGAGTTTGTTTATAACATCTTATAAACATAACTACCCCTGGGAACGAGGTGGAAAAATAAAGTTTAGTATGCCTGAACTCAAAATGTTACAATGCATCTTTTAGTGAGGGTGATTTTTACATTCTGTGTTTGAAAATACCACTTTTAGAAAGTAGGTATTTTCTTGCCAAGCCATCCAGTATGCCTCTGCTAGGTTTGTGTATTGCATGTCTGGCTTTGGAGTGTCGGGCTGGGAAGGAGCAGTGGCTCCAGAGAGCCTGATGAGTCAGGGCTGGGCTGAATAGGCCTGCTCTGCATTTGGAGTGGTGGGAGGAATAGCACCTGCACCTGAATAGGGCTGTGCCTGCCTTCCACAATGATGGCTCGGCCCCCCCTGTGGTGTGTCTGGAGCCAAGGCTCACACCGACAATGGAGGTTGTGCACTTGCAAAGTGCCCCACAGAACTGGTTTTGGCTGGGTACAGACACTCTCTGCCTTCAGAGAACAAAGGATTGTTGGGTGTAAAAAGAGGGGCCCAGACCCCAGACTTTTAGATCACTTCTGGGAATCAAGAGAAACCTTTGCCATGGAGAAGAGCCGGAGAAGCTGAGGAGGAATACTGCCCCTGTGCTGTTTGCTGTCTGGGGTTGGCCTGCAGTGGCTACTTGCTGCCAAGGAAAGGAGAAAAGGACTTTGCTGTTTGCTGTGTCCCCTGCTTGAGGAAGATCTCCAAGGGCTTGAAACTGAGCTTGCCTCCTGTTCTGAAGTCTCAGGGACACAAAGACTTCACCACCAGTTCTGACCTGCAAAGAGGTGCCTGCTGTTGTTTTGGACCTCTAGAGACTGTTTTCTGCTGGGAGCTGGAAGAATCCACGCATCGTCCCGGATCGTCGCATCACATCAAGGCGCCAAGTTTGTCGTATCATTGGGGGACGCAGTAAGATGCATCACCTCCCCACGCAGTAAGAAATCGATGCATCACCTCCTCTCCGGTAAGGAATCGACGCATCACCTCCCCTGCGCAGCAGTAAGGTACGGATGCATCACCTCCCCCAGAGCAAGGAACTGACGCATCACCTTCCCTGAGTGTAAGGAACCGACGCATCACCTTCCCTGCAGCCCGTTTTGTTTGTTTGCGTGACGCATCCCAGGTACTTTGTGTGAAGAGTGTTGCATCTGCAATTTGCTTTGAACTGAACTATTTCTACCATCTGAAAGTCATATTTGTATTACTGTATTGTGGTCTTTTGTTGTTTGGTCTTGTTTTGGTTTAGATAAAGATTACTTATTTTTCTAAACTGGTGTGGTGTCCATTTTTAGTGTTTTCCCTGTATTACGGTATGTGTTCACAAATCCTTTACACACTGCTTGTCTGCTTGTGCCAAGCTACCAAGGGGGTGAGCAGAGGTTATTTCAGAAGTGTATCCCCTTTACCCTGACTAGAAGCAAGGGTCCCAATTTGGACAAAGGTACCTACCTCTGCCAACTAGAGAACCCCATTTCTAACACCTATGAAGATGGTAGAGGTATATAAAAAGGTATACATCTATTTGTATGTTTCTTTTATATATGATGTCACTAGTAAAAGGTACAGACACATGCATGCATATGAATATAGAGAGACTTCCAACAGACACATTGAAAAAGTTGATTCTTTGTATTTGGGAAGGCCCAAAACTCTCAGTAGTTGCTAAATAGTGAAGCTGCAGCACAAAAGAGCGGTTGAAGACATGTTGGTAGAGGGACTAGTGATTAGATTAAGTCATATCAGTGTAAAGAAATGTACACTTCAAGTATGCCACATAAATGTAGGTGTCTCCTTGTAATGGGAAGTGCAGTCTGTCAAGTTTAAGGGACTTTATGGTCTTATGATTGAGGTATGTCTGTACTTGCACATGTATTCTCACATGTGTTATGCCTATAAAGATGGTTGAGGTATAAAACACTGGTATACATCTATTTATATCTTTTATATATAATGCCACTAGGAAAAGGTACACACAGATGCATGCTTGTTTTCGGAAATAAAGTGACAGTTACATCTCTGTTCTCAAGCACTAGCCGTACACTGATCTAAGGAGGTAGATATTACTCTTTGACTCATGAATTCACTCAGGTGCTCCCATGCAGTTATGCCATCAAGGAGGCACTACCTTTGCTCACATCTAATCACTTAGGCATTAACCATACATTTATGCAATTACCCAGGCACTACTATTCCACTGAAACATTCACTCAGGCACTACCCATGTACTCATCTATTCACTCAGGCACTACCCATGCACTCATGCAATGACTCAGGCATTACTCTTACACTCATACTTTCACTCAGGTATTTCTCATACACTCATCCAATCACTCAGGCACTACCTCTGCACTCATAGAATCATCCAGGTAGTACCCATGCACTCATGTAATCACACAGAAAACTACTCTTGCACTCAACTATTCACTCAGGCATTACTCATGCACTGATCCATTCTCTCAGGCAGTACCCATGCATTCATCTATTCTGTCAAGCACTACCTATACACTCATGCAATAACCCATGCATTACCCTTGCATTAATACTTTCTCTTAGGTATTTCCTGTACACTCATACAATCACCCAGGCACTTCCCCTGCACTGATGTAATCACTCAGGCACCACTCTTGCACTGAACTATTCTCTCAATCACTACCCATGCACTCATCCAATGACCCAGCCATTACTCCTACAGTCATCCTTTTACTCAGGCAGTACCCATGCAATCATACAGTCAAGGAGGAACTATCTATACACACATCCAATCAATCAGGCATTACCTATGCATTTTGTCAATCACCCAGGCACTACGTTTGCACTCAATGATTCACTCAGACAATACCCATGCACTCATCCATTCCCTCAGGCACTACTGATGCACTCATACAATGCCCCATGGATTACTCTTGCAGTCATCCTTGTACTCAAGCACTATCCATGCACTGATCTAAGGAGGTAGATATTTCTCTTGCAGTCATGAATTCACTCAGGCACTACCAATGCACTTATCCAATCAGTCAGGCAGTACTCCTGCACTCATGCAATCACCCAGGCACTACTCCTGTACTCATGCAATCACTGACATACTACCCATATAGTCATGCAATCACTCAATACTACTCTTGCAGTAAACCATTCTCTTAGGAAGTACCCATGCACTCATCCAATGACCCAGGTGTGACTGTTACAGTCACCCTTTTACTCAGGTACTACCTGTGCAGTGATATAATCACCTAGACATTACACTTGGAGTTATAAACTCACTCAGGCAGTACTCAGGTATACATCTATTTGTATGTTTCTTTTATATATGATGGTACTAGGAAGAGGTACAGACACATGCATGCATGCTTTTATGAATATAGAGAGATTTACAACAGACACATTGAAAAAGCTGCTGCTTTGTATTTAGGTAGGCCCAACACTGTCAGCAGTTGTTGAATAGTGAAGCTGCAGCACAAAAGTATAGTGTAAGACATGTTGGTATAGGGATTAGTGATTAGGTTACTTCGGATCAGTCTATCTAAGGGAACACTCCGAGTACGCCTTGTAAATTTAGGTGTCTCCTTGAAATGGGAAGTGCAGTTTGTCAAGTTTAAGGGAATTTATGGTCTTATGGCTCAGGTATGTCTGTACTTGCACATGTGTTCTCACACATGTTATGACTATGAAGATGGTAGAGGTATAAAACATAGGTATACATATATTTGTATGTTTCTTTTATATATGATGTCACTAATAAAAGGTACAGACACATGCTAGAATGCTTCTATGAATATAGACAGACTTACAACAGACACATTGAAAAAGTTGCTGCTTTGTATTTGCCTAGGACCAACAGTCTCAGTAGTTGGTGAATAGTGAAGGTGCAGCACAAAAGTGTGGTTTAAGAAATGTTGGTAGAAAGATTAGTGATTAGGTTACCTCGTATCAATCTATGTAAAGGAACACTCCAAGTACGCCTTATAAATGTAGGTGTCTCCTTGAAATGGGAAGTGCAGTCTGTCAATTTTAAGAGACGTTATGGTCTTATGACTGAGATATGTGTTTACTTGCACATGTGTTCCTACACGTGTTATGATTATAAATAGGGTAGAAGTATAAAACAGTGGTATGCATCTATTTGTATGTTTCTTTTATATATGATGCCAGTAGGAAAAGGTACAGACAAATGCATGCTTGTTTTCTGGAATATAGTGACAGTCACATCTCTGTTCTGAAGCACTAGCCATGCACTGATCTAAGGGGGTTGGTATTACTCTTAGACTCATGAATTCACTCAGGCGCTCTCATGCAGTTATGCCATCAAGGAGGCACTACCTATACACACATCTAATCACTTAGGGGCATATTATCAAGCACGGGGTTAAAATTATAGCCGGTTTAGCGGCAGAAAACTGCCGCTAAAGCGGCGATAATGGGCTTGATAATATGCCCTGGAGAATTCCAATAGAAGCCCATGTTGACACCAGAACATGGGCTTCTATTGGAATTCTCAAGGGCATATTATCAAGCCCATTATCGCCGCTTTAGCGGCAGTTTTCTGCCGCTAAACCGGCGATAATTTTTAACGCCGTTCTTGATAATATGCCCCCAAGATATTAATGGTGAGAACAATGCTCAGTCAGCATTTTTTGTGAAATGAAATGGGTCTCATGAAAATGATTAACCCATGTCTTTTTAATGTAAGTGGTTCAGTTTCTTAGGGGCATATCATCAAGCGGCAGCGATAATTATCGCTGGCCGCGTTTAGTGTGAACATTCCTATCGCCGTCTATCGCCGGATTCTATCGCCCGGTTAGCGCGCTATTAACAACGCGCATCGCCGAGGCGATAGAAATCCAGGCAATAGCAGCGAAAAGCGGGAATATCGCTTGATTACCAGCGATAAGGAACAGCGATAGGGAAATAATAGTTGATAGGGAGATGTGGACTTAGCTTTACAATCCACCTCCCATGACACATATAGGTTAGTCAGAAAATTAGCAGGTGTTAGGAACCGGCGATATACCCGGTTAGCGCTACTTTCTATGTCGCTAGGCGGGTTAGCGATTTCCTTGTTGATAGGGAGAAGCTGTGTTAGCGATTATTTTCGCTGCATTTCAGTCGGGAACGCCTACCTCGCATCTCATTAGCGAGGCGAGGCACTAAGAAAATGGGCGCTAAGGCATGGATTCACGCGTTAGCGGGTCCATGCTGATAGGGCGATAAAATTATCGCCGCTTTTCGCCCGGAAACGGACGCTAAAGCGGCGATAATTTTAACGCCGGGCCTTGTAGATATGCCCCTTAGACCTTTCTAGAAAGCATGCACAGTGCTTTAAGTGCAACACTACTTCTCGTTTTCAGATTCATTACCTGTCCTTCAATAACTGACATGTTTCAGCCAGATCTGTGGCAAATGACAAAAAGATTTGTAAAAATGAAAAATACATTAATATTTCCTTTGCCAAGCAGAGTAGTACATAAAAAATTAAAGTACGCAGTATATGTGACATATTCATTGACACAAGATGTAGTGCTCTCATTGCATCATTTCCAGAGCGGTGCAATTGTCGCGACATAATGAGTACATTTATGACATCTAATACTTTAACTGGTTTTCTCCTGACACGGGGCAGCATATGAATAATGAAAAACCGGTACCTTCAAAAGTTTTTTTAGATCGATTGATGCAAATAGTGAGTGCAAATTACACGTAAACCTTTCGCGGCGTGGCAGTATTTTTATGTACCAGTCGCATTGCCAAATAATAAAGGTTGGAAAACATCCTCCCTCAGGCCTCTTGTGATAGGTGGCATTTTTCGACCTTCTATAAACGGCTTCCAACACGGATGGAGGCCGAAGAGGGAGAGCAGACACGTGCCCCTGTGTTTGCATTGCCAGCGCAGCAATATTTGTTAAAAGAAGTCTGTGTCCCTTGAAAGGGCAGATGTTACTTAACAAAAAAGTGCTGTCGTGCTAGGAAGACACTGCCTTCTGTCCTCTCACGAAGCCTGCGCCACCAGGCATGGTTTCCAACGTGAATTGATTTCCCTTTGTCAGCCATTTACCGTCTAGATCGTGGGGCAGATTTACAATTCCTGGCGCATCCCTGCAAATCAGCAGGGATGCGCCAGGAAACTTGCGACACGCATCACAATACTTGCGCCACCACGGATGCGCCGCATTTACAATGCGGCGCATCATGGCGCAAGGAAATGCAGATGCGTGTCGCATCTGCCGTCGTAACGTTGGCGCAGTGCTGGAGTTGTGCCGCGGGCACGACGCAACTCCAGCACTGTGCCAACCCGGCCTATCTTGCACATGGTGCGTCACACCTTACGCCTGCTTCAAGCAGGCGCAAGGTTTTGACGCAGCGGGCCGGAAAGGTGACTGAGTAAAATCTTGTAGATTTCACTCAGCCACTTTTGCGAGGCGTTCCTGCGCCGGAACGCCCCCCCTGCTCCGGAACGCCCACATGAAACCTGACGCAGGTTTCATGTGGCGCAGGGCTTTACAACGTGACGCATCTCCCTAGATGCGTCACGTTGTAAATACCCCGCAGCATGGCACTGGCTTTACGCCGCCGTTGCGTCACAGAAGTGACGCAACGGCGGCGCAAAAGTGGCGTACGGGGCTTGTAAATCTGCCCCCGTGTGTTGATAACTGATCAGCGTTTTGAGTTGGTAACTGATCAGTGTTTTGTGGCTCAAACTGTGATCACAAACCTTTAATGCATTCCAATGCAGCTAGCAAATACAAGATTGGGGGAGGAGTGGAAACACTACCAGACTTATACAAGGGATTCAGTACAATTTATAAAGATATTTGTGATCAAAACCCAGTTGTACCTTGGTACACAGGCCCCGTGTTCAGAGACAACGAACCTGAATCCGACTGCCAGCGTAAGTTCCACAAGCATATATCACTGTATTTACAAAATAGGAAATTGCAGTTGTAAATCTTTTTGTTCTTGGGCAATATTAATCCACAATTGTATAATACTGCTAAAAAAAGTTAATCCAACTCAAGTGGTGGAAGTGGAACTTTCAAGGAAATGATTCCCTGGAAAGTTTGGTAACATCTTGAAATTCAATAGTTTTTGATTATTCTCAAAAGGCTTTCTGATCCATTCACACCCATGGTCAGAGATTTATTCCTGTGAAACGTAGGAGTACATTATTTTCCAGGGATTGAAAAGGAAGGAAACAGTCTGAAACTTTTACAGCACTGTAGGGAAAACATATTTCCATAGTGATATATTCTCCCATGGAAGAACAAAAATTAGAAAGCTGTGGCATTTGTACAAAACATATTAATACTGGACATTAAGGAAAAGCCCGACAAACGTCTGACAAAATGAATATATATAGAGAGACAATGGATTCCTGTGGTTCGAGAAGTGCAGCAAAAGGCAGGATGAGAGCGGTTTGGCCAAACTGGCCTTCAGACGGTGAATGATACTTTGGGACAGCAAAGGCTCGTACCCACATCCTGCAAACCCAGCCACACAGGAGTCCCTGTAATTGGATAAGCGAGAGGGATGGAGGGGGAGTTTTAGGGAATTTTAGCCACACCAGTGGGTTGGCATCGCCTGATCTAACCTTCAAGGAGAGAATTTCTCCATGTTGGATTTTGAAAGAATAGTACTTTCTGGGACAAGAATATGCCGCACTTTGGGGTAAGTGGCCATCTAACTGGAAGGCACTCTGCATCCTATTGGTCAGGGGTGCCCCCCTGCTTGACACCCAGGAACACAATTTACTTCTAAGTGCTAGTTTTTAGTTTTAATCTTTAAAAATTCATATCTCTGGTTCCCTACATTGGATTTTTGTTGTTTTGGCGTCTATTTGTTCATAAAAATTGGTGTTGGATTTTTATTCTGTGTTACGTCTTGCTCATTTAATGTATTGGTGTTTTTAAATGTTTTACACACCTGTCTCCTATGTTAAGCCTGATAGCTCATTGCCAGCTGCCAAGGGCTGAGCAAGAGAATAATTTATTGAGACCCTGACTGAACCTTTTATTGTGTTTGAGGCCTCATTACTAGTGGTAAGTTACTACTTATCACTACTAATAAACCACTTTCCAACAAGGGCTTCCTTGAAGTTCTGCTGAGGCAGGCCCTGGCAGTGATGTCAGTGAGGGGTACAGCTGACACCCCCAGAGCACATGTGGCAAGTGACTCCTGGGTGACGCCATCTTGAGGTATCCCAGAAGGCTGTGCAGGAAGGTTGAAACAGGGGTGGAGAGGTGATATGGCATCTCAGGATACGCCAGAGGTGCACCAAGCTGGCACCTTCCGCCCCCATTTAAAAGGTCCTGCAGAAGCAGGAGAGCTCTCTTGGATGTGCTTTCCTGCTGGACATTAGAACTGGAGGCAAACGCTATGGACAATTGGAAGGAGTAATCCCCTGACTGCAATCTGGCCACAGGACTTTGACTCCGATTGACCCCATTACCAGTGGGGCACTCCCCCAGGGCCAGTGACACTGGTCCCCTTTCACCCTCTGAGGACCAGTTAGGGGAAATACTGGGCCTCCGCGCCAGGAATAAGAGAACCCTAGTGGAGAAGCAGACTGAAAGGCTGGCACAGGGAGTCTGTGAAACCAGCTCCCTGCAAAGTTCATGATCCTTGGAATCCAGGAGGCCTGACGAAAGTACTCCAGGTGGCTTGTGCTTGCCACCAGGATTACAACAAGACCAAAACAGTGGAAATCAGCCCAAGGGGTCTGAGATATCCCCATTAGAAGTTTGAGGACCTTTGACGTTGTTTCCAGTGACGAAGCCCGTGGGGCTTCGCTGCTGGTTTAGTTCAGCCCCCAGAGTGGGCCAGGGCCTGGGGGCTGCCCCTGAGAAATAAGAGAACAAAGGGAAAGTGCATCCCTGGGCCCAGAGAAGATTAGTATGACAAGGGGGTGTCATTGTGCTCACCCATTTGAGGAGAAGGGGGACAAGGATCCCATTCCTTGGCCCTGTACACAAAAGAGGAGGGGGAAGTGCAGTTTCACTCTCCCTTATGTGGCCGGCCTTCCCCGCTCCCTGTGCTCGAGAGCGGGAAGGCCCACCACATGGTAAGTGTCTGCACGCAAGAGCGGACAGACAAGAATGCTGCTGCCGGCTCCCGTGGCAGCACGTCAGTGTGCTGGGGTGCGGAGAGCTGGCTTGGGACAGCCCGTGGTGGGTTCTGAGGCCTGTCCTACAATGAAGAGAACTGCTCTCTGGGTGCCTGGGTGGGACGTGGCCCCCCAAAGAAAGTAAAACCATGGTATGAGGCCGCGTAAAAAGGCATAGATAAAAGGAAAACAGAGAGAAATGCAATAGTGTCTCTTTTCAGCGCAGTGGGAGAACAGCTGCTATAGTATTCACAAAGCTCAGGAGGAGCGCCCCATAATGCCCTGTGAGGCTTGGCTGCTTGTTTTGGTTCCCATGCTCGTGGTGACCCCAGGAGAACGGGGTCATCACTAAAAGGATGTAAAAGTGTGGGAGGAGCTGAAAAAGCAGCACAGACTCCCCTCTCCCCAAATAATTGAAAAGTCCCCACCCTTAGTGTAGGGTGACTACAAAAAGATAACCCCTCCAGGATTTTGATGCATTTTTAAGCATTTCTCTGGCTAAGAGCTTCAGCTCTACAGCTGGACATGCTGTTCCCTCGAGGAGCAAAGATTATGGCTGCAGTGCTTGGGGTCTAAAATGTAACCATGTGAGTTTCATATGGACAGACACCCTCTAGGGCTGAAAGGTAGTAATTGCACAGTTATGTTTTTATCAAAGAGATGTTCTTTAGGGACTATGATAAAGAGGTAGTATATTATGCTGAATGTGAATTAAATTATATACTGGAAGCACTCTCTAAAAAAATGTAAAAATGTAAATCTGTATTTGTAAAGCGCAAACTACTCACCCTTACGGGTCTCATGGCGCTGGGGACCGTTGTGGAAATTAAGTGAGCTATTGCCCAGAGTCACATGGTGCTGAGCTGCCGCCGGAGCCAGGTATTGAACTGTGAGCCCTGTGCTCTGAAGTCAGCTGCCCTGGCCGCTGCACCACACCTCTCTAGGGGTGAAGGAGTATAAACTGCATTGTGTTGTAATTAGAAATGAGATGCCCTTTAGTGGCTGTGGTTACATTGCGTCATGAACAAATATGATGAGTAGCCAGATCTCCCAATCATGCATAAACATTCCCTCTTGCATTGAATTATTTAAATGGTGAGTCTGACAGCCTCTCGTGATTAAAGTTTGCATGCTTTATTGCCAGTTTAAAGAGCTCTTAGTTATGGCTATATGTAATTTAGGGACAAGATAATGTTTAGACGTGTCAGTTATGGGACTAGCAAAAGTGTGTGTGTTATAAATGTTCTATCTCCTTTTTCAAAAGAAAAAGCACTAACTGGACAATCATCTATTGAGCTTTATTACTGTCTGTGAATGGTGATTACTAGCCCACACTACCTCCCTTGATAGGCCTTGGACTGCTCTGCAATCCTATCCTATGGCAGTCAAGCGCTACAATAGGGTGTTTGGTTCCCATTGGAGGACAAATATAGATCCATTACTTGTGCAAGTCACACAACTAATGACACATTTTCTAACACGCATTTGTTACATGTAAGAGATTCATTCTACTTACTGTAGATTTCTATTCTTCTTCCTTATGGATTTGTCCATCTATCCCTCATCAGGTGCAGATCAGCCCTCTTTGTAGTTGATGCTTGACAACCGTAAAATCCTATGTTCACTTTTTAACCTCCAGACCCTACTTGTGCACTCACTAATCACCCTAACTATAGCCCAGTTCCTCTTGAAAAGACTCATTATGTGTGACATGAAGCCATTTATTCTCATTTGCGAGGTAATCCAAATGCAGCCAGTAGCAGGAGTTACTGTCTGAACCGGATGCCACCAAATGCAGGAAACAGATACTCCAGGCACCCACCAGACAACTCTGATGAAATGTGTGGACAAGGATGGGGTCAAAATGAGGAAGTACACTAAGAATGGGGCTCAGAAACACTAATTTCCATAGTAATTCCCTATTTCTCAGGGTACCAGCAGGGCAAAACTCACAATGTCACAGTGTTCCCTCACATCAAAATTACAGATATTTGTGGCAATGCCATAAGTATTCCCGCCCCTCGTACCTCCAGGTGTGAGAATACTGTATAGATAGTCCCAGCCAAGTTTGCATGAGGTCCTAAGTAAGATTCCCAGGACCCTCTTGTCCAGTGATGTTTGAACTCCATACCATCAGACAAGTGAGTCAGATGTCTTTTAAAATGAACATATGTTTTCTTGGGCAGTTTCCATGGTTAATTGGTGAGGGATTTTTGTTTGTCATGATTAACTTTCTTATTATATTTATGATACCTATCTTTTGTTCTTCTTTTTTGAGGGCATGTTTTTCCCGTTTTGATCGGAGGGAGGTAATACTAGAGTTTAATCTTGTATATCTTTCTTGTCTCTCTTGCTCACAGCCTCTCTTCTTTAACAATTCTATCTTACTCTCTTGCTGTCTCTGTCTTACACATTTCTTTCAGTGCCTCTGTCCTTTATGGCACCTTGTTCTCTCTTGTTGAGTTTGTTTACTTGCTCCTTACCTGCTAATCTGGTTTTCTTTTCATCTCTCTGTATCAGTCCTTCTCTCTCTGACTGTATATCCACTTGACAGTCAATCTCTTTCTTACTCTCTCTCTCTCTTTGGATTTCTCACATTCTGTGTCCCTCTGTGCATTTATGTATCTCTCTTTTTCTCTCTCTCTGTACCTCTGAATATATATAGCTCCCTCCCTTCTCCATCTCTAATATCATCTGTCTCATCATCTTTTTGTCTAGAACAGTTTCTCCTAACCTCTCTCCTTCTTCCTGTTGCTCATCTGATCTCACTCTCTAACTCTCAATGTCCTCTCTCTATCTCTTTTCATAGCCTTATGCCACTTTCAATCTATGATGTTCTCTCTCAGTATCAGTGCCTGACTTAGATGTTGGCGAGACAGAGTGGTCATTTTTGGCAGCCTACCCACCCGCCGCCCTGGTAGTCCACCCGCCCGAATTAGATACGTGCTGGCAATGGGAGAGAAGACCGCTGTGGTTCAGCTGGCTCCACCAGGACTTTGCTCCCCACCACTACAGCAAGATGGGTTGCAGCAGATGGTGGCAGAACTCCAGCCAGAATTACCACCCTCCAGATTTGGATGCGGGCTGTTTCGAAGGGAATCCCGGTGGGAATACTCCCTACTTTGAGTCGGCAGAATAGGATGAAAACTCACCTTTTTTGGGGGTACAGCCTGCATTTTGTTCTGTACTCCTTAGCACAGGTCCCCCCTTACCTGCTGCACCTTGACCGAGATGGACCGGCACCCCATTTTGATGGACCAAATGGTAGGTGTTTGTGATGTGTGCAGGTATACATTGCATGGCATGGTAGGGTGCAATACAGAATGTACAAAATATGCTCACTACACATAATCTACATATACATATGTACTCATACACAAAATATACGTGTTTTACCTAAATACAATTTTTACTTACCTGTCTCCCAACCACCACGGTCGCCCCCTGTCAGTACCCCGCCTACAGGACACCGCCAGTCCAACGGGAACATCCAAATATGCTTGGTGGGACCCAGCCTTCGAGACGATGACAGCGGGTAGTTCACCAGCATAGAAGACCGCCGCCACTGCGGTCTTCTGTGTGTTGCGTATACATCTAAATACGGCGGGCGGAAGACTGTCACCTCGGCAGAATACTCAGTCCCTCCGCTGCGGCGGGATGGTGGTCGGACTGCGAAGATCTAAATCAGGCCCTCAATCTTTAGTTCTCTCCATTTGATCTGGATTTGTGCCTTTATGCCTCTTTCATTCTCTCCATGAATCTCTATGCCTCTTTTTTTTCAAGCTCTAACCCTTTATTTATGTGTCACTACATATATTTTGGTGTATGTGTCTCTGTTTCAGCCTCTCTGATTTTACTTTTGTTTTTTCGCTTCCTGTTGCTAACTCTTTCTATCTCACTCACTCACTCACTCTCTTCCTTTCTCTGTCTCTCTTACCGTTTCCTACCCCCTGTCACTCTATTTGCCAACTTATCCATCTGCATCAATGAGTTTGTGCTCTCTCTCTCTCTGTCACCAGTGTATACAACTCTATCTCTTTCACTTGAAGTCGTCTCTCGTTGTATCTTTTCTGGGATCAGGTACACAGAATGTATTGAACAACTGATACTTATTGATCACAGAACAAGGATTACAGAAATCATCTAATGACGAGCAATGGGCAAGCCTTTAATAAAACTCAAACATGGGCTTTGATTGACCTAGGCACCTCATAAAATGTTTAATGTTATCAAACTATATTTCCCAATTTCTTCACAGCGTCGCATGTTGACGGACCTCCTCCTTCAAATGGCTTCCAACAGGAAACGTTTTTACATTGTATAATAAAAGAAAAAGAAGTATTTTATATTTCAGAAAATAGTCACAAAAATTATTCATCGTATTTGTGTCATAAATTCTCATAAGACCCTCTTGATTGAATTTTAAACGACATGGCATTTAATTAGGTCTGATTGAATACACTGTGAAAGAATGAATGTAGAAAGGTTGGTTCTGAAAACAAGTTTCAGATTATATTAGGGAAGCTCATTTGCATATATTTGCATAAATCTGCTGCATTATATTTAATAAACTCACATTACTTCATTAGGATGGCTTTTTTATAGGCCCTACGCTGCATATTTGTCCATTAAACAAGATGAAAACCTTTTTAAATTCCAAAATGTTCAACATCTCCCAAACCGCGGAAACATGCTAATTTTAATTTGATCACTCCCCGTGCTGGCATTGTCTTGGGAATTGCGAAATGCCATATGAAAGGCCACAAAACTTCGACGCTGTTGTAGACACAGATGGGTAAGTCTCAATGGGCTGCTGATAAACAGCAACATGATGACAAAAGGTTTAATTTTCTAGTAAATTAACTTGGTTTATGAAAGTCTTTTTAAAACACCTAACCTGAGCAACAGGTTGCTTTTGCCGATTCATGGAAGACTGATTATGTCATAAATGCAAACAAGCTCATTTATGAAAAGTGACGCATCGCTGCGTGAAAACAGCGATGCGTCACTTTTCATTGCGCCTTCCTTGCGACATGCTGAATGCGTCATATTTACAGTATGACGCATCATGTCGCAAGGAGTTACAGATACGTCAGTATTTCTGACGTATCTGTAGGCACAAAAGTGACGCATTGCTGGAGTGTGTCACAAAAGTGACGCAACTCCAGCAATGTGTACTTTCACATGGGTAAGTCCCATGTTGTTAGAGCCTGCGTCAGTCTTACGCCTGCCATGAGGCAGCCGTAAGATTTTGACGCATTATTGTCCAAGAAATGGCGCAGTGAAATCTTATAGATTTCACTGCGTCACTTCTACGACTCTTTGTTGCGTCAAAACGCCCCCCTTGCATACATTATACCTGGCACAGGTATAATGTTGCGCAGGGGGTTTACAAAGTGACGCATCTACCTAGATGAGTCACTTTGTAAATATGACGCAACCAGGCACATTTTTTACGCCACTGGTGCGTCACAAAAAGTGACGCACCGGTGGCGCAAAAGTGACGCAAGGGCTCATAAATAAGCCCCAAAGAGTAGGGGGCTTATTTACAAGCCCCTTGCACCACTTTTGCGTCACTTTTCCCATGTTAAAAATGATGCAAAAGTGGCGCAAGGGGCTTGTAAAAATGCCCCTAGAAGTTTACCATGTGAGGACACTAGCCATCCGTTGGCAATAAACAAAGGGTCAGATTTACAAGCCCCTTGCGCCACTTTTGCGTCATTTTTAACATGGGAAAATTGACGTACGGGTGGCACAAGGGGCTTGTAAATAAGCCCCAAAGTATCTACGTCTGGGGCAGATTCTAATCTATAATATTATAGCTACTCTGTTCTCACAATTATCAATATGACCAAGGATGACAGTTGCTCGAAGAAATAAACAAATAGGAGATTACAATGATTTAGACACATATTGCAATCAACTTCTAAATGTAGGGACGTATTCGCTAACACTCAAACAGCGAGTCGGTCCCACAGTGAGCTACCAATGCAATTCGAAAGGAAAGCGGCCCCAACGTTTAAGGGGCAGATTTACAAGCCTTGCGCCACTTTTTGCGTCATTTTTCCCATGTTAAAAATGACGCAAAAGTGGCATAAGCTTGTAAATAAGCCCCTAAATATTTTACATTAGACACGATTAATCTCTGGCTATCTTCACGGGGCAAACTGAAAACTACCAGAATGGCCATTAAGAAATGTAAACGTGAGATGACTGAATTACAAATAAGGAGAAAATGTTTTATTCGCCTTATAGGGGGGCAACTGAGATTCTTGTTTGAACTTGGTGATTGCATCCATTACATACTTAGATATATAGGTTGAAGTAATGACAAAATAAAACCATTTAGAGATAATGTTGCATGCTAAGAAGTTGATGTATGGCCTGAAAAAAGCAGTTGGTGTAAGTGTTGAAATTTACACAATGAGATACCAAAAACATTTCAGGCTGTGTGGAGCATGTCAAAGTCAACCTGAAAAAATCATATCCAGATTTCCAATAACACGATAAAGTTAGTACACTAACACCTTATGCAAAATCGTTGATAACATTTTTGAAGCTCATTGAGATTATACTTAAGCTAATACAGTTACTCAGAGATGGGTCGAGAAACTTCTAAGGTATTCTTTGAAACATTTTTTGGTAACGGCAACTATCAAAGATATAACTCAGCATTTGCTACTGGAGTATGCAGAAATAAAGTAACACAATGCAAGATACTCATAAGATAGAGAATGACAAGCCTAAAAGAATAGTTATGAAATAAACAAAACTCACTGCGAGTTGTTTTTTTTTATAACCGACTTTATTTCATTTTGAAATAACAGTACAGCGAGCATCATCCATACATTAAGAGCATTACAAGGAAAAGGAGGAAAAGTATGGCCACTCAGACCCGCAGTTGCAGGTATAGCGATCCACAAACAGCTCCGCCGACTCATAATGAAAGACTATGATAATCCCACCACTTCCCCCACACTTTCTCGTGCTTGTGAGGACATTCCCGGGCCTCCTATATGGGCTTTTCTTTCTGTTGATCCAGCGGGTTACTAGCAACAAGCATTCATACACCGAATACTCACCTGGGCCCATTCATTCATACTACGCTAGCAATTTCCGCTGGTGGGTCAGTTGTATTCTTTATCAATATCCCTGCTACCAATTACTTTTCTAATTGAAGAGTAATGACTTACCAATGGACCCTTTGATAATTGAGAAGTTTAAAATGAGTGACATTCATTACAATTCATAAATTCCTAAAATAATCACTGTCAGGAATTTTTAAAATGTTTATCTAAAGTTTTAGCAGAGTAAATTACAAAACCACATAATACTTAATCGTATATCAAGGATGAAGCATACTAATAATCAATTATCGATCAATGACGGTCCCTCAGAAAGAAGAAGATTGAGACAGCAGCACAGCTAAAGGTTGCATTTATATTTACCTAAAGATGTGAGAACCAAACCCCTTGGCCAAGGAGTTGGAAAGATAGGTCCCAGGAAGGATGGAGACCAAAGACCTCCAGACCAGGTTCAGGACAGGATAGGTGACCTCTCTATCAACGACGCCTGCGTCGTTCCCCTCTCTGACACTTCGCTCCTCCTCGAATTCTTCCGTGTCTTCCTTCTAATGGACTCCGCCGCCCCCACCTCAGGACCTCTCTGGGCAGTGGTTCAGTCTGCAATCGATCAGCTCGTCAAGCACCAATGCCTGATCTCTCGTGTCTGAGCTCCTAAGCCCCTGTGCGCTTGTGCTCCTGTGCATCGCCTAATGCCTGTGTGACTGAGCTAGCTAATTAACTAATTCTATATCTATTATACCCTTCTGCACCCAGGTACCTCCCATTAATGTTTCAAAGTTATGGGCCCACTACTTCTGATTGGACGGGGACAGGGGGTTGATCCTCACACCATGTCAATTTAGTTCAATTTCTTTAAGCCCATTGTTTTAAAATACCGCCCCTCACAATTAATACATTTGCTTTATTTCCCACCCGTCTCACGACAAGGTTTAACACAAATTGTACATTAAATGTTGCATTTGCAAGAACATCGCTGATGTAGTGGAGTTGGCCACCAGGTCACGGCCTTGGATGACGTCCAAGTTGACTTCATCGCTGTGCCTTGTTTTTCAGGGCGCATGTGCACTTCTCATTGGCTTCAAGCTGCCATTCCGTTAACCCAGGCCCAATTTACGAACTAGTAAAAGTCAAAGAAGAAAACATTAAAATCACAAATAAATGTCTTCACTGTATACCCCCTATTTCTACTCTATTCCCCTTTAATTATAAATCTATCCCGCATTAATAGCGTTAAAATACCACAGTGTTAATTGCAGCAAATGCGCAAGCTTTTAGCACGTGAGAACATTAAGCAGCCATTTTAACACACACTGCGCAGAAGCAAAGTTTTCCCTCCAAGCAAAGAAAGACGTCATACCACGTGATATGGTTGACACATGCGCAATGAAGTTCCCGCGTTTAGCGGCCATTTTGGATTAGACAAGCATTACGTATTAGTTTAAACACATAGGCAAGCTTCACTTGGATAGTGTTCATGTATGCATTTATTAGTAAAGACATTACAAAGTTTAATTAATTAATACTGTGAGAGGATTGCTTACGAGCAAGTCTCATTCTGAGTTCTTGATCCATCAATCCCCTCTCTGATGGCGTTTCTGAGCCATCAAAAATTACCCACAACCAGATGCCAACTTTTAGCATAAAATTGTCTCAGCTTCACCTTTACACTTTCTATTTTTATCATCTCCTTTCAGTTTCTTGTTAATCTTTTTATCCATTATCATAAGGTAAGGAATTGCTACAATCACAACTAACCATACTACAAGCACCATTACCAGACTACATATGCATATGGCACAGCATCTTTTACAACATTACTGTTTCGGTCTCCCAGAAACTCTGTCGTCAGGCATTTTGACAAGGAAGATTTCTCTTCTTATCTTTTTCTTTCAAGACTTTTAACGTTATCAAGGTGGCTTTATTTCTTTCTCATAAGTCAGTTCTGCACTTGTTCTTTCGTCACCACTTTCACTTGACTCTGAACTCGCGTAGTCTTCAAGGATTATATAAGTCCAATGAGGACCTTTAAACTTATTGTTCACAAGTTTCAGTCTTTTGCTTTTTCGTTTTTCAGTTCCACTTGTTTGTCCAGTTAGGCTTGTTACTTCATTTACTTGTTCCGGATCTTCACTCCTGGTTTCTATATGGTATTTTACTCTTTTAATGACACTAGGACAATGATCACCTTTTCTGGCTTTCTTTGTTTGCACTGTCTCTTCACTTCTTATTTCTTCTCCAAAAGTTCTTTTATTTTCAAGCTGTGGCACAGTTTGTTTTTCTTCATTTTCAGTCTCTTCTTCTATTTGTTCTTGATCAGGTCTTATTGATTTTTCTTTAGTTGCTTCAATGTGAGTTTCTACTAACTGACCCTGTTCAGGATTTACGTCTTCATGCTTGAGGTTTTCGTGTTTTTCTTCTTCATGAACGTATTTTTCTAGTTCTAACTGCTTCTGATCAGGGCTTATTGCACTTTGTACTTCTGCAGCCTGACCGCGTTCTTCTAAACCTGTCTGTCCCTGCTCAAATTTTGTTGTTTCGTTGTTGATTTGAGCCCAATTTCCTCTCCCTATCTGGTCCTGCTCAGGTTCTTTTATCGTTTCATTTCCCTCTTCCTGAGCTGCTTCTTCTTCACCTATCTGGTCCTCCCTAATTTCTTCTAATTTTGCTCGGCTTCTTGTTCTGTTGTAAACTTCTGGTATATCAACCACTGGTATCCAGTCCTGACTTGTGCTCGGTTGTTCTTCTTCAGCTTCTCTTGAATCTCTCACCTGGGATTCTTCAGCTGGCCAACCTTCAGCTTCCTCAGTTATTGATGCTGTGTGAGGATCTTGTCCTTCAGGATCTGGCACCCTTTTGGTGTGGCTTACATGAATCCAATTAGGCAATCCTACACATTTCACTGCTGTGTTCGTAACTAGTATAACCTGACAAGGTTCACCCCACCTGGGTGATAAACACGTTTCTCTGGTGTGATGCTTCACAACCACCCAGTCTCCGGGGTTCAGATTATGCTCTTGTTCAGGCTGCCTGGAAACTGCGTCTTCTCCAACCTGGTGAGAGACAGAACGCACTAGGTCAGCCAATCCTTTGCAATAATCTAGAACCATATCATCAGTTATGTTCAGCAGTTTATTTGTAGGTACATGTGCTTGTCTCATTGCTCTTCCCATGATTATTTCATGCAGACTCAATCCGGTATTTCTATCAGGAATGCTTCTGAGTCCCATTAAAACAAGAGGCAATGCATCTGGCCAATCCGAGCGATGTTGATGCACACATCTTTGACAGTCTTGATTTTATTGTGCCATTCATTTGTTCAACCACTCCAGAAGCCTCTGGGCGGTACGCACAGTGCAATTTCTGTTCAATTTGGAATGCTTCACAGATTATTCGGATCACATCGTTATTAAAGTGACTTCCTCTATCTGATTGCAAAGTTACTGGGAAACCGAACCTAGGAATGAGTTCTCGTAACAACAGTTTTGCGACTGTAATGCTGTCATTCCTTCTGGTAGGGTAAGCCTCCACCCACCTTGAAAACAGACACACTATGACAAGTACATATTTCAGTCCTTTACATGGTGGTAACTGTATGAAATCTAGCTGCAATCTCACAAAGGGACCTTCAGCTTTTCCAATTTTTCCCAAAACAATTACTGTTCTCCTTCTCGGATTATTCATTTGGCAAGTCAAACACCTTTGGCAAAGACTCTCTGCTGCAGCTCTAAACTTTGGATTGTACCAACTTTGTCTGAAGAGTCTAATCATGGCATCTCTCCCTACATGTGTGTCTCCATGATACATTCTGGCCATTTGTGAAATCAGACAGTCGGGCATGACTGGTCTGCCATCTGTGTATACCCATACATCATCATCTGTTCTTCGGGTACATCCTATTTTAATCCAAACATCTCTTTCACTCTCCTCAGCATCATCTTGCAGTCTTTTCACATCATTCCATGTTTCAGGTGGTGCACATAGCATAAGTTGGCAGCTGATTCCCATCCTTTCAACCTTTTTATTTACTGACAACCTGTTTTTGGCACAGTGTTGAGCCACCAGATCTGCGTATCTGTTACCGACTACCACCCAGTCATCTCCTGACTGGTGTGCGGCACATTTCACCACTGCCAATTCTTTTGGTGATTGTATTGCTTCCAATAATTCTTTTACAAACTGTCCATTTTTGATTGGGGATCCTGAAGAAGTCATGAAATCCCTCTGCATCCACAGTTGGCCAAAGTCATGCACAACCCCGTACCCATATTGACTGTCTGTAAATATGGTTGCTCTTAAATTTTTCCCAATTTTGGAAGCTTTGATCAGAGCAATTAATTCAGCTACTTGTGCAGACTTGACTCCTGGTAAATAGGATGCTTCGACTATTCCAGTTAGCTCACACACAGCATAGGCTGCGCTCAATTTACCATCCTCATGCCTTAGGCATGAGCCGTCCACAAACAGCTCCCTGTCTGGATCTTTTAGGGGCGTCTCCTGTATGTCGGGTCTCGGTTTGGTACACAATTCTGTGACTTTTAGACAATCATGTTCTGGATCGTCCTTAACTTCTTAAAAAATTGGATCTGGCAATAACGTAGCAGGATTCACAACAGTGCACCTAACTATGGTCACATTTTCAGCTCCAAGAATAATTTGTTCATACCTTGTCATCCGACTAGGTGTGAGATGCTGAGTTCTAGTTCTTGTCAACAAGATCACAACTGCATGTGGGACAAACACTGTTACAGGATATCCCATTACTATTGACTCACTTTGTTCAATGCTCATACAGGTAGCAGTGACTGCTTTCAAACAGCCTGGCAATGCTGCCGCCACTGGGTCCAATGTAGCAGAAAAATATGCTACAGGACGCCTGTCTATTCCATGTCTTTGAGTTAACACTGAAAGTGCACAATTTTCTCTTTCATAGCAAAATAGTGTGAATTCTCTTGTATAGTCAGGCATACCCAAGGCAGGTGCCTCACACAATGCATTTCTTAATTTTACAAATGCACCAGCACTTTCATCATCCCATTCAACTGTATCTTTGGCTTTCTTTTTGGTCAACTGAATTAAAGGCTTTGCTAGTAGTGAAAACCCTATAATCCATTGTCGACAATATCCTACTATTCCAAGAAACATTCTCACTTCTCTTTGTGTTTCTGGCATTTTCATTTTCTTGATTATTTTTATTCTGTCAGATGTTATTCTTCTTGTTCCTCTTTCAATTGGGTGTCCCAAATATTTAACTGCTGTTGTACAAAACTGCAGCTTTTCAGGTGACACTTTGTGTCCTTCCTCAGCCAAATGGTTCGGTAATGCAATAGAACCTTCAACACAATCATCATGAGTGCTGGATGCTACTAGTAAATCATCAATATACTGCACCAGGACTGAACTCCTGGGCAGCACTAATTTCTCCAGACACCCTTTCAGTATTTGATTAAAAATGGAGGGACTTTCTGTGTATCCTTGAGGAACACGATTCCATACATAGACATGATTTTCAGATTTAAATGAAAAGAGATATTGGCTATCTGGGTGCAATGGTATTGAAAAGAATGCTTGGCATAGATCAATCACTGTAAACCATTCTGCACTCCAGAGTATCTGGTATAGGATTACTGCAGGATTTGGTACTATAGGACAACAAGGTACCACAATTTTATTAATTTTTCGCAAATCCTGAACAATCCTATACTTTCCACTAGGCTTTTTCAAACCCATGATTGGTGAATTACAAGGGCTACTCATAACTTCTTTTAATATGCCTTGTTTTACCATTCTGGTAATTTCCTCAACAACTCCTGCCTTTACTTCTGCACTCATTTTGTACTGTCTAGTATTTGGGAAAATTGCACCTTCTTTTACAGTGATCTTTACTGGGTCTATTTTGGCCATAAGTCCTACTTCTTTCCCTGTGAAATCCCATACCTTGGAATTCATTGTAGTTCTTAGTTCTTCTGGTCATTCGTTTTTTGTTATCAAAGAGAACATTTGATCTATTTCTGTACCTTGCTTGGCTATCATGAACCTATAAACATGATCTTCCTCCGAGGTCTGTATTGCAACACCATCCGGTGTGCAGAAAATAGTGCAATTCATTTTGCACAGTAAGTCTCTACCCAATAGGTTTACTGGACTAGAATCACACACTACAAATTGATGCATTTCTCTGAAGTTTCCTATTTTTACTTCCATTGGCTCAGTAAGGGGTGTTCTGATCTTTCGATTAGCTACACCTACAACTTGGATAGCTTCTCCAGAGAGAGGAATGTCTGGGATGTCTGCTGTTCTTACAGTAGAACGGGTAGCACCAGTGTCCAAAAGGAAAGTGATATCATTACCTCTTACTTTCCCTTCAACATATGGACCTGACTGATCTACCGGTAAGGATGCGCCAAGTACGCACTCCTTCTCCCCCTCTCTTAGGCACCGTCATTGATGATTATATGGGTCAAATTCATCCTGTAGAAGAAACTGTGAAGTTACATAGTCATTCTTACCACTTCCTCCTTGATATCCGACGTCTGTACCGTGCTTTGCTCTGCTTACATTACCCTGAATAGGGGCAGGTGGCAACTGACTCTGAGGATTTATACCCTGCTGTGAGTCATTCTGCGTCTGTGGATTTAAATTATGATTTGGGCCATTATTATTTTGAATCTTCTTACATTCGTTCTTCCAATGTCCCAACTTTCCGCATCCATGACAAGGAAATTTCTTTTTAGCCTCTTCTCTACTCATTCGTCCTCTCACTTTACCACCATTTCCTGTGTCACCATTCGTTCCAGAATCTTTTCCCTGACTATCAGTTGGATTAGCCAAATTAATTCCCTGTCGCTCAGCCATTTTCACCTGCGCCCACATTACTTTTTCTTGTAATTTCTTGTGCCTATCCTCAATATTGTCTCCACAATATTTTGCATATTTCAAAATCTCATCTATGGGTTTCCCTTGCCAGCACAACATGTGCTGCTTGATCATCTGACAAATCTCTGGCTTTAGACCATAAACAAATCGGTAGACAAACTGACTCATATTTTTATCTCCAATGTCCTCAAATCCACTATACTGTTTGAACACCTGTAATAGACGTTCATAATAGGCATGTACCGATTCACTTGCTTCTTGGGTAGTCCTGTCTATTTTCACCCAATCTGTTTCTTTCGGTGGTATTTTCCCTTTCAGGTAAGTTATTACCTGGTGATAATTTTTCATTACATCACTTGATGGGGCACCTGTCTTTGCATCTCTAGGATACTCTTCACTCGGCCAGTCAACTGTAATTTTACAATCCGTCCACAAATCGGCAGGTACCACTATGTCAAACAGACCATCCAAGTCCTTTAACAGTACCTTTGACACTTTCACAAACCTCTCAACCTGCTTGTACCATTCAATTGGCTTTTCTCTCAATTTTGGAAAATCCTTCGTAAATGACAAAATATCTTGTCTACTCCATGGAACATGAACGTAACCTCCTCCAGGTACTTCTCGCATTAGTACATCTGCTCTACTTTCCCTGTTTCCTTCAATAAATATTCAGAAGTCGATCTACTGTACCGTGCCTCTTCCTTTTTCTTTGTCCATCTGGTTTTCCATTTATCTAGATCTCCCCATTTCTGTAATACTGACATTAATTCTTTCACTTGTAGTTTTCTACCAGAGGCATTCATATTTTCCAAGTCTTTATCACTGAATTCTGCTCTATATGGTCTCTGCAACACTTTTGACTTCCCTATTTCAATCCCCATTTGTAAGGCCAAATCTGATAATTTCTCATGAAATATCTTTACATTTCTATAGTACCAAAATAACAATAAGCACTAACTGTGGTCATCATCTTGAAGCACATTACTGGTACCAGGTGTGATTAAAGCCAGCTCTGATAGAGCACGGGTCGGATACAGAAACCAAGATCATCCTATTCAGAGGTTTTACCTTCTGACATAGTCTCTGAAATTGAAGTAAAAAATCCTCAACGGGGCAAGGCAGCAGGCTATGGTTGATGAGGGCTCCACAAGGTTGTATAGCCATCAGATGAAGTCCTGAAGAAGCTAGTGTTTTTTGTCAGGAAAACTATGAGCTGGAGAATTTAAAAATTTGCACCCAAGTAAGGTCCCTCACTGGATACTTTTGGTGCCTTTGCCCAGTGAACATTTCTGTGTTTGGTCTTAGTCACCTTTTTGGACCTCAGATTCCGACAGAGGGGCAAGTCTGCACACTATATACGGACAGGGCTCCATGAGGCTGGATACGTTCACCTTGACTTGCCACTGAAACAGATTTTCTACTGTGGAAAAACTCTGAGAGGGAGCACTCTGAATCTTTGGACCAGTGGCTACACATCTTTTTCTGATTGACTTGGCTGGTTTGTCTTAATCCTCCGGAGGTCTTTGGAGTCAAATAGATTCTAAGATCTAGATGACAGATGAGCCCTAATAAGGTCTTGGATTACTTGTGTTCTGGTTCAGGGAGGCCCTTACCTGGCAGTTCATGCTGGACTGATCTATTGGAGCAGGTCAAAACTTATTTGGATATGGCTGGGTCCAAACTGAGGTGGCATGCTGTGCAAAATAATGATGGAATGGGATGCGGCCAGAGTAATGACCACTGACTGAGAATAATTGAAGCATTTCATGTATATCTTCTTGTATACTTTAATGTGATGCTCTAAGTGGAATGCGTATGCCCAGAAGTGGGTCCCGTGAGCACTGTGCCACTAGAACCAACCTATACCTGACTGACAAGCCCCTATAAGAGTGAAACCAGCCTTGGATTGCTTGTGTTCTGGTTTAGGGAGGTCCTGACAGTTCGGTGTGGACTGTTCCTTTTGGATTAGTGTCAAGACTCATAGGCATGTGGCTTGGTCCAAACTGAGGTGACATGGTGTGCAAAATAATAAAGGACTGAGGGGCAGCCTGAGTAAAAATGAGTGAATTCCATCCATTACTTTTTTGTATACTTCCGTGGACCTCAGAGGTGTAGCCAGGGAAATGAGAATCCCTTCTCTGTGGTCACTCAAAACTGGTTATGGAGGCAGCTTCTCTCCCACTGGGATGGATGCCTGCCTGCCTATGTGGACCAAAAGGTGTCAGCTAACATTTGCCTTTGACAGGGTAGGCCTATTTGAAGTAAATTAAGTTCCTTGAACCAGCCTGGGTGGTCTTCCTGTCAGAGCAACATAACTCCTCTTCAGACCCAAGGCTTGTGTCTCATCTCTAAGAGAAAGTTCACACCTCATCAAGGTGCTATTCAGCTCCTGGTTGACAATTGACAGCTTATGCTAATGTGCTTTAGCCAGGAAAAAGACAACTTTAAAACAAATACCTTTTGCAAAATATGTATTACAAATCCAACTCTACCAATGAATTGAATTAGTAATACATATTTTAAGAAATTCAAGAGTGAAATTTGTGCTTGTTTCCTATCACCTTCTAATGCTTTCAATGGAACAGCTAACCCTAATACTGTAAAAATAGCTTTAAAACCCTTGTCACTACTTGGACATGTTTAACATTAAACGTTTACATGTCCTGCTTTTAAATGCCATGCAATCTGCCTGATGGGCATTTAAATTAAAGTCTATTTAGGTATTACTTAATAATATTTAAAAGGAGGTTTTAGGCTTGCCAAAAGGAGTTATTTGGCAGGTCCAATTTGCAGTTTTGAAACAGCACAGAGAGGCTACAGTGGTAGGACTTCAATTATGCTTTGCACCATCATATGAGTGGTTTCACAATGTGTGCAGCAGGACATGTGTGACCTTTAACTGACAGACCCTGGGTTTATATTGTACCATATACTAGAAATGCATAGGTAAGTCAAATATGCCAATTAGGTCTGTAGACAATTGTGATACATTTTAGGGGTCAGAGCACATGCGTTGGGGTCTGGTTGGCAAGGTCCCTGTGCACAGAGTCAAAAAACAGCAGCATCAGTCTCAGAAATGGCAATGATCATGCAGACAGAGGCATTTTCCTACTGTACTCCAAACTGTCACTGAGCAGAGGCCAAATAGTGTTACCAAAGTTTTGGGTATTTGATCAAAATGGAGTTATAGTCGCTAACAGATGAAGAGGACACAGATCACAATTTGTGATTTTTTTATTCATTCTATATTATCTTACCACCTTGAAGGCAAACCCAGCTATAAGTAAAGCAAAATACGGACCCAGTGGCTTTTTTGAACAGCATAAAGTTGTTCTTCTTGTTACGTTTGGGTGTTTCTTCGCCTGTTGAGATAAAAAAAACTTCTATAGTTTCTACTTATTTCAATAATAACAAAAGTTTAGGACAGAGATAGTTGGTAGTATGTAAGTTATGAGTTGTGGAGTTGATCCTAACTAACTTGGTGTTTTTTTTATATTTTTGAAATCTAATGGTTTAAATATCAAATGCCATTGAGATTGACTTAAAATGTATTTCACTAAAGAATTTGTTCTTAATGAAAAAGACGCAATTTAATGGGTTAATGTTCTTTTGAAAGTGGAATAGCACCTGTTAATTCACATGTATTTAGGCTTTGAAGAGTAATTTTTATTTTATGTTTTTTTTATATAAAACTGCTACATCTCAGAAGGTTGCACTCAAGGTTCGGCTGCGACGATAGGACAGGTTTGTACAACATCAGAAAAGTGCAGACATAGCATGAAATGAACAACACAATGGAAGGTGAAAAATATACACTTTTGCGCTGATAACCCTTCAAGTAGTTGTGCATAGTAATGTTATAGTTAAGACTATGAGAAACAGGAATTCCTCAGATTTTTTATTGGTAATAGGCTTGTCACCATTTGTTAAATTCCATAAAAATTCGCAGACCTATTCCTTTTTCTACATTGGCTGATGATGCAATCTTTTGTGGTGATTTCTTAAGGGAGTGAAAAGAAAAGAAAGGGGTGTCCTAAAACATATTTTTCCACAAATGCATTTCCCATATGATTTTTAAGCAGAAGTAATGACAAAATGGCTGAACGGATTTACATGAAATGTGGCAGGAATATAGATTATGGTGGGGAAATAGTCCTTTTTTGCCATTTGCACTGAATTTGTTCAGTTGTTTATAAGCAATAAGGGACAAAATTTGATATATTTTGGGCTGCTGTATACTGGAGTACATTCACAGCATACCACATTACATTGCAATGAAGAAACACAATAGTATTGGTTAATCAAATTCTTTGCAAAATAAAAATGCAGCCTTATTGTTTAGACCACACTTTGTCTTTGTTCTGTGTTTTAATGTGAAAAATGTAGGGCAGTAGTATTTTTTAATATAGGAAGAAATGAGGCAGTTTAGCAAGTTAGAGTTAGGGAAAAGAAGTTTTATTTATTAAGATATTTAAAACAAAAAGATTTCAGAGTACCACAGTACTGACTTGAAAGTATCTAGAAAGTACTCTTGTACTTCTTGAAATACAAAAAAGAAACTTATATATGGCAAAATAAAATTAGACATAATATAGGTTGGCTCTTAAAAGCCTGGTGTTTTTTTTAATCAACACATTTATTTATGTTTCTCAAGCCAAGTTTTTAGGTTTGAAATGAAAATATGGTTTCCATAGGTTAAAAAAAGTACACTCTCAGGATGATACAGTGCTGCATTGCCATATTTTCATTTAAATGAATATTTGAAGACATTTTCTGATCGCAAAGGAATGCTGACACTGCATTGTTTACAGGTCTTTAAGTCTTTTCAAATGTAGCAGCATTTTCAGTAGACTTCTCCCAATTTTATCTCTGACAAATATTTGAGAACACAAAGGGCCATATTACGAAGTCTGCCCGACATTGATTCGGTGTTGGAACTAACCGACAGTAGGTCGGCAGTTCCGACCACCTAATTACATTGCTACCACACATGGCTTCCGCCCACAGCACAAGCTCCCATAGAGAAAAGAGATTTGTGTAAATCCCTGCACCGTGTGGCAGGGATTTACCATAGGTGCCCCAAGGTCCCCAACCAGAGGCCGACGAGGCGTGGGGGCCCTGCTATGGGACCCAAAGTCACTTTCCGACAGGCTTTTCCTGTCAGAAAGCACAACTTGAAAAGCCTGTGGGAAACTGACATCATAATCTCGATGACGGAAGCGCCACCCTTAAGGGGTTACATGCCTGTTCCAACTGGCCGACAGGCTCCTTGAACCCATCAGAAGCCAGCCAGAATGACCGGCCGGTTTGACTTTCGACTGCATACATTGTTATTAGGCAGTCCGAAGTCAAACCTTGGATGTCGGTCGGAAAGCCCCCTACCTATGGTCAGAGTCTTTCCAACCGACATCGAAATGAGGCCCAAAATGTGTGATAAAAAACATAGACATTAAGATAGAAAATGTCTTCTCCATCTCACTTTTCATTTCAATCTCACTCCATTTAAGTGTCTTATATCATTTCCACCACAGTGGATAACCATAAAGTGGGAATGGTGACAATTACTAACAGAGAAAGAAGAAAGAGTAGCTGGTTCCATTTCAAACCTCTTTCACCAATCCATGTAAGTTCAACTCCTTCCAAACCTAAATATTTTTCAACAGCTACTTTCTTAGCATGCTGTCTGGCCCAAAACATGAAACTTTGCCCAACAAACCAAAGCCTAACCATCTTGCACATACACTGACAAGAATAAGAAACATAGAGGCAGACAAACAAATATGTAAAGAGTTAGATGATTGGCTATTAGGAAACAACATAATACCAACAATTTAATTTTGAAAGGAGGACAATTACTAACTTAAATACAATTTGTGGTATGAATGTAGCACAATAGTACCAAAACTCAAAGTGAGGTAAAAAAATAAACTAGGGCAGAATTCACAAAGGTAAACTTAGACGTTTGGTCTAAACTTAGACCAAACATCTATGTTTATGACTTTGGGAAATCAAAAAGGGCCAATCCACGCCAAGTGCACACATTCCACCTTGCTGATTTCTGCTCTGGGGGGCGTGCATCTCTGGAATATCGCAGTTTTGAGTGGCCACAGTGCCACCTGATCCTGCTCAATCACCAGATGTGGTTGGAAAGGGGTTGGATGGAGCCAGTGGTGCAAAAATTGTGCTGAGCACACAGCACGTACAGTTGCATATCCGGGGCACCCAGCCCTCCATGTGCTGGTGGCAGAGAAGCATTTCATATGTCACCCTTGGTTGTCATCCCGCCCATATAAGTGTGATCAAGTTTGACCTCAATCATTTAAAGAAGTGTGCAGTGAGCAGGAGAGGACTATATACAAATAGGTACAAGAATTTTGGAAGTACCACCATTTTTGCAATGGCTATGCGGCCTGTGAGTGATAGGGGCAGTTTGATCCAGAGTGGGATCCGGGCCTCCAACCACTCCATAGTGCGCCCATAATTCGCTCTCCACAATTCATCTGGGTCTCTGCTCAGCCATATGCCGAGGTACTTAACTGGTTCAGACGCCCACTTCAGTTGGTAGTCGCCTGTATTGGGTGAGGCGGAATCCATCAACGGGAAGAGAGTTGACTTGGACCAGTTTATCTGGATCCCAGAGAATCCACCACATCGTATCACCTCGCGAATTACAGGTTCAAAGTTTATGTCCAGGTTTTTAACATATAGTGCCACGTCATCAGCGTACATGGAGACAATCAAGCAGCAAGTGGTGAAACCAATACCCCGTTCCACGTGGTGCTGACGTAGCCTCACCGCTAGCGGCTCCATCGTTATCACAAAAAGAATCAGAGAGAGGAGGCATTCCTGTCAGGTGCCACGGGTAATAGTTATTGGCTCACAAATACTATAATTTAACCGAATGCACGCCGTGGGGAGAGCATATAAAAGCTGAATCTTCAGGATGAAATCGTGACACAGACCTAGCCTCTGCAGCAGGGGGAAGAGGAAATGCCACTCCAGTGTGTCAAAGGCTTTAGTGGCGTCCAGTAGGGCAGCCACCGCTGGGGGGTCTGGGTGTATATGGTGCATAATTGCGAAAATAGTACGAAGATTTTGAGAAGTCATACGTCGGGGGACCGATTGGTCCGGTTGTACAATCAATGGTAGTAGGGGGAGCAGGCGATTTTCCAACACTTTCGCAAAGGTCTTGTTATCGACATTTATGAGGGAGAGCGGGTGACAGGACGCAAATCTCTGCAGGCTTATACGGCTTAAGAATGGTCCTTATTACTGTCTCTCGCAGCGAGGGAGGGAGTTTCCCAACAGTTAGTGATTCATGATACATTTCAATGAGATGTGGAATCAAGATGGGGGCATATTCCTTGTAAAAAGCAGGTGTGAGCCTGTCCAGTCCAGGGGCTTTGTCTGCCGGGATGCTAGCGATAACCTGTGCTCTCTCCTCTGGTGTAATCGGTGAGTCTAAATATTCTCTGTGACCTTGATCAAGCCATAATAGCTGGATGGTGTCGAAAAAGGCAAGTAGTGACTCTGGTTCCTTATCTAAGCCGGCTGTGTGTAGTCTGGCATAAAAGGTTGACATTACTTCAGGCAGTAGCGACGGTGATATAATTAGCTGGGCATCAGCATCTCTTAATTCCGACACATATGTAGTGGTGTGCGGCTTATGGAGCAAGTCGGCCAGCGTCTTGCTTGGGCGGCCCCCCTCGCCATATTTATGCCCTCTTGCCTCCTTGCCAAGGTAAAGAGCTTCCCGCTCTGCCTCCTCTTTAAAGGAGGAAAGTTTCTCTCTAATGTTCGTTAGTATGGCAGAGTCAGGGGCCCGTTAATAATCTCCCACTAGTGCCCGAATCTCCTCCTCTAATTTACAAAGTGTGCCATGCAGCGCCTGCAGGCACAATGAATCACCACTTTGAATGCCTCTCATAAAGTGGGTGGCAATTCAACCGTTCCGGCATTGTGTGCGAAGTACTCTGTAAGTGCAGCACGGATCTTTTCTCTGAATGCTGAGTCCCGCAAAGCATTCGGGGGGAGTCACCACATAAAGGCTCGGGTATTGTCTGAGGAATATGCATCACTAGGAGTACTGGAGCATGGTCAGATAGTGTGTGTGAGAGGTGTACAGAGCTAGTTGTATAGGCATGTTGGGGCCGTACACGGTCGCCAGTGTTATAGGTCGTTTATACAGTGTGCCAGGGACAATGGCATATCTGCCATCTTTATCTGTGTAAGACCCAGTAGTGTGCCAGTAGTGTGCCATGGCAACCCCCTTCTGAATAGAATCAAACCCCCCTACTATAGTTCAAGTAGGTAACAGAATGTGTTTTGCCCCACCATCGGCCCTGCAGTCTAGTCAGTGTGTTATTGGTCAGGTGCGTTTCCTGCAAAAGACAGATATCGATCTTGTGGTGCATTAAGTATGAGTGTACCAGGCAGGCCTTCGATAATCATTTAGGCCCCTGACGTTCCAGGTTAAGCAGTTTATGCTATCCATTGCAGTAGGATTCGAATATTGGTGTCTGTAGTTGCTCGTCTACGCTTCGTCTAGTTGACAGCTGCGGTGTCTTGTCACCCTCCCAGCATATGAGTGTGAAATGCGGGTCTGGCGAGAGTTCCCAGGTCCATATTGCCCCGTGAATGGCATTCCATAAACAGCCCACCCACCCATCCCAACATGTAGCAACAACAAGAATAGTACCCTGTGTATCTCCCCAGCCACCCACTCCAACCCCCCAATCAGGTTGAGAAAGCAATCCCACCCAACTTAAGTTACCCCACTTAACCCTCAACACAACATACATGGGACTCATCCCCTAAGGTATATGGGTTCATCGGCGAACTACCCTATCTCTGAGAAACAGGGGGCCGAAAGGAGTGCAGGGGACTTGGCTGTGTAGCTGAGTGTGTTGCCAGTGCAAATGGTTCAAGCCATGTTCTCTGATGTCCCCTCAAGCACGGCAGCCATCCCGCTCCAGGATCCCCCTTGAGGAACGGTGTACAGGCAGTCCACGCCCAATAGTAGAGTTAGTCGTTGTCACTTGTGCGGCCCTCTTCATCCGGTCGAGGGTACTTGGACGAAGCTCGTTTACTTTTTAGTAAGCTGCGTAGCGTACTTCAGAGCCGCTGCAGAGTCCGTAAAGGACTTTGTGGTGCTATCAAGTGATATCCGCAGTTTAGCCGGGTAGATAAGGCCATACGATATCCCCAGTTGTTGGAGCGCACGCTTGGCAGGCAGGAATTTGTGTCTGGCGGATTGCACCTCCATGGTGAAATCCGGGTAAAAGGAGAGTGTATTGCCTTGGTAGCGCACCTCCTCTCACTCCCTTGCTTTGTCAAGGATCTTGTCCCGGTAATTCAGAATCCGGGCAATTATGGGCCGGGGTACCCGGAGGCAGCCGCGGTCCAAGCGTGTGGTGTGCTCTCTCCAGGACGAAAACCGCCAAGAGCTCGGCACCAAAGAGCTCACGTAGCAAATCCTCGATGAAGTCTTCCATCTTGGCTATATTCGCGGACTCTGGGATTCCTGATATTCGGATGTTGTTTCTACGAGAGCAGGATTCTAGGTCCTTGTTCTTTGCTTTTATGAGGGCCAATACTTTGTCCATCTCTAATAGTTTTTTTTACCATCTGTTCTGAGGTCCTCAAGTTCTGATACCCGAGTCTCTGTGTGTTCTAGGCGGTTATCGTGCGCATCAACCCTGTGTTTGACCTGGTCTAGATGGGCCACGAGCAGGTCTACTTTAGAATCAATTGTTTTCAAGCTGGACTTTACGTCTATAAGCAATGAGCGGATGTCTTCGACTTGTGGCGCTGTGTCCGCCATCTGCGGCGGTAGCCCGTCCGGAGTCTGGGTAGATTCACCTTGTCTGGTTTGGCGGCGCCCTTCGAACGTGAGATTAGTATGTTGGGTATCGGGTTTGCCCATTGTCCTGTGCTGTTTAGTTCTGCACCTATGTGGTCTCTGTCCACTCGCGTATTCAGATGATGTTGGGAGAAGGGCCGGCGATGGGTGCTGTTTCGGTATCGTATTCCTGCCTCAATTCTATGGCACGAGGTCAATGGTGTGCAGTCTCCTCGCCCCGGAATTCAGAGTGCAGATGCTGTCCGCAGAGCCTGTCTCTTAAGCAGGAACACTACTAAATACCAACTTCCACTAGAGTCTACGCTGGCTGTTGGAAAGAAATAGAGCTCTATTTATTCTTCTAAGACATTATGCGAAACAGTTTAGCCCACATTAAACACAAAACATGAAAAACAATAGCTAGAGAAGAAAAAATGGAAATTGTACTACACAGAGAGGAAAAAAAACCAGGAGAAGGAGGACGCCCAAAGACAAACAACAGTACTTTTAAGAGTACAACAAAAATGTTAAATAATTCTATGCACCCTTAAAATTAGGAGCAAAACAATTTAGAACAAGTTATTTACTAAGAGAGCAGCAATAGCAGTTAGCTATTTCAATAAACAAAACGCTGGCTGTTCAAGAAAAATATATACTTTCACAAGAAGAGACAACAGTAGAAGTATAACAGCAAACCATTATAAAACACGTGCTGAAAAATCAGCTTCAAACACTTCATTTAATAAGGAAAAACATGGTGAAACCTATCCAGAAACAATATGTTCAACATATTGTTGAAAAAGCATTTCATGTGAAAAAATAACTCTTTCATAATGAATCAACTCTAAACATTTCACCAATTCATTCCAACTTAAAAAAATACACAAACTAAGAAAGAAACAACTAATAAGACTAAACTTAAACTTATGTAACATTTTTCAGGGAACTTGGACAAACAAACTACACAACCTTAGAAATGCCAGATTTATAGTTATAACTTTAAGTTATAATTCCCCACCCAAAATCTACTTTAACTCAGTAGCAACTCCATTTACAGTGTTGTCAACTTGCTATCCACACTGCATTAACTATAACTCGCCCCTCTACCATGTTTAGTGTTCTCATAAATGATGTAATTTGTAGGGATGGGCAGAACTTGTGGAGTTTCACTCAGGGGAATTCAACGGTGTTACATAAAAACTCTGCAGAGTTCCCTGAATGGGCAGAAAGGGGCACATCATGCTGATTTCTAGCTCAAATAGATCATCTACTCAAGCAGCAGCTTTGCCAATGCTAATGGTCATGACCACCCTTGACCGCCCATGTTGAGAAAATCTTGCTGGGTGCCCTGCTAGTGCCTGAAAATTGCACTAGGGGATGCAAATTCTCACTCTTACCAACTTACCGTTGGCAATCCGCTAATGAGAAAAAACTCCGCTACGCATCGGTTGGCAGAATTTGGCCTTAACTCTGCATTACTTGTACAATGCGTATTGGCCAAAACTCCACCAACTCCGCCGGGGGATTAGAATTTATTGCCTACCGCTAGTCATTTGAGATGTCATGAGTCCTGTTATGAATGCATTAATTTCCCATGCTAAAAGTGATGTAATATGAAAGGGTATAAGCAGTGCATGAGGAAGGCATGAGTTATAGTTAATGTAGTGTGGCTAGAGAGCTGACAGCACTGTGTATGGAGGTGACCAAGGTATAGCAATTTTTGGATGCGGCACAAATTCTAACTTTAAATTACAACTATAATTTTAGAATTTCCAAGGTTTGTGTAGCTTACGTTGGTTTTGTAAACAAATAATAGGTTTTCCAAACTATAACTTATCCTCAACCTTTGTTTTTATCATTGAATATAATATATAGACATTGCTTTAGGCAAATTGAGGCCCAATGTACAAAGAGAAAGGTCACAGATAGTGTGACGTAACCTGTGTAATAATATGTTACATCGCAGAACTCTCATTGCTGGGATAGAGCAACCTGCCTAATCAATTCTAATTAGTTATATCATTATTTACAATCCCCAGTGATCCGCTACAACCATAGGGATACATGCCTACACCAGGAACAGCTGCTTTTGATATTTCCAAATAGTTTTTTTTTTTACCGGTGATATTTAGAAAAAAGACCTATTAGGGGACACATGGACCCCTGCCTGCTCTTCCCGTGGTTGCTCTGCACAGTTCCAAACACACGGCTTCACCTTTGCAAATGGGTTGGCACCTCATTTTAGGTGCAATTGTGGACACAAACCATTTATACTTCTCATTGCAATTAGAGGGAAGGCCATTTTTGGGCTTATCAACTTATTGTGATTCATAATTTATAAAAAATTATGAATCAGAATAAGTTGATAAGCCCATTTTGCAATTAGGTACATCTTTATTAAATTGCAAAATGGTTTAAGTAGATAGTAAAAATCCTGATCTCCAAACTCTGTTCTTTTGAGTATTTCAGGGTTTACGACCAAAAATGGTTTTGTACATCAGGCTCTAGATTAGATAAGAGGCAGATGCATACATTTGTTTTCATGAGCCATGCCACAGAACACAAATGAATGTAAACATAGTGCCATAGCTATTTAACAGTAGGAAAATGCTGTCACTAACACTTATTGGTAGCAAAGAACAGCTTGGGGCACTATATGATGATTTTACCTTGAACACATATGGGGGCTACTCACAAACTTACACATGAGTAAATCTCCACATGCGAGTTTACTCCTTGGGGCTTATTCACAAACTGTATTTTGTAGTATGTTTAGTAGTACTACAGTAGTACTATTAACATACTGCAAAATGCTATTCACTAACCTACATGCGGAGGTCTAAAACTCTGCCTCTCTTTTCTTTTATGTGCGGTGATTTTCATTCTGACAGCAGAGATTTCTGCACAAATAGGTATATAGTTTTGTGGGAAATGTGGGAGGGACAGCAGAGTGACTGGAAAAAAAGGTTATTGGAGTAGTAAAGAGCGGTTTAGGGAAGCTTAATGAGGGGTTTAGGGAGAGAGCTGCATACACCCAAAAAATAGTAGGCCCATTTCTATTGACAAACTGCACTTCTATAGTTACTACAGTCACAAAGGTTCCAAAACTGTAATACATACACTCCAGTTCAGAACTGGAGTAATTTCAGCAGCCACTGGTACTACAACACTATCCCATGGAAAATAATTGAAGCAGAGAGTTGAATAAAAATACTTTAATTACATTTCCTAATTTTAACTTTATTTTAACTATAAATGCATTTAATACAATGGTACAAAAATATAAAAATACCATAACTAATAATGTATTGCATAATATTTTAATACCTTTCCTAAACTGAATAATTAATGTAATTATTATAGTCAAAACCTACTGTCATAAAGAACAGAAATAGCTAGGAGTCCTTCTGCAGAGGACAAGAAGGAATTCTAAAGGCTGGTTGGCACCTATATTTTAGCAATGTAGGACATTTGATTTGTGGTTTCCCCACTTGTCCTTTAAAGGACGTGGGTACATTTGAATTATCAGATTAAGAGAAGAGAAAAGTTAAGCATTGGCTACCTTACATAGGATATTCCATAGGTAGTTTAGGCTGCTAATTTTTTTATTGTCTATCATTATGAAGTTTATAGAAGAAAAGAATATTTTTATTACAGCATTAATGGATAATTTTGCATGTGAAAACGGATGGTTCATGAGCAAATGCTTAAAAACAACATCTATAACTATCATTGGTGAGTGAGATTGTCTTCTCACAAACGAATAACATAAATAATGATGTAGCAATTCTTCTCAATACAAAAACTGAAGACAGCCATCTCAGCTACCAAATCATATAAAGACAGCAGATGGGTATCCGCCAGTTTTAAAAATGTTTATGCCACACACAAATCTTTAATCTTTACATACAAATCCACGGTTTTGCCCACTTCAGAAGGAAATCCACGAAGCCATCAGAGAAGTACAGCACCATGAAAATGTAATATTTAGAATGACTGCAATACACGAATAGACAGTAAACCCTGCCAAGTATATTGTGAGAAAATTGCAAAAAGATTTTCAAAAACTTATCTTAAATGAGAACCATGCAGATATCTGGTTTCTTGCAAATCCTATGAAACAGGAATGTACTGTTTTTCAAAACCACACTACTCCTACAATACATTTGACTACTTACTTTTCACCACATGCTCAACACCTTTATTGAAAATAATATTGGTTCAATCACCCTATCAGACAAAGCTCTTGTCTCAATGACATTTGAGAATCAATTAAATTGCAATACAAAACCTAGATTAATCTTAAACACCAATCTCCTATGTGACTTTACCACTGCGTGTCATCTTGAAGCTCTTCAAAATTGATGTCCAAAAAAACTACAAGGGATGCTTACAATCCAAAATTACATGGGGAAATAATTGCTTTAGTCACAAAAAAGATGCACAACTCAATTTCAACCTGTAGGAGAACTCTTAAACCTGAGTATTGAATTCAATAAAAAAAATTAACCTTTGCGGCAGACCACATATCTCTCAATATCAAATCAAAATACCATGTAGCGACAACAAAGATAGTAAATTACTTGCTAACTACTTGAAAGCTAAAAACAATACTATGAAAATCAAACAAGGTATTCTAAAAACTACTAGCAATTGAAATTATCATGGTCTTCCAAGAATGCTGTGAAACACTATACACCAGCAAAGGACAAACCTCTACAGAATCCCTAGATCAATTTGTTTCGTAAGTCATGAAGAATCAAAACAAACACCAAGACCTCCCAAATCTTTTACCTTTGGGAAAAGACATCTACGTAGAATAAATTATGATAAGCTTCCATGGTCTAAAGAAAAAGAAGGCACCCGGCCCTGATTGGCTGTGGGAAGTATTATATCAAATATTCACTCACTTTCACTAAACTTTAAACTCAATTTCCTCACTTTAAACACACAATTGCATTCTTTCACAATAAAGATAAATTCCTGCAAGACACCAAGGGCTATTGACTCATATCATTAATCATTACTGACTGCAAAATAGTGGCCAAAATGCTTGCTAAATGTGAAAACCCTTTATTACATTACTACATGCTCACGTTCTGAAGTTGCCTTCTCTACTTAAACACAATCACATTTGACACACATTCATTTGTGTGCATATACAGGATACCATTCATCAAATTCAGTTTGCTTACAATACCACGTTGTAGGCACTGTATAAGAACACCTTGAATATTTTGTACAAAGGCTAAGTTCAGCATGCAAGATGTTATTTGTTTTTGGCAGCTCTGTGACAGAGCTACCATAATAGAATAAACAATAGCACCCTAACTGGGGCTTCGGCATGGTAACTTGAAGGATGGTAATATATATAGGACATCAAGCCTTTGTTTATTCAGAGGAGCATTTTGCTGGCACTGAGAGGTCGGTCCATGCCGGAATTCCAGCTCAGCTGATTCCTGTGACCTCTGTGAGGGACGCTGTCCAACTCTACACCAAGACGGGCAGCTTGCTGACATTTACCCACAGGTAATGGGAAGTTAGACCACCCGATAGGGATTTGGCAGATCCACTGATCTTAGACATGATAGGGTAGAATGCGCTAGGTAGGAATACATTATATTTCAAAACTTGTATGCAAGCATATAGTTTTCTGTAATCATCAAAACGGTTGAATTGTTCATCTTCTTCACCATCCTCATAATGTAATCACATTATCCTGTTTCTTTCTATTAATCATTACAGAGCAAGTATTTTAATGAAAAATCACAATGCCTCAATAAATATTGAAACTGCATACTGTGTATTTCTTGTTTATCTCTTTGGGATGCATAAGTAACTGACAGAAAGATTCTAGATCTGTAACCATGATTTCCTTGGGGGGTCAGGGTTGTCATGTTCTGCGGTTGCACATCCATTTGTTACTCTGTAAGGCTAGGGGTACAGATGATGCACTATGAGCTAGCAGGACTATAAGCCAGCATGGTATTCAGACAGAATATAGAGTTGGAAATGTCGACTTACACAAGTATCGAGTTGGAAATATCGTGATACAGAAAGATCGACAGTTAGAATATCGTGGTCAAGAATATCGAATTTAAGGTAAGAAATATCATTTTCAAAAATATAGAAGTCATTAATATCATTTGCAAAAATATAGTTGTTTAAAATATCGATTTTTTAATTAGTGTTATGTATTTTAGTTTATATTTTAAATGTAAGTGAAGTATTGTTTATGTTTTTTAATATATGTGTTACATTTTTAGTAGTTGTCAATTTTATTTTAATTAAATTTTGCGTTTTTAGTTCCGTAGTGAGTTTTTCATTTATAGGGAATAGGGTGAGAAGTAATTTAATTTTAATAAAGTAATGATTATTTTTTATTTATTAGTATTTATTTAATTGAGATGTTATAGTGTTAATTGTGTGAAGTAATTAATTGTAATTAATTATTAATTATTAATTGATTGCTAATTAATATAAATTAATTAATTGGTAATTAATTATGGTAATTGTGTAATTGTTTTTAGGTGCGGGTTGTGAGGTTTACATGGGTAAAGGGTGGAAAGTAATGTATTTTTAATTAATTAATAATTAGTTGTTAATTAATATTAATTAATTGATTGTAAATTAATTATGGAAATTGTGTAATTAATTTTAGGTGAGGGTTGTGGGGTTTATAGGGGTAAAGGGTGGAAAGTAATTTATGTTTAATTAATTAATAATTAGTTGTTAATTAATATTAATTCATTGAAAATTAAATATGGAAATTGTGTAATTAATTTTAGGTGTGGGTTGTGGGGTTTATAGGGGTTAAGGGTGGGAAGCAATTTATGTTTAATTAATTAATAATTAGTTGATCATTAATATAATTAATTAATTGATATTTAATTATGGTAATTGTTTAATTGTTTTGTGTTGGTTTTACCTTTATAGGGGTAAAGGGTGGGGAGTAAATTAATTTTACTTACTTTATAATTAGGTTTTTAATTGAAAATAAGTTTTAATTGTGTAATTATTTTTTCAGTTTAATTTTAGCTGTGGGTTGTGGGAATTATAGGGGTAAAGTGTGGGAAGTTAATTCATTTTTATGAGTTTTAATTTGTCTTTTAATTAATAATATTTCTTTAATTGGTAATTAATTATGTTAATTATGGAAGTACATTTTTATTTAGATGTGGGTAGTGAATTGTGTGGTGTTATAGGGTAGGAAATAAAAAAGTAAATGTATGTAATAATTAATGTTTTTGTTTTTAAATAATTTCTAATTAAAAATATTTATTTGTTTGAAAATTATTTTGTATTTTATTTAATATTATATTTGTACTTATTTGTCATATGTATATAACATTATAATACGTTAAATATATTTGCATTTTAATTTTTAACATATTTATATATTTTTTTATTTATATATATTTTTTAATATTTTTGTTGTTAATATTCTGTTTGTTTTTAATTTTGAACTGACTGGAGTGAGAATATTAATTGTTAACCCTCTGAAAACCAACACTTTCCCTACTGTTGAACTGATTGGAGTGGGAATAGTAAATTGTATTCCACCACTATCCCACACTTTCCCTACTGTTGCACTCACTGAAGTTGGAATAATAATTTTTACCCCTCTGCTATCCAACACTTACCCTACTGTTGCACTGACCGGTGTGGGAATAGTAATTTTTACCCCTCCGCTATCCAACACTTTCCCTACTGTTGAACCCACTGGAGTGGGAATAGTAATTTTTACACCTCCGCTATCCAACACTTTCCCTCCTGTTGCACTCACTGGAGTGGGTATAGTAATTTTTACCCCTCCGCTATCCAATACTTTCCCTTCTGTTGCACTCACAGGAATGGGAATAGTAATTTTTACCCTTCCGCTATCCAGCACTTTCCCTATCGTTGCACTGACTGGAGTGGGAAATTTAAGTTTGAAGATTTTTAAATAGTTTAATGTTTTCGAATCAGATCGAAAATAACTTTATTCGGTTCAAGCGGACCATAAAAGTTTAACATACATACATAGAACTGTAAAAATTGCATGTCCAAATTATACAATAATGTGACTCAGATCACTAAAAGCTCAGAATTAAACATTTGAGGCAATTTACAATTTACTTAACAAACTAGGCCTACAAGCTCAGAGACCCGAACCCCCATACTCAAGACTCTGGGTTGCAGGCTTTGGTACCTCCTATCGATTTCAATTGCATCAGTGCTTGTTAACATTTTTAAAACCACTTAGGACACCAATATCTTTTTAAAAATTCATAACGTTTCCTTATTGATAATACAATTCTGATATAATTTGATACTGCAGGGCAAATAGCAACAGTAGACAAAGAGTGTAAGAAATTAAAACCATCCTGATAGGTGCAAGGGCGAATTTCTCTTAAGATTGGGTTTAGGAATGCTTTAATTTTATAATAGAATGTTCTTTTTAATTAGATTTTATGCTATTGGTATATATATATATATATATATATATATATATATATATATATATATATATATATATATATAAATATATATATATATATATATATATATAAATATATATATATTTTCTGTAAAAACCATAGATTTGAGGGACGTTATAGTTAGGAATTAGCATTTAAAAAGCCTTAGAAATTCAAAGAAAAAACCGCAGGTTTTAGGGATGTTATAGTTAGGATTTAGCATTTAAAAAAACTTAGAAATTCACTGAAAAAACCAAAGGTTTCAGGGAGGTTATAGTTAGTTGGACATTTCACTCGTACAAAACCAGAGAAATTCGGCCGTTATAGTTAGTTGAGCTAACTATAACTCGCGCCCCCGCAATGCACTGCTGATGATAATTGATGCCATCCCACTGAATGTAAGAGGTGGGAACCGGGAGAAAAAATTGAGGAAGCTCGAATCGTGCTATATTATAGAATTGAATACTAAGATTCCGGAAGGTCTCAATATGGAAGAGGATTTCCATACACATTTGTAAATATATATTATGCTGCTTCTTTCTATTCGCTGTATTTTAACTGTTTTAGTATTGGTAATTCTGCATGAGCACTTTGTGACAGAGGGTTAATAACAATGTGGATATCTGGCCCACTTGGGCAGGACACAATGAGAATTGTATTGCAGGTTTGAATTTAGAGCCGTAACTATGATGAATTAAACCTACTGGGGCATGATTTTCAAACTTTTTAGTTCTAACGAGTAATTGCTCTGTTACATTTAATTGCCCATTGAGGTGTGAAGTAATAGACGATTGTAAAAATATACTCAAATCAAAGTGTATTTACGGTATATGATTATTGTTAAATCTGCAATCAGTAATGAAACTGGCAAACAAATTGGTTCGGGTAATACTATTGAATTGTATTAGAATCCACAATGAACTACCAGTCTGTCTTCACTGTCATTAAGGTAGTAGTTCTCACATGACACGGGTGTAACATTGTTTAAAAATGGTTGAAAAACTTTATTAAATTGTTGGTGAGCGTCCGACAACAGCCGACAATTAAATTGATTCTTTTTTAAAGACACGGCGTCGACATCCTTACTGGTGTGAGGTTGAGTGGTGAATTAAATTGGACTTTGCTTGTGTGGTCCAGAATGCCGACGCGCCCTCTGGTCTGGTGAAGCGGTGGGAAATACACAAGAATCGTGTGGAGATATATATATATATATACACATATATATATATGTATTCAGTGAAAAAACCATAGGTTTCAGGGACGTTATAGTTAGAAAAAGCATTTAAAAAACCTTAGAAATTCACAGAAAAAACTACAGGTTTCAGGGACTTTATAGTTAGTTGGACATTTCACTTGTACAAAACCAGAGAAATTCAGCCGTTATAGTTAGTTGAGCTAACTATTACTCGTGCCCCCGCAAGGCACTGCTGATGATGTCACATATTACATCATTCATGACATGGTCAGTGACATCACTGATGACATCACTGATGACATCTCAAATGACATCACTGATGACATCATCCCGTGACTGTGTGTTTCTGTAAAGTTTAAATATATTTTATATATATACATGCCAAGATGTATTGAATAATGAGTGGGTGTATAAGTGTCTCAATGGATGATTTAGTAGGTGCGTGACTGACTGTATAAGTGAGTGATTAAAAGTGTCTTACTGAATGCATAGGTTAGTGACTAAACTGTGTGAATGTCTGTATCAGTCTGTCAGTTGGTGTGTAAGCGGCTGCATGGGTTGGTGAGTAGCTACATGAGTGTCTATATAGGTTTTTAATTGGTTCTCTGAGTATCTGTATGGGTGCCTGAGTGTCTGTATGGGTGGGTGGGGGGTGTGTGACTCTGTGCATAGATATGTAAGTGGGTGATTCACTGGGTGTATGGGTTCAAGAGTGCATCTGTGAAGGGCTGTATGGGTGGGTGAGTGTATGTATGGGTTTGTTGGTGAGTGAATGGATGTCTCAGTGGTACATGTGTGAGTAACTACATTTGTGAAAGGCAGTATATGTGAGTGTTGGAGTATATAAATGACTATATGTGAGAGTGAGTGATTGTGAGAGTGGCTGTATGGATGAGTGTGTGCTTGTATCAGTGATTGTATAAGCGAGTAAGTATGTGTTAGTATCTGTATGAATGAGTGAGGTGGTGTGTGTATAACTGTGTAGGTGAGTAAATGGGAGTGTGATTGATTCTTTGCATGACTGACTAGGTGTGTGAGTAACTATGGATGAGTGGCAGTGTGTGAGTGTCTGTATATGTGTATGAGTGCATATGATAGTGCTGTATTGATGAGTGACTGCATGTTTGAGTGACTGTATGAGTGAATGAGTGGATGTGTGTGTGGACCTAGGAATCAGTGAGTGGGTATGTAGTAACTGGTATTGGTGTGTCTATGGCTTCGAAAATGGTAGTCTGTATTTTAGAGTGGGTGTATCAAAGGGTATATTAGGGTATGAGGAGGTGCATCAGATTATCACATGGATGATGTCATCAGTGATGTCATTTGAGATGTCATCAGTGATGTCTTCAGTGATGTCACTGACCATGTCATGAATGATGTAATATGTGACGTAATCAGCAGTGCATTGCGGGGGCTCGAGTTATAGTTAGCTCAAATAACTATAATGGCCGAATTTCTCCGGTTTTGTACGAGTGAAATGACCAACTAACAATAACATCCCTGAAACCTGTGGTTTTTTCAGTGAATTTATAAGGTTTTTTAAATGCTAATTTCTAACTATAACGTCCCTGAAACCTATGGTTTTTCTGTGAATTTCAAAGGCATTTTCAATGCTAATTTCTAACTATAACGTCCCTGAAACCTATGGTTTTTCAGTGAATTTCAAAGGTTTTTAAAATTCTAAATCCTAACTATAGCGTCCCTGAAACCTATGGGTTTTTCAGTGAATTTCAAAGGTTTTTTAAATGCTAAATCATAACTATAGCGTCCCTGAAACCTATGTTTTTTTCAGTGAATTTCAAAGGTTTTTTAAATGCAAATCCCTTACTATAACGTCCCTGAAACCTATGTTTTTTTCAGTGAATTTCAAGGGTTTTTTAAATGCTAATTCCTAGCTATGCCTACAGAGGTGGTACATGTGCAGAAAGAGGAAGAAAAGCGCAGAAAGAAGCAAGAGAAATGCAGAAAGAGGCAACAGAAGTCCAGAAAGACGAAGAAAGGTGCAGAAAGAAGCAAGAGATATGCAGAAAGAACCAACAGAGGTGCAGAAAGAGGCCTTGTTGCAAAGTCATCCTGTGCCCCCAACTTTTTACTGACTGGTACTGGTGGTAACTGACTCTGACTAACTAGGCCCGGAAATGTGCTATGCTGAAAGACACTTAGAATACAGTGAAAACACCTACATACACTAGGATACACTATGGGTTGGGGTAACCCTGTGATTGGCATGACCTCCCCTGTAAGGCCCTAGTACATATTAGGGCAGGGGGATTAAAACTACCTCTAAGTCAGAGGTGCAGAAAGAGGCAAGAGAAGTGCAGAACAAAGAAACAGAGGTAAATAAAGATGCAAGAGTGGTGTAGAAAAAAGGAAGAGGGGTGTAGAAAGAGGCAAGAGAGTTGCACAAAAAGGAAAGAGGGGTGCAGAAAGAGGCAAGATTGGTGCAGAAAGAAGCAAGTGAGGTGCAGAAAGAGGCAAGAGAGGTGCAGAAACTGGCAAGAGATGTGCAGAAACAGGCAAGAGAAGTGCAGAAAGAGGCAAGATTATTGCAGAAAGAAGCAACAGAGTTGTAGAAAGAAGCAACAGAGGTGCAGAAACAGACAAGAGGGGAGGAGAAAGAGGGGAGAGGAGTGCAGAAAGACGCACAAGGGTTGCAGAATGAAGGGACAGAGGAGCAGAAAGAAGCAAGAGAAGTGCAGAAAGATGCAACAGAAATGCAGAAAGGGGGAGGAGTGGTGGAGAAAGAGGCAAGAGGGGTGCAGAAAGAAGCAAGAGACGTGGAGAAAGAAAGAAAAGAAGTGCAGAAAGAAGCAAAAGAGGTACAGAAAGAGGCAAGAGGGGTGCAGAAAGAAGCAAGTGAGTTGCAGAAAGAGGCAACAGAGGTGCACAAAGACACAAGAGAGGTGCAGAAACAAGCATGAGAAGTGCAGAAAGAGGCAGGAGAATGGCTGAAAGAAGCTACAGAGGTGTGGAAAGAAGCAAGAGAAGTGCAGAAAGAGGCAAGTGAGGTGCACAAAGAGGCAAGAGAGGTGCAGAAAGAGGCAAGAAAGGTGCAGAAAGAGGGGACGGGGTGAAGAAAGAGGTAAGAGGGATACAGAAATGTGCAAGAGAGGTACAGAAAGAAGTAAGAGCAGTGCAGAAAGAAGCAAGAGAAGTGCAGAAAGAAGCAAGAGAGGTGAAGAAATAGGGAAGAGGCGTGCAGAAAGAGGCACGAGGGATACAGACATTTGCAAAAGAGGTGCAAAAAGAGGCAAAAGGGGTGCAGAAAGAGGCAAGAAGGGTGCAGAAAGAAGCACGTGAGGTGCATAAAGAGGCAAGAGAGGTGCAGAAACAGGCAAGAGAGGTGCAGAAACAGGCAAGAGAAATGCAGAAAGAGGCAGGAGAATTGCAGAAAGAAGCAACAGAGGTGTAGAAAGAAGCAGCAGAGCTGCGGAAAGAGACAAGAGGGGAGCAGAAAGAGGGAAGAGGAGTGCAGAAAGAGGCACAGGGTTGCAGATTGAAGGGACAGAGGAGCAGAAAGAGGCAATATAAGTGCAGAAAGAAGCAATAGAGATGCAGAAAGGGGGAGGAGGGGTGGAGAAAGAGGCAAGAGGGGTGCAGAAAGAAGCAAGAGAGGTGCAGAAAGACGCAAGAGAGGTACAGAAACAAGCAAGAGAAGTGCAGAAAGAGGCAAGAGAATTACTGAAAGAAGCAACAGAGGTGTGGAAAGAAGCAAGAGAAGTGCAGAAAGAGGCACGTGAGGTGCAGAAAGAGGCAAGAGAGGTGCACAAAGAGGCAAGAGAGGTGCAGAAAGAGGCAAGAAAGGTGCAGAAAGAGGGGACGGGGTGAAGAAAGAGGTAAGAGGGATACAGAAATGTGCAAGAGAGGTACAGAAAGAAGCAAGAGCAGTGCAGAAAGAAGCAAGAGAAGTGCAGAAAGAAGCAAGAGAGGTGGAGAAATAGGGAAGAGGCGTGCAGAAAGAGGCACGAGGGATACAGACATTTGCAAAAGAGGTGCAAAAAGAGGCAAGAGGGGTGCAGAAAGAGGCAAGAAGGGTGCAGAAAGAAGCATGTGATGTGCATAAAGAGGCAAGAGAGGTGCAAAAACAGGCAAGAGAGGTTCAGAAACAGGCAAGAGAAATGCAGAAAGAGGCAGGAGAATTGCAGAAAGAAGCAACAGAGGTGTAGAAAGAAGCAGCAGAGCTGCAGAAAGAGACAAGAGGGGAGCAGAAAGAGGGAAGAGGAGTGCAGAAAGAGGCACAGGGTTGCAGATTGAAGGGACAGAGGAGCAGAAAGAGGCAAGATAAGTGCAGAAAGAAGCAACAGAGATGCAGAAAGGGGGAGGAGGGGTGGAGAAAGAGGCAAGAGGGGTGCAGAAAGAAGCAAGAGAGGTGCAGAAAGACGCAAGAGAGGTACAGAAACAAGCAAGAGAAGTGCAGAAAGAGGCAAGAGAATTACTGAAAGAAGCAACAGAGGTGTGGAAAGAAGCAAGAGAAGTGCAGAAAGAGGCACGTGAGGTGCAGAAAGAGGTAAGAGAGGTGCAGAAATAGGCAAGAAAGGCAGAGAAAGAGGCAAGAAAGGTGCAGAAATAGGGAACAATGGTGCAGAAAGAGGTAAGAGGGATACAGAAATTGGCAAGAGAGGTACATAAAGAAGCAAGAGCAGTGCAGACAGAAGCAAGAGAATTGCAGAAAGAAGCAAGAGAGGTGGGGAAATAGGGAAGAGGGGTGCAGAAAGAGGCAAGAGGGATGCAGAAATTTGCAAAAGAGGTGCAGAAAGAAGCAAGAGCAGAAAGTACGAACAGAGGTGCACAAAGAGGCAAGAGGGGTGCAGAAAGAGGTAGGAGAGGTGCACAAAGAGGCAAGAGAGGTACAGAAAGAAGCAGGAGAGGTGCAGAAAGAAGGAAGAGAAGTACAGAAAGAAGCAATAGAGGTGCTGAAAGAGGCTCGAAGGGTGCAGAAAGAGGCAAGAGAAGTATAGAAAGAAGCAACAGAGGTACAGAAAGAGGCAAGAAAGGTGCAGAAACAGGCAGGAAAGGTGCAGAAAGAGGGAACAGTGGTGCAAAAAGAGGCAAGAGAGGTACAGAAAGAGGGAAGAGGGATGCAGAAAGAGGCAATAGGGGTGCAAAAAGAAGCAAGTGAGGTATAGAAAGAGGCAACAGAGGTGCAGAAAGGCACAAGAGAGGTGCAGAAATAAGCAAGAGAAGTACAGAAAGAGGCAAGAGAGTTGCTGATTGAAGCAACAGAGGTGTGGAAAGAAGCAAGAGAAGTGCAGAAAGAGGCAAGTGAGGTACATAAACAGGCAACAAAGGTGCAGAAAGAGGGAACGGGGTGCAGAAAGAGGTAAGAGGGATACAGAAATTTGCAAGAGAGGTACAGAAAGAAGCAAGAGAGGTAGAGAAATGGGGCAGAGGGGTGCAGAAAGAAGCAAGAGGGATACAGAAATTGGCAAAAGAGGTGCAGAAAGAAGCAAGAGCAGTGCAGAAAGAACTAACAGAGGTGCAAAAAGAGGCAAGAGGGGTGCAGAAAGAGGCTAGAGGGGTGCAGAAAGAAGCAAGTGAGGTGCATAAAGAGGCAAGAGAGGTGCAGAAACAGACTAGAGGGGAGCAGAAAGAGGGGAGAGGAGTGCAGAAAGAGGCACAAGGTTTGCAGAAAGAAGGGACAAGGAGCAGAAAGAGGCAAGAGAAGTCCAGAAAGAAGCAACCACACAGCTCCGTCTGTGTGCCCTGCTGCTGCCCCTGATTGTACTCGTTTTTCCTTTCTGTGCCCCCTTGCTGCCCCTGATTGTGATCGTTTTTCCTTTCTGTGCCCCCTTGCTGCCCCTGATTGTGATCGTTTTTCCTTTCTGTGCCCCCTTGCTGCCCCTGATTGTGATCGTTTTTCCTTTCTGTGCCCCTTGCTGCCCCTGATTGTGATCGTTTTTCCTTTCTGTGCCCCCTTGCTGCCCCTGATTGTGCTCGTTTTTCCTTTCTGTGCCCCCTTGCTGCCCCTGATTGTGCTCGTTTTTCCTTTCTGTGCCCCCTTGCTGCCCCTGATTGTGATCGCTTTTCCTTTCTGTGCCTGTTTCCGGCCGCTGCGCCCTGGGGCCCCGCCCCTCACTGCCCATTCGCTGCCCCATTCCCTGCTCCTCCCTCCCACCTCCCCATTTATGGCGGCCGCTGCGTGGTGAAGAGAGCGACCCTAACCTTGACTGGTAGGTCGCTCCCCACCACACAGCTCCGTCTGTGTGCCCTGCTGCTGCCCCTGATTGTGCTCATTTTTTTCCTTTCTGTGCCCCCTTGCTGCCCCTGATTGTGATCGTTTTCCTTTCTGTGCCCCCTTGCTGCCCCTGATTGTGATCGTTTTTTCCTTTCTGTGCCCCTTGCTGCCCCTGATTGTGATCGTTTTTCCTTCCTGTGCCCCCTTGCTGCCCCTGATTGTGATCGTTTTTCCTTTCTGTGCCCCCTTGCTGCCCCTGATTGTGATCGTTTTCCTTTCTGTGCCCCCTTGCTGCCCCTGATTGTGATCGTTTTTCCTTTCTGTGCCCCCTTGCTGCCCCTGATTGTGATCGTTTTTCCTTTCTGTGCCCTCTTGCTGCCCCTGATTGTGATCGTTTTTCCTTTCTGTGCCCCCTTGCTGCCCCTGATTGTGATCGTTTTTCCTTTCTGTGCCCCCTTGCTGCCCCTGATTGTGATCGTTTTCCTTTCTGTGCCTGTTTCCCGCCGCTGCGCTCTGCGGCCCCGCCCCTCACTGCCCATTCGCTGCCCCATTCCCTGCTCCTCCCTCCCACCTCCCCATTTATGGCGGCCGCTGCGCGCGCCGCCGCTGGCGCACCGAAGGCGCGCCTAAGGCAAGCCCGTCTGCGCCCGTCTGCGCCGTGGCCGCGCCAGCGCCAGACCCCTGGTCCGGGCATCCCCCGCGCCCGCCACATCAACAGACGCCGATACGACGCCAGCACCCTCCACGCACTCAACCCCGGAAAAGATCACGCCTGCTACCAGGCCACCCCGAAGCGCACCCAAGGGCCCTTCACCTGCCGGAACTGCAGCTTCGCCAGCACCCGCCCCGCCAAACCACCGCCCAGGAAAGAACCCAACTACCTCAGATGCATCCTCCTCAACACCCGCTCCGCCCGCAAACACGCCATCGAACTCTGGGACCTTCTCGACTCAACCTCCCCAGACGTCGCATTCCTGACGGAGACCTGGCTGAATCCCGCTTCAGCCCCCGACATCGCCATTGCCATCCCGGACGGATACAAGATCACCCGCAGGGACCGCACCAGCGGAGTCGGAGGAGGCATCGTCATCGTCCACAGGAACACCCTCAGAGTCTCAACCAACACCGACGACACCCTCAGCACCGCCGAACACATGCACTTCCAGATCCACACCGATCCCAACACCACCCTCAGAGGAACCCTCATCTACAGACCCCCGGACCCCGACCACAGTTCTGCGATTCCATCGCTGACTTCCGTCAGCACACACGCCATCGCCTCCACGGACTACATCCTCCTCGGGGACCTGAACTTCCACCTCGAGAACAACAAGGACACCAACTCCACCACCCTGATCGACAACCTCGCCACCCTCGGACTCAGACAGCTCGTGACTACACCCACCCACGCCGCCGGCCACACGCTACACTCCATCTTTTCCGCAAGCCCACACGTCTCCTTCAACCACACCTCCGAAACCCACTGGACTGACCACCACTGCATCCACTTCACCTACAGGAAGCCCACCACGCACCACCGCACCGAACAAATGCCTCGCCGCTGCTGGAGCAGAGTCACAGAAGACCAGCTAACCACAACCCTCGCCCTGAGCCCACCCGCCGAACCCTCCGACCCCGACACCGCCGCCCGCAACCTCAGACAGTGGATCGACGACTGCGCCAACACCCTCGCCCCGCTCAAGAATCCGCCCAACAGCCACACCAGCAAGAAAGCCACCTGGTTCACCGAAGACCTCCAGGCCTCCAAACGAACATGCCGAAAACTGGAGAAGATCTGGCTCCACGAACGGACAGCGGACAGCTACGCCGCCCACAAGAGCGCCACCCGCAATCACCATCACCTCATCAGATCCGCCAAAAGGGCCTCACTCAAAGACCGCCTAGACAACAACGCACACAACAGCAAGAGAGCTCTTCAACATCGTGAAGGAACTCTCCAACCCCAGCTCCAACACCAACGACATCCAGCCCTCGCAAGACCTGTGCGACTCACTGGCCACCTCCTTCCACCACAAAATCGCCGACATCCACGACAGCTTCAACACCACGACCGCCCCGGCAACCACCGAGACCACTGCCCCCACAACCACCAACCGCCTGCTCTCCTGGACCAACATCAACGACGAGGACACCATCGAGATCATGAACACCATCCACTCCGGTTCACCGCTAGACCCGTGCCCTCACCACATCTTCAACAAAGCCAGTACAGCCATCGCGCCCCATCTCCGGAAAATAATCAACATCTCCTTCGAGACAGCAACCTTCCCGGAAAGCTGGAAGCACGCCGAGATCACCGCCTTACTCAAGAAACCCAAGGAAGACCCCAAGGACCTCAAGAACTTCCGACCCATCTCTCTGCTCCCGTTCCCCGCGAAGGTCACCGAGAAAATCGTCAACAAACAACTGACCCGCTACCTCGAGGAGAACAACATCCTGGACCCTTCCCAGTCTGGCTTCCACAGCAACCACAGCACCGAAACCGCCCTCATCGCCGCCACCGATGACATCAGGACCCTGCTAGACAACGGAGAAACAGCAGCCCTCATCCTCCTGGACCTATCAGCCGCCTTCGACACGGTCTGCCACCACACACTACGAACACGCCTTCACGACGCCGGGATCCAAGAGAAGGCCCTGAACTGGACCACATCCTTCCTTTCCGGCAGAACACAAAGCGTCCGCCTCGCCCCCTTCCGATCCAAGGCCACCAAGATCATCTGCGGCGTACCCCAAGGCTCCTCCCTCAGCCCAACGCTGTTCAACATCTACATGGCACCCCTCACCCACGTCGCCCGACAGCACAACCTCAACATCATCTCCTACGCCGACGACACCCAGCTGATCCTCTCCCTCACCAAAGACCCTCACACCGCCAAAGCCCACCTCCACGAAGGAATGAAGGCCGTCGCCGAATGGATGAGGACCAGCCGCCTGAAGCTGAACTCGGACAAGACGGAGGTCCTCATCCTTGGTTCCAACCCTTCAGCCTGGGACGACTCCTGGTGGCCAACATCACTGGGAACAGCCCCGCCACCCACCGACCACGTACGCAACCTAGGGGTCATCCTCGACCCCACCCTCTCCATGACTAAGCAGGTCAACGCCGTTTCCTCATCCTGCTTCAACATCCTCCGAATGCTCCGCAGGATCTTCAAGTGGATCCCCACCGAAACAAGAAAAACAGTCACCCAGGCCCTCGTCACCAGCAGGCTGGACTACGGAAACGCCCTCTACGCAGGAACGACGGCTAAGCTCCTGAGACGGCTGCAACGCATCCAGAACGCCTCTGCACGTCTTATCCTCGACATCCCCGACGCAGCCACATCACACCCCACCTGAGAGACCTGCACTGGCTCCCTGTCAACAAGAGGATAACCTTCAAGCTCCTCACCCACGCACACAAAGCACTCCACAACTCCGGACCAGCCTACCTCAACAGACGACTCAGCTTCTACACCCCCACCCGCCAGCTCCGCTCGACCAGCCTCGCCCTCGCCACAGTCCCCCGCATCCGGAAAACGACCGCCGGCGGCAGATCCTTCTCCCACCTCGCCGCCAAGACCTGGAACACCCTCCCCACCAACCTCCGACAGACCCAAGACCTACTGGCCTTCAGAAGACTCCTCAAGACCTGGCTCTTCGATCAGTAGCAGCACCACCCCTCTCTTCCCCCAGCGCCTTGAGACCCTCGCGGGTATGTAGTGCGCTTTATAAGTGACATGATTGATTGATTGATTGATTGAAGGAGGCGTGGAGAAAGAGGCAAGAGGGGTGCAGAAAGAAGCAAGAGAGGTGCAGAAAGAAAGAAAAGAAGTGCAGAAAGAAGCAACAGATTTACAGAAAGAGGCCAAAGGGGTGCAGAAAGAAGCAAGTGAGATGCAGAAAGAGGCAACAGAGGTGCAGAAAGATGCAAGAGAGGTGTGGAAACAAGCAAGAGAAGTGCAGAAAGAGGCAAGAGAATATCTGAAAGAAGCAACAGAGGTGTGGAAAGAAGCAAGAGAAGTGCAGAAAGAGGCAAGTGAGGTACAGAAAGAGGCAAGAGAGGTGCAGAAAGAGGCAAGAAAGGTGCAGAAAAAGGCAAGAAAGGTGCAGAAAGAGGAAACAGGGGTGGAGAAAGAGGTAAGAGGGATACAGAAATGTGCAGAAAAGGTACAGAAAGAAGCAAGAGAAGTGCAGAAAGAAGCAAGAGAGGTGGAGAAATAGGGAAGAGTGGTGCAGAAAGTGGCAAGAGGGATACAGAAATTTGCAAAAGAGGTGCAGAAAGAAGCAAGAGCAGTGCAGAAAGAACTAACAGAGGTGCAAAAAGAGGCAAGAGGGGTGCAGAAAGAGTTAGGGGAGGTGCACAGAGAGGCAAGAGAGGTACAGAAAGAGGCAGGAGAGGTGCAGAAAGAAGCAACAGAGGTGCTGAAAGAAGCAACAGAGGTGCTGAAAGAGGCTCGAAGGGTGCAGAAAGAGGCAAGAGAAGTGCAGACAGAAGCAACAGAGGTACAGAAAAAGGCAAGAAAGGTGCAGAAACAGGCAGGAAAGGTGCATAAAGAGGGAACAGTGGAGCAAAAAGAGGCAAGAGAGGTGCAGAAAGAGGGAAGAGGGATGCAGAAAGAGCAAGAGAGGTGAAAAAAGAAGCAAGTGAGGTGCATAAAGAGGCAACAGATGTGCAGAAAGGCGCAAGAGAGGTGCAGAAATAAGCAAGAGATGTGCAGAAAGAGGCAAGAGAATTGCTGAAAGAAGCAACAAGGGTGTGGAAAGAAGCAAAAGAAGTGTAGAAAGAGGCAAGTGAGGTACATAAACAGGCAAGAAAGGTGCAGAAAGAGGGAACAGGGGTGCAGAAAGAGGTAAGAGGTATTCAGAAATTTGCAAGAGAGGTACGGAAAGAAGCAAGAGCAGTGCAGAAAGAAGCAAGAGAAGTGCAGAAAGAAGCAAGAGAGGTGTAGAAATGGGGAAGGGGGTACAGAAAGAAGCAAGAGGGATACAGAAATGTGTAAAAGAGGTGCAGAAAGAAGCAAGAGCAGTGCATAAAGAACTAACAGAGGTGCAAAAATAGGCAAGAGGGGTGCAGAAAGAGGCTAGAAGGGTACAGAAAGAAGCAAGTGAGGTACATAAAGAGGCAAGAGAGGTGCAGAAAGACTCAAGAGAATTGCAGAAAGAAGCAACAGAGGTGTAGAAAGAAGCAACAGAGGTGCAGAAAGAGACAAGAAGGGAGCAGAAAGAGGGGAGAGGAGTGCAGAAAGAGGCACAAGGGTTGCAGAATGAAGGGACAGAGGAGCAGAAAGAGGCAAGAGAAGTACAGAAAGAAGCAACAGAGATGCAGAAAGGGGGAGGAGGGGTAGAGAAAGAGGCAAGAGGGGTGCAGAAAAAAGCAAGTGAGATGCAGAAAGAGGCAATAGAGGTGCAGAAAGATGCAAGAGAGGTGCGGAAACAAGCAAGAGAAGTGCAGAAAGAGGCAAGAGAATTGCTGAAAGAAGCAACAGAGGTGTGGAAAGAAGCAAGAGAAGTGCAGAAAGAGGCAAGTGAGGTGCAGAAAGAGGCAAGAGAGGTGCAGAAAGAGGCAAGAAAGGTGCAAAAAAAGGCTAGAAAGGTGCAGAAAGAGGGAACAGGGGTGGAAAAAGAAGTAAGATGGATACAGAAATTTACAAAAGAGGTACAGAAAGAAGCAAGAGTAGTGCAGAAAGAAGCAAGAGAAGTGCAGAAAGAAGCAAGAGAGCTGGAGAAATAGGGAAGAGTGGTACAGAAAGAGGCAGGAGGGATACAGAAATATGCAAAAGAGGTGCAGAAAGAAGCAAGAGCAGTGCAGAAAGAACTAACAGAGGTGCAAAAAGAGGCAAGAGGGGTGCAGAAAGAGTTAGGGGAGGTGCACAAAGAGGCAAGAGAGGTACAGAAAGAGGCAGGAGAGGTGCAGAAAGAAGGAAGAGAAATGCAGAAAGAAGCAACAGAGGTGCTGAAAGAGGCTCGAAGGGTGCAAAAAGAGGCAAGAGAGGTGCTTAAAGAGGGAAGAGGGATGCAGAAAGAGGCATGAGGGGGGCAAAAAGAAGCAAGTGAGGTGCAGAAAGAGGCAACAGAAGTGCAGAAAGGCACAAGAGAAGTACAGAAAGAGGCAAGAGAATATCAGAAAGAAGCAACAGAGGTATAGAAAGAAGCAACAGAGGTGCAGAAAGAGACAAGAGGGGAGCAGAAAGAGGGGAGAGGAGTGCAGAGAGAGGCACAAGGGTTGCAGAATGAAGGGACAGAGGAGCAGGAAGAGGCAAGAGAAGTCCAGAAAGAAGCAGCAGAGATGCAGAAAGGGGAGGAGGGGTGGAGAAAGAGGCAAGAGGGGTGCAGAAAGAAGCAAGAGAGGTGTAGAAAGAAAGAAAAGAAGTTCATAAAGAAGCAATAGATTTACAGAAAGAGGCCAGAGGGGTACTGAAAGAAGCAAGTGAGATGCAGAAAGAGGCAACAGAGGTGCAGAAAGACACAAGAGAGGTGCAGAAACAAGCAAGAGAAGTGTAGAAAGAGGCAAGAGAATTGCTGAAAGAAGCAACAGAGGTGTGGAAAGAAGCAAGAGAAGTGCAGAAAGAGGCAAGTGAGGTGCAGAAAGAGGCAAGAGAGGTGCAGAAAGAGGCAAGAAAGGTGCAGAAAAAGCCAAGAAAGGTGCAGAAAGGGGAAACAGTGGTGGAGAAAGAGGTAAGAAGGATACAGAAATTTGCAGAAAAGGTACAGAAAGAAGCAGGAGTAGTGCAGAAAGAAGCAAGAGAAGTGCAGAAAGAAGCAAGAGTGGTGGAGAAAGCAGCAAGAGGGATACAGAAATTTGCAAAAGAGGTGCAGAAAGAAGCAAGAGCAGTGCAGAAAGATCTAGCAGAGGTGCAAAAAGAGGCAAGAGGGTAGCAGAAAGAGTAAGGGGAGGTGCACAAAGAGGCAAGAGAGGTACATAAAGAGGCAGGAGAGGTGTAGAAAGAAGCAACAGAGGTGCTGAAAGAAGCATCAGAGGTGCTGAAAGAGGCTCGAAGTTTGCAGAAAGAGGCAAGAGAAGTGCAGAAAGAAGCAACAGAGGTACAGAAAGAGGCAAGAAAGGTGCAGAAACAGGCAGGAAAGGTGCAGAAAGAGGGAACAGTGGTGCAAAAAGAGGCAAGAGAGGTACAAAAAGAGGGAAGAGGGATGCAGAAAGAGGCAAGAGGGGTGCAAAAAGAAGCAAGTGAGGTGCATAAAGAGGCAACAGAGGTGCAGAAAGGCGCAAGAGAGGTGCAGAAAGAAGCAAGAGAAGTGCAGAAAGAGGCAAGAGAATTGCTGAAAGAAGCAACAGAGGTGTGGAAAGAAGCAAGAGAAGTACAGCAAGAGGCAAGTGAGGTACATAAACAGGCAAGAAAGGTGCAGAAAGAGGGAACAGGGGTGCAGAAAGAGGTAAGAGGTATACAGAAATTTGCAAGAGAGGTACGGAAAGAAGCAAGAGCAGTGCAAAAAGAAGCAAGAGAAGTGCAGAAAGAAGCAAGAGAGGTGGAGAAATGGGGAAGGGGGTACAGAAAGAAGCAAGGGGGATACAGAAATTTGCAAAAAAGGTGCAGAAAGAAGCAAGAGCAGTGAATAAAGAACTAACAGAGGTGCAAAAATAGGCAAGAGGGGTGTAGAAAGAGGCTAGAGGGGTGCAGAAAGAAGCAAGTGAGGTACATAAAGAGGCAAGAGAGGTGCAGAAACAGGCAAGAGAAGTGCAGAAAGACTAAAGAGAATTGCAGAAAGAAGCAACAGAGGTGTAGAAAGAAGCAACAGAGTTGCAGAAAGAGACAAGAAGGGAGCAGAAAGAGGGGAGAGGAGTGCAGAAAGAGGCAAAAGGGTTGCAGAATGAAGGGACAGAGGAGCAGAAAGAGGCAACAGAGATGCAGAAAGGGGGAGGAGGGGTGGAGAAAGAGGCAAGAGGTGTGCAGAAAGAAGCAAGCGAGGTGCAGAAAGAAAGAAAAGAAGTGCAGAAAGAAGCAACAGATTTACAGAAAGAGGCTAGAGGGGTGCAGAAAGAAGCAAGTGAGATGCAGAAAGAGGCAACAGAGGTGCAGAAAGATGCAAGAGAGGTGTGGAAACAAGCAAGAGAAGTGCAGAAAGAGGCAAGAGAATTGCTGAAAGAAGCAACAGAGGTGTGGAATGAAGCAAGGGAAGTGTAGAAAGAGGCAAGTAAGGTACAGAAAGAGGCAAGAGAGGTGCAGAAAGAGGCAAGAAAGGTGCAGAAAAAGGCAAGAAATGTGCAGAAAGAGGGAACAGGGGTGGAAAAAGAGGTAAGAGGGATACAGAAATTTGCAAAAGAGGTGTGGAAACAAGTAAGAAAAGTGCAGAAAGAGGCAAGAGAATTGCTGAAAGAAGCAACAGAGGTGTGGAAAGAAGCAAGAGAAGTGCAGAACGAGGCAAGTGAGGTGTAGAAAGAGAAAAGAGGGGTGCAGAAATAGGCAAGAAAGGCGCAGAAAGAAGCAAGTGAGGTGCAGAAAGAGGCAACAGAGGTGCAGAAAGATGCAAGAGAGGTGCAGAAACAAGCAAGAGAAATGCAGAAAGAGGCAAGTTAATTGCTGAAAGAAGCAACATGGGTATGGAAAGAAGCAAGAGAAGTGCAGCAAGAAAGAACAGAAGTGCAGAAAGAAGCAACAGATTTACAGAAATAGGCCAGAGGGGTGCAGAAAGAAGCAACTGAGATGCAGAAAGAGGCAACAGAGGTGCAGAAAGATGCAAGAGAGCTGCGGAAACAAGCAAGAGAAGTGCAGAAAGAGGCAAGAGAGGTGCAGAAAGAGGCAAGAAAGGTGCAGAAAATGCAAAAAAGGTGCAGAAAGAGGGAACAGAGGTGGAGAAATAGGGAAGAGTGGTGCAGAAAGAGGCAAGAGGGTTACAGAAATTTGCAAAAGAGGTGCAGAAAGAAGCAAGAGCAGTGCAGAAAGAACTAACAGAGGTGCAAAAAGAGGCAAGAGGGGTGCAGAAAGAGTTAGGGGAGGTGCACAAAGAGGCAAGAGAGGTACAGAAAGAGGCAGGAGAGGTGCAGAAAGAAGGAAGAGAAGTGCAGAAAGAAGCAACAGAGGTGCTGAAAGAGGCTCGAAGGGTGCAAAAAGAGGCAAGAGAGGTGCAGAAAGAGGGCAGAGGGAAGAGGGATGCGGCAAGAGGGGTGCAAAAAGAAGCAAGTGAGGTGCAGAAAGAGGCAACAGAGGTGCAGAAAGGCACAAGAGAGGTACAGAAACAAGCAAGAGAAGTGCAGAAAGAGGCAAGAGAATTGCTGAAAGAAGCAACAGAGGTGTGGAAAGAAGCAAGAGAAGTGCAGAAAGAGGGAAGTGAGGTACAGAAACAGGCAAGAAAGATGCATAAAGAGGGAACAGGGGTGCAGAAGAGGTAAGAGGGATATAGAAATTTGCAAGAGAGGTACAGAAAGAAGCAAGAGCAGTGCAGAAAGAAGCAAGAGGGATACAGAAATTTGCAAAAGAGGTGGAAAAAGAAGCAATAGCAGTGTAGAAAGAACTAACAGAGGTGCAAAAAGAGGCAAGAGGGGTGCAGAAAGAGGCTAGAGGGGTGCAGAAAGAAGCAAGTGAGGTGCATAAAGAGGCAAGAGAGGTGCAGAAACAGGCAAGAAAAGTGCAGAAAGAGGCAAGAGAATTGCAGAAAGAAGCAACAGAGGTGTAGAAAGAAGCAACAGAGGTGCAGAAAGAGACCAGAGGGGAGCAGAAAGAGGGGAGAGGAGTGCAGAAAGAGGCACAAGGGTTGCAGAATGAAGGGACAGAGGAGCAGAAAGAGGCAAGAGAAGTGCAGAAAGAAGCAACAGAGATGCATAAAGGGGGAGGAGGGGTAGAGAAAGAGGCAAGAACGGTGCAGAAAGAAGCAAGAGAGATGCAGAAAGAAAGAAAAGAAGTGCCGAAAGAAGCAACAGATCTACAGAAAGAGGCCAGAGGGGTGCAGAAAGAAGCAAGTGAGATGCAGAAAGTAGCAACAGAGGTAAAGAAAGACGCAAGAGAGGTGCAGAAACAAGCAAGAGCAGTACAGAAAGAGGCAAGAGAATTGCTGAAAGAAGCAACAGAGGTGTGGAAAGAAGCAAGAGAAGTGCATAAAGAGGCAAGTGAAGTGCAGAAAGAGGCAAGAGAGGTGGAGAAAGAGGCAAGAAAGGTGCAGAAACAGGAAAGAAATGTACAGAAAGAGGGAACAAGGGTGCAGAAAGAGGTAAGAGGGATACAGAAATTTGCAAGAGAGGTAGAGAAAGAAGCAAGAGCAGTGCGGAAAGAAGCAAGAGAAGTGCAGAAAGAAGCAAGAGAGTTGGGGAAATAAGGAAGAGTGGTGCAGAAAGAGGCAAGAGGGATACAGAAATTTGCAAAAGAGGTGCAGAAAGAAGCAAGAGCAGTGCAGAAAGAACGAACTGAGGTGCAAAAAGAGGTAAGAGGGGTCTAGAAAGAGGTAGGAGAGGTGCACAAAGAGGCAAGAGAGGTACACAAAGAGGCAGGAGAGGTGCAGAAAGAAGGAAGAGAAGTGCAGAAAGAAGCAACAGAGGTGCTGAAAGAGGCTCGAAAAGTGCAGAAAGAGGCAAGAGAAGTGCAGAAAGAAGCAACAGAGGTACAGAAAGAGACAAGAAAGGTGCAGAAACAGGCAGGAAAGGTGCAGAAAGATGTAACAGTGGTGCAAAAGGAGGCAAGAGAGGTGCAGAAAGAGGGAAGAGGGATGCAGAAAGAGGCAAGAGGGGGTGCAAAAAGAAGCAAGTGAGGTGCAGAAAGAGGTAACAGAGGTGCAGAAAGGTGCAAGAGAGGTGCAGAAACAAGAAAGAGAAGTGCAGAAAGAGGCAAGAGAATTGCTGCAAGAAGCAACAGAGGTGTGGAAAGAAGCAAGAGAAGTGCAGAAAGAGGGAAGTGAGGTACAGAAACTGGCAAGAAAGGTGCAGAAAGAGGGAACAGGGGTAAAGAAAGAGGCAGGAGAGGTGCAGAAAGAAGGAAGAGAAGTGCAGAAAGAAGCAGCAGAGGTGCTGAAAGAGGCTCGAAGGGTGCAGAAAGAGGCAAGAGAAGTGCAGAAAGAAGCAACAGAGGTACAGAAAGAGGCAAGAAAGGTGCAGAAACAGGCAGGAAAGGTGCAGAAAGAGGGAACAGTGGTGCAAAAAGAGGCAAGAGAGGTGCAGAAAGAGGGAAGAGGGATGCAGAAAGAGGCTAGAGGGTTGTAAAAAGAAGTAAGTGAGGTACAGAAAGAGGCAACAGAGGTGAGGAAAGACGCAAGAGGGGTGCAGAAACAAGCAAGAGAAGTGCAGAAAGAGGCAAGAGAATTGCTGAAAGAAGCAACAGAGGTGTAGAAAGAAGCAAGAGAAGTGCAGAAAGAGGCAAGTGAGGTGCAGAAAGAAGCAAGAGCAGTGCAGAATGAATCATCAGAGGTGCAAAAAGAGGCAAGAGGGGTGCAGAAAGAGGTAGGAGAGGTGCACAAAGAGGCAAGAGAGGTACAGAAAGAGGCAGGAGGGGTGCAGAAAGAAGGAAGAGAAGTGCAGAAAAAAGCAACAGTGGTACAGAAGGAGGCAAGCGAGGTGCAGAAACATGCAGGGAAGGTGCAGAAAGAGGGAGCAGGGGTGCAGAAAGAGGCAAGAGAGGTGCAGAAAGAGAAAAGAGGGGTGCAGAAATAGGCAAGAAGGTTGCAGAAAGAAGCAAGTGAGGTGCAGAAAGAGGCAACAGAGGTGCAGAAAGATGCAAGATAATTGCTGAAAGAAGCAACATAGGTGTGGAAAGAAGCAAGAGAAGTGCAGAAAGAGGCAAGTGAGGTGCAGAAAGAGGCAAGAGAGGTGCAGAAAGATGCAAGAGGGGTGCAGAAATGTGCAAGAGAGTAGCAGATAGAAGCAAGAGCAGTGCAGAAACAACCAACAGAGGTGCTGAAAGAGGCACAAAGGGTGCAGAAAGAGGCAAGAGAAGTGCAGAAAGAGGCAAAAGAGTTGCACAAAGAGGGAAGACGGGTGCAGAAAGAGGCAAGAGGGGTGCAGAAAGAAGTGAGGTGCAGAAAGAGGCAAGAGAGGTGAAGAAACAGTCAAGAGAAGTGCAGAAAGAGGCAAGAGAATTGCAGAAAGAAGCAACAGAGGTGTAGAAAGAAGCAACAGAGGTGCATAAAGAGACAAGAGGGGAGCAGAAAGAGGGAAGAGGAGTGCAGAAAGAGGCACAAGGATTGCAGAAAGAAAGGACAGAGGGGCAGAAAGAGGCAAGAGAAGTACAGAAAGAAGCAACAATGATGCAGAAAGGGGGAGGAGGGGTGGAGAAAGAGGCAAGAGGGGTGCAGAAAGAAGCAAGAGAGGTGCAGAAAGAAAAAAAGTGCAGAAATAAGCAACAGAGGTACAGAAAGAGGCAAGAGGAGTGCAGACAGAGGGAAGAATGAGTGCAGAAAGCGGCACAAGGGATGCATAAAGACGCATGAGAGGTGCAGAAAGAAGAGCAGTGCATAAAGAAGCAACAGAGATGCAGAAAGGGGGACGTGGGGAGGAGAAACAGGCAAGAGGGATACAGAAAGAAGCAAGAGGGTTGCAGAAAGAAACAAAAGAAATGCAGAAAGAAGGAACAGAGAAGCAGAAAGAGGCAAGAGGGGTGCAGAAAGAGGGAAGAGGGGTGCAGAAATAGGGATGAGGGGTGGAAAAAGATTCAAGAGAAGTGCAGAAAGTAGCAACAGAGATGCAAAAAGCAGGAACAGTGGTGGAGAAAGTGGCGAGAGCAGTGCAGAAACAAGCCAGAGGGGTGCAGAAAGAAACAAAAGAAGAGCAGAAAGAAGGAATAGGGGTGTAGAAAGAGACTAGAAGGGAGCAGAAAGAGGCAAGAGAAGTGCAGAAAGAAGCAACAGAGGTACAGAAAGAGGCAAGAAAGGTGCAGATACAGGCAGGAAAGGTGCAGAAAGAGGGAAGAGGGATGCGGCAAGAGGGGTGCAAAAAGAAGCAAGTGAGGTGCAGAAAGAGGCAACAGAGGTGTAGAAAGGCACAAGAGAGGTACAGAAACAAGCAAGAGAAGTGCAGAAAGAGGCAAGAGAATTGCTGAAAGAAGCAACAGAGGTGTGGAAAGAAGCACGAGAAGTGCAGAAAGTGGGAAGTGAGGTACAGAAACAGGCAAGAAAGATGCATAAAGAGGGAACAGGGTTGCAGAAGAGGTAAGAGGGATATAGAAATCTGCAAGAGAGGTACAGAAAGAAGCAAGAGCAGTGCAGAAAGAAGCAAGAGAAGTGCAGAAAGAAGCTAGAGAGGTGGAGAAATAGGGAAGAGGGGTGCAGAAAGAAGCAAGAGGGATACAGAAATTTGCAAAATAGGTGGAGAAAGAAGCAATAGCAGTGTAGAAAGAACTAACAGAGGTGCAAAAAGAGGCAAGAGGGGTGCAGAAAGAAGCAAGTGAGGTGCAGAAACAGGCAAGAAAAGTGCAGAAAGAGGCAAGAGAATTGCAGAAAGAAGCAACAGAGGTGTAGAAAGAAGCAACAGAGGTGCAGAAAGAGACCAGAGGGGAGCAGAAAGAGGGGAGAGGAGTGCAGAAAGAGGCACAAGGGTTGCAGAATGAAGGGACAGAGGAGCAGAAAGAGGCAAGAGAAGTGCAGAAAGAAGCAACAGAGATGCATAAAGGGGGAGGAGGGGTAGAGAAAGAGGCAAGAGCGGTGCAGAAAGAAGCAAGAGAGATGCAGAAAGAAAGAAAAGAAGTGCCGAAAGAAGCAACAGATCTACAGAAAGAGGCCAGAGGGGTGCAGAAAGAAGCAAGTGAGATGCAGAAAGTAGCAACAGAGGTGCAGAAAGACGCAAGAGAGGTGCAGAAACAAGCAAGAGCAGTACAGAAAGAGGCAAGAGAATTGCTGAAAGAAGCAACAGAGGTGTGGAAAGAAGCAAGAGAAGTGCAGAAAGAGGCAAGTGAAGTGCAGAAAGAGGCAAGAGAGGTGGAGAAAGAGGCAAGAAAGGTGCAGAAACAGGCAAGAAATGTACAGAAAGAGGGAACAAGGGTGCAGAAAGAGGTAAGAGGGATACAGAAATTTGCAAGAGAGGTAGAGAAAGAAGTAAGAGCAGTGCGGAAAGAAGCAAGAGAAGTGCAGAAAGAAGCAAGAGAGTTGGGGAAATAAGGAAGAGTGGTGCAGAAAGAGGCAAGAGGGATACAGAAATTTGCAAAAGAGGTGCAGAAAGAAGCAAGAGCAGTGCAGAAAGAATGAACTGAGGTGCAAAAAGAGGTAAGAGGGGTCTAGAAAGAGGTAGGAGAGGTGCACAAAGAGGCAAGAGAGGTACACAAAGAGGCAGGAGAGGTGCAGAAAGAAGGAAGAGAAGTGCAGAAAGAAGCAACAGAGGTGCTGAAAGAGGCTCGAAAAGTGCAGAAAGAGGCGAGAGAAGTGCAGAAAGAAGCAACAGAGGTACAGAAAGAGACAAGAAAGGTGCAGAAACAGGCAGGAAAGGTGCAGAAAGATGGAACAGTGGTGCAAAAGGAGGCAAGAGAGGTGCAGAAAGAGGGAAGAGGGATGCAGAAAGAGGCAAGAGGGGGTACAAAAAGAAGCAAGTGAGGTGCAGAAAGAGGTAACAGAGGTGCAGAAAGGCGCAAGAGAGGTGCAGAAACAAGAAAGAGAAGTGCAGAAAGAGGCAAGAGAATTGCTGCAAGAAGCAACAGAGGTGTGGAAAGAAGCAAGAGAAGTGCAGAAAGAGGAAGTGAGGTAAAGAAACTGGCAAGAAAGGTGCAGAAAGAGGGAACAGGGGTAAAGAAAGAGTAAGGGGAGGTGCACAAAGAGGCAAGAGAGGTACAGAAAGAGGCAGGAGAGGTGCAGAAAGAAGGAAGAGAAGTGCAGAAAGAAGCAACAGAGGTGCTGAAAGAGGCTCGAAGGGTGCAGAAAGAGGCAAGAGAAGTGCAGAAAGAAGCAACAGAGGTACAGAAAGAGAGCAAGAAAGGTGCAGAAACAGGCAGGAAAGGTGCAGAAAGAGGGAACAGTGGTGCAAAAAGAGGCAAGAGAGGTGCAGAAAGAGGGAAGAGGGATGCAGAAAGAGGCTAGAGGGGTGTAAAAAGAAGTAAGTGAGGTGCAGAAAGAGGCAACAGAGGTGCAGAAAGACGCAAGAGAGGTGCAGAAACAAGCAAGAGAAGTGCAGAAAGAGGCAAGAGAATTGCTTAAAGAAGCAACAGAGGTGTAGAAAGAAGCAAGAGAAGTGCAGAAAGAGGCAAGTGAGGTGCAGAAAGAAGCAAGAGCAGTGCAGAATGAATCATCAGAGGTGCAAAAGAGGCAAGAGGGTGCAGAAAGAGGTAGGAGAGGTGCACAAAGAGGCAAGAGAGGTACAGAAAGAGGCAGGAGGGGTGCAGAAAGAAGGAAGAGAAGTGCAGAAAGAAGCAACAGTGGTACAGAAGGAGGCAAGCGAGGTGCAGAAACATGCAGGGAAGGTGCAGAAAGAGGGAGCAGGGGTGCAGAAAGAGGCAAGAGAGGTGCAGAAAGAGAGAAAGAGGGGTGCAGAAATAGGCAAGAAGGTTGCAGAAAGAAGCAAGTGAGGTGCAGAAAGAGGCAACAGAGGTGCAGAAAGATGCAAGATAATTGCTGAAAGAAGCAACATAGGTGTGGAAAGAAGCAAGAGAAGTGCAGAAAGAGGCAAGTGAGGTGCAGAAAGAGGCAAGAGAGGTGCAGAAAGATGCAAGAGGGGTGCAGAAATGTGCAAGAGAGTAGCAGATAGAAGCAAGAGCAGTGCAGAAACAACCAACAGAGGTGCTGAAAGAGGCACAAAGGGTGCAGAAAGAGGCAAGAGAAGTGCAGAAAGAGGCAAAAGAGTTGCACAAAGAGGGAAGATGGGTGCAGAAAGAGGCAAGAGGGGTGCAGAAAGAAGTGAGGTGCAGAAAGAGGCAAGAGAGGTACAGAAAGAGGCAAGAGAGGTGAAGAAACAGTCAAGAGAAGTGCAGAAAGAGGCAAGAGAATTGCAGAAAGAAGCAACAGAGGTGTAGAAAGAAGCAACAGAGGTGCATAAAGAGACAAGAGGGGAGCAGAAAGAGGGAAGAGGAGTGCAGAAAGAGGCAAGAGAATTGCTGCAAGAAGCAACAGAGGTGTGGAAAGAAGCAAGAGAAGTGCAGAAAGAGGGAAGTGAGGTACAGAAACTGGCAAGAAAGGTGCAGAAAGAGGGAACAGGGGTAAAGAAAGAGGCAGGAGAGGTGCAGAAAGAAGGAAGAGAAGTGCAGAAAGAAGCAGCAGAGGTGCTGAAAGAGGCTCGAAGGGTGCAGAAAGAGGCAAGAGAAGTGCAGAAAGAAGCAACAGAGGTACAGAAAGAGGCAAGAAAGGTGCAGAAACAGGCAGGAAAGGTGCAGAAAGAGGGAACAGTGGTGCAAAAAGAGGCAAGAGAGGTGCAGAAAGAGGAAGAGGGATGCAGAAAGAGGCTAGAGGGTTGTAAAAGAAGTAAGTGAGGTACAGAAAGAGGCAACAGAGGTGAGGAAAGACGCAAGAGGGGTGCAGAAACAAGCAAGAGAAGTGCAGAAAGAGGCAAGAGAATTGCTGAAAGAAGCAACAGAGGTGTAGAAAGAAGCAAGAGAAGTGCAGAAAGAGGCAAGTGAGGTGCAGAAGGAAGCAAGAGCAGTGCAGAATGAATCATCAGAGGTGCAAAAAGAGGCAAGAGGGGTGCAGAAAGAGGTAGGAGAGGTGCACAAAGAGGCAAGAGAGGTACAGAAAGAGGCAGGAGGGGTGCAGAAAGAAGGAAGAGAAGTGCAGAAAAAAGCAACAGTGGTACAGAAGGAGGCAAGCGAGGTGCAGAAACATGCAGGGAAGGTGCAGAAAGAGGGAGCAGGGGTGCAGAAAGAGGCAAGAGAGGTGCAGAAAGAGAAAAGAGGGGTGCAGAAATAGGCAAGAAGGTTGCAGAAAGAAGCAAGTGAGGTGCAGAAAGAGGCAACAGAGGTGCAGAAAGATGCAAGATAATTGCTGAAAGAAGCAACATAGGTGTGGAAAGAAGCAAGAGAAGTGCAGAAAGAGGCAAGTGAGGTGCAGAAAGAGGCAAGAGAGGTGCAGAAAGATGCAAGAGGGGTGCAGAAATGTGCAAGAGAGTAGCAGATAGAAGCAAGAGCAGTGCAGAAACAACCAACAGAGGTGCTAGAAAGAGGCACAAAGGGTGCAGAAAGAGGCAAGAGAAGTGCAGAAAGAGGCAAAAGAGTTGCACAAAGAGGGAAGACGGGTGCAGAAAGAGGCAAGAGGGGTGCAGAAAGAAGTGAGGTGCAGAAAGAGGCAAGAGAGGTGAAGAAACAGTCAAGAGAAGTGCAGAAAGAGGCAAGAGAATTGCAGAAAGAAGCAACAGAGGTGTAGAAAGAAGCAACAGAGGTGCATAAAGAGACAAGAGGGGAGCAGAAAGAGGGAAGAGGAGTGCAGAAAGAGGCACAAGGATTGCAGAAAGAAAGGACAGAGGGGCAGAAAGAGGCAAGAGAAGTACAGAAAGAAGCAACAATGATGCAGAAAGGGGGAGGAAGGGTGGAGAAAGAGGCAAGAGGGGTGCAGAAAGAAGCAAGAGAGGTGCAGAAAGAAAAGAAGTGCAGAAATAAGCAACAGAGGTACAGAAAGAGGCAAGAGGAGTGCAGACAGAGGGAAGAATGAGTGCAGAAAGAGGCACAAGGGATGCATAAAGACGCATGAGAGGTGCAGAAAGAAGAGCAGTGCATAAAGAAGCAACAGAGATGCAGAAAGGGGGACGTGGGGAGGAGAAACAGGCAAGAGGGATACAGAAAGAAGCAAGAGAGGTTGCAGAAAGAAACAAAAGAAATGCAGAAAGAAGGAACAGAGGAGCAGAAAGAGGCAAGAGGGGTGCAGAAAGAGGAAGAGGGGTGCAGAAATAGGGATGAGGGGTGGAAAAAGATTCAAGAGAAGTGAAGAAAGTAGCAACTGAGATGCAAAAAGCAGGAACAATGGTGGAGAAAGTGGCGAGAGCAGTGCAGAAACAAGCCAGAGGGGTGCAGAAAGAAACAAAAGAAGAGCAGAAAGAAGGAACAGGGGTGTAGAAAGAGACTAGAAGGGAGCAGAAAGAGGCAAGAGAAGTGCAGAAAGAAGCAACAGAGGTACAGAAAGAGGCAAGAAAGGTGCAGATACAGGCAGGAAAGGTGCAGAAAGAGGGAACAGTGGTGCAAAAAGAGGAAAGAGAGGTGCAGAAAGAGGAAAGAGAGGTGCAGAAAGAGGGAAGAGGGATGCAGAAAGAGGCAAGAGGGGTGCAAAAAGAAGCAAGTGAGGTGCAGAAAGAGGCAGGAGAAATTCTAAAAGAAGCAAAAGAGGTGTGGAAAGAAGCAAGAGAAGTGCAGAAAGAGGCAAGTGAGGTGCGTAAACAGGCAAGAAAGGTGCAGAAAGAGGGAACAGGGGTGCAGAAAGAGGTAAGAGGGATACAGAAATTTGCAAGAGAGGTACAGAAAGAAGCAAGAGCAGTGCAGAAAGAAGCAAGAGAAGTGCAGAAAGAAGCAAGAGTGGTGGAGAAATAGGGAAGAGGGGTGCAGAATGAAGCAAGAGGGATACAGAAATTTGCAAAAGAGGTTCAGAAAGAAGCAAGAGCAGTGCAGAAAGAACTAACAGAGGTGCAAAAGTGAGGCAAGAGTTGTGCAGAAAGAGGCAAGAGGGGTGCAGAAAGAAGCAAGTGAGGTGCATAAAGAGGCAAGAGAGGTGCAGAAACAGGCAAGAGAAGTGCAGAAAGAGGCAAGATAATTGCAGAAAGAAGCAACAGAGGCATAGAAAGAAGCAACAGAGGTGCAGAAAGAGACAAGAGGGGAGCAGAAAGAGGGGAGAGGAGTGCAGAAAGAGGCACAAGGGTTGCAGAATGAAGGGACAGAGGAGCAGAAAGAGGCAAGCAAAGTGCAGAAAGAAGCAACAGAGATGCAGAAAGGGGGAGGAGGGGTGGGGAAAGAGGCAAGAGGTGTACAGAAAGAAGCAAGAGAGGTACAGAAAGAAAGAAAATAAGTGCAGAAAGAAGCAACAGATTTACAGAAAGAGGCCAGAGGGGTGCAGAAAGAAGCAAGTGAGATGCAGAAAAAGGCAACAGAGGTGCAGAAAGATGCAAGAGAGGTGCAGAAACAGGCAAGAGAAGTGCAGAAAGAGGCAAGAGAATTGCTGAAAGAAGCAACAGAGGTGTGGAAAGAAGCAAGAGCAGTGCAGAAAGAACTAACAGAGGTGCAAAAGTGAGGCAAGAGTTGTGCAGAAAGAGGCAAGAGGGGTGCAGAAAGAAGCAAGTGAGGTGCATAAAGAGGCAAGAGAGGTGCAGAAACAGGCAAGAGAAGTGCAGAAAGAGGCAAGAGAATTGCAGAAAGAAGCAACAGAGGCGTAGAAAGAAGCAACAGAGGTGCAGAAAGAGACAAGAGGGGAGCAGAAAGAGGGAGAGGAGTGCAGAAAGAGGCACAAGGGTTGCAGAATGAAGGGACAGAGGAGCAGAAAGAGGCAAGCAAAGTGCAGAAAGAAGCAACAGAGATGCAGAAAGGGGGAGGAGGGGTGGAGAAAGAGGCAAGAGGTGTACAGAAAGAAGCAAGAGAGGTACAGAAAGAAAGAAAATAAGTGCAGAAAGAAGCAACAGATTTACAGAAAGAGGCCAGAGGGGTGCAGAAAGAAGCAAGTGAGATGCAGAAAAAGGCAACAGAGGTGCAGAAAGATGCAAGAGAGGTGCAGAAACAGGCAAGTGAGGTGCAGAAAGAGGCAAGAGAGGTGCAGAAAAAGGCAAGAAAGGTGCAGAACGAGGGAACAGGGGTGGAGAAAGAGGTAAAGAGGGTTACAGACATTTGCAAGAGAGGTACAGAAAGTAGCAAGAGTAGTGCAGAAAGAAGCAAGAGAAGTGCAGAAAAAAGCAAGAGAGGTGGAGAAATACAGAAGAGTGGTGCAGAAAGAGGCAAGAGGGATACAGAAATTTGCAAAGAGGTGCAGAAAGAAGCAAGAGCAGTGCAGAAAGAACTAACAGAGGTGCAAAAAGAGGCAAGAGGGGTGCAGAAAGCATTAGGGGAGATGCACAAAGAGGCAAGAGAGGTACAGAAAGAGGCAGGAGAGGTGCAGAAAGAAGGAAGAGAATGGCAGAAAGAAGCAACAGAGGTGCTGAAAGAGGCTTGAAGGGTGCAGAAAGGGGCAAGAGAAGTGCAGAAAGAAGCAACAGAGGTACAGAAAGAGGAAAGAAAGGTCCAGAAACAGGCAGGAAAGGTACAGAAAGAGGGAACAGTGGTGCAAAAAGAGGCAAGAGAGGTGCAAGAGGAAAGAGGGATTCAGAAAGAGGCAATAGGGGTGCAAAAAGAAGCAAGTGAGGTGCAGAAAGAGGCGACAGAGGTGCAGAAAGATGCAAGAGAGGTGCAGAAACAAGCAAGAGTAGTGTAGAAAGAGGCAAGAAAATTGCTGAAAGAAGCAACAGAGGTGTAGAAAGAAGCAAGAGAAGTGCAGAAAGAGGCAAGTGAGGTGCAGAAAGAGGTAGGAGAGGTGCACAAAGAGGCAAGAGAGGTACAGAAAGAGGCAGGAGGTGTGCAGAAAGAATGAAGAGAAGTGCAGAAAGAAGCAACAGAGCTGCCGAAAGAGGCGCAAAGGGTGCAGAAAGAGCAAGAGAAGTGCAGAAAAAAGCAACAGTGGTACAGAAAGAGGCAAGAGAGGTGCGGAAACATGCAGGGAAGGTGCAGAAAGAGGGAACAGGGGTGCATAAAGAGGCAAGAGAGGTAGAGAAAGACAAACGAGGGGTGCAGAAAGAGGCAAGAAGGGTGCAGAAAGAAGCAAGTGAAGTGCAGAAAGAGGCAACAGAGGTGCAGAGAGACGCAAGATAGGTGCAGAAACAAGCAAGAGAAGTGCAGAAAGAGGCAAGGGAATTGCTGAAAGAAGCAACATAGTGTGGAAAGAAGCAAGAGAAGTGCAGAAAGAGGCAAGTGAGGTACAGAAAGAGGCAAGAGAGGTGCAGAAAGATGCAAGAGGGGTGCAGAAATGTGCAAGAGAGTAGCAGAGTAGCAGATAGAAGTAAGAGGAGTACAGAAACAACCAACAGAGGTACTGAAAGAGGCACAAAGTGTGCAGAAAGAGGCAAGAGATGTGCAGAATGAAGCAACAGAGGTACAGTAAGAGGCAAGAGTGGTGCAGAAAGAGGGAAGAGATGTGTAGAAAGAGGCAAGAGAGTTGCACAAAGAGGAAGAGGGGTGCAGAAAGAGGCAAGAGGGTGCAGAAACAGTCAAGAGAAGTGCAGAAAGAGGCAATATAATTGCAGAAAGAAGCAACAGAGGTGTAGAAAGAAGCAACAGAGGTGCATAAAGAGACAAGAGGGGAGCAGAAAGAGGGAACAGTGGTGCAAAAAGAGGCAAGAGAGGTGCAGAAGGAGGGAAGAGGGATTCAGAAAGAGGCAATAGGGGTGCAAAAAGAAGCAAGTGAGGTGCAGAAAGAGGCGAGAGAGGTGCAGAAACAGGCAAGAGAAGAGCAGAAAGAGGCAAGAGAATTGCAGAAAGATGCAACAGAGGCGTAGAAAGAAGCAACAGAGGTGCAGAAAGAGACAAGAGGGGAGCAGAAAGAGGGGAGAGGAGTGCAGAAAGAGGCACAAGGGTTGCAGAATGAAGGGACAGAGGAGCAGAAAGAGGCAAGCAAAGTGCAGAAAGAAGCAACAGAGATGCAGAAAGGGGGAGGAGGGGTGGGGAAAGAGGCAAGAGGTGTACAGAAAGAAGCAAGAGAGGTACAGAAAGAAAGAAAATAAGTGCAGAAAGAAGCAACAGATTTACAGAAAGAGGCCAGAGGGGTGCAGAAAGAAGCAAGTGAGATGCAGAAAAAGGCAACAGAGGTGCAGAAAGATGCAAGAGAGGTGAAGAAACAGGCAAGAGAAGTGCAGAAAGAGGCAAGAGAATTGCTGAAAGAAGCAACAGAGGTGTGGAAAGAAGCAAGAGCAGTGCAGAAAGAACTAACAGAGGTGCAAAAGTGAGGCAAGAGTTGTGCAGAAAGAGGCAAGAGGGGTGCAGAAAGAAGCAAGTGAGGTGCATAAAGAGGCAAGAGAGGTGCAGAAACAGGCAAGAGAAGTGCAGAAAGAGGCAAGAGAATTGCAGAAAGAAGCAACAGAGGCGTAGAAAGAAGCAACAGAGGTGCAGAAAGAGACAAGAGGGGAGCAGAAAGAGGGGAGAGGAGTGCAGAAAGAGGCACAAGGGTTGCAGAATGAAGGGACAGAGGAGCAGAAAGAGGCAAGCAAAGTGCAGAAAGAAGCAACAGAGATGCAGAAAGGGGGAGGAGGGGTGGAGAAAGAGGCAAGAGGTGTACAGAAAGAAGCAAGAGAGGTACAGAAAGAAAGAAAATAAGTGCAGAAAGAAGCAACAGATTTACAGAAAGAGGCCAGAGGGGTGCAGAAAGAAGCAAGTGAGATGCAGAAAAAGGCAACAGAGGTGCAGAAAGATGCAAGAGAGGTGCAGAAACAGGCAAGTGAGGTGCAGAAAGAGGCAAGAGAGGTGCAGAAAAAGGCAAGAAAGGTGCAGAACGAGGGAACAGGGGTGGAGAAAGAGGTAAGAGGGTTACAGACATTTGCAAGAGAGGTACAGAAAGTAGCAAGAGTAGTGCAGAAAGAAGCAAGAGAAGTGCAGAAAAAAGCAAGAGAGGTGGAGAAATACAGAAGAGTGGTGCAGAAAGAGGCAAGAGGGATACAGAAATTTGCAAAAGAGGTGCAGAAAGAAGCAAGAGCAGTGCAGAAAGAACTAACAGAGGTGCAAAAAGAGGCAAGAGGGGTGCAGAAAGCATTAGGGGAGATGCACAAAGAGGCAAGAGAGGTACAGAAAGAGGCAGGAGAGGTGCAGAAAGAAGGAAGAGAATGGCAGAAAGAAGCAACAGAGGTGCTGAAAGAGGCTTGAAGGGTGCAGAAAGGGGCAAGAGAAGTGCAGAAAGAAGCAACAGAGGTACAGAAAGAGGAAAGAAAGGTCCAGAAACAGGCAGGAAAGGTACAGAAAGAGGGAACAGTGGTGCAAAAAGAGGCAAGAGAGGTGCAGGAGGAAAGAGGGATTCAGAAAGAGGCAATAGGGGTGCAAAAAGAAGCAAGTGAGGTGCAGAAAGAGGCGACAGAGGTGCAGAAAGATGCAAGAGAGGTGCAGAAACAAGCAAGAGTAGTGTAGAAAGAGGCAAGAAAATTGCTGAAAGAAGCAACAGAGGTGTAGAAAGAAGCAAGAGAAGTGCAGAAAGAGGCAAGTGAGGTGCAGAAAGAGGTAGGAGAGGTGCACAAAGAGGCAAGAGAGGTACAGAAAGAGGCAGGAGGTGTGCAGAAAGAATGAAGAGAAGTGCAGAAAGAAGCAACAGAGCTGCCGAAAGAGGCGCAAAGGGTGCAGAAAGAGCAAGAGAAGTGCAGAAAAAAGCAACAGTGGTACAGAAAGAGGCAAGAGAGGTGCGGAAACATGCAGGGAAGGTGCAGAAAGAGGGAACAGGGGTGCATAAAGAGGCAAGAGAGGTAGAGAAAGACAAACGAGGGGTGCAGAAAGAGGCAAGAAGGGTGCAGAAAGAAGCAAGTGAAGTGCAGAAAGAGGCAACAGAGGTGCAGAGAGACGCAAGATAGGTGCAGAAACAAGCAAGAGAAGTGCAGAAAGAGGCAAGGGAATTGCTGAAAGAAGCAACATAGTGTGGAAAGAAGCAAGAGAAGTGCAGAAAGAGGCAAGTGAGGTACAGAAAGAGGCAAGAGAGGTGCAGAAAGATGCAAGAGGGGTGCAGAAATGTGCAAGAGAGTAGCAGAGTAGCAGATAGAAGTAAGAGGAGTACAGAAACAACCAACAGAGGTACTGAAAGAGGCACGAAGTGTGCAGAAAGAGGCAAGAGATGTGCAGAATGAAGCAACAGAGGTACAGTAAGAGGCAAGAGTGGTGCAGAAAGAGGGAAGAGATGTGTAGAAAGAGGCAAGAGAGTTGCACAAAGAGGGAAGAGGGGTGCAGAAAGAGGCAAGAGGGGTGCAGAAACAGTCAAGAGAAGTGCAGAAAGAGGCAATATAATTGCAGAAAGAAGCAACAGAGGTGTAGAAAGAAGCAACAGAGGTGCATAAAGAGACAAGAGGGGAGCAGAAAGAGGGAACAGTGGTGCAAAAAGAGGCAAGAGAGGTGCAGAAGGAGGGAAGAGGGATTCAGAAAGAGGCAATAGGGGTGCAAAAAGAAGCAAGTGAGGTGCAGAAAGAGGCGACAGAGGTGCAGAAAGACGCAAGAGAGGTGCAGAAACAAGCAAGAGTAGTGTAGAAAGAGGCAAGAAAATTGCTGAAAGAAGCAACAGAGGTGTAGAAAGAAGCAAGAGAAGTGCAGAAAGAGGCAAGTGAGGTGCAGAAAGAGGTAGGAGAGGTGCACAAAGAGGCAAGAGAGGTACAGAAAGAGGCAGGAGGTGTGCAGAAAGAATGAAGAGAAGTGCAGAAAGAAGCAACAGAGGTGCCGAAAGAGGCGCAAAGGGTGCAGAAAGAGCAAGAGAAGTGCAGAAAAAAGCAACAGTGGTACAGAAAGAGGCAAGAGAGGTGCGGAAACATGCAGGGAAGGTGCAGAAAGAGGGAACAGGGGTGCATAAAGAGGCAAGAGAGGTAGAGAAAGACAAACGAGGGGTGCAGAAAGAGGCAAGAAGGGTGCAGAAAGAAGCAAGTGAAGTGCAGAAAGAGGCAACAGAGGTGCAGAGAGACGCAAGATAGGTGCAGAAACAAGCAAGAGAAGTGCAGAAAGAGGCAAGGGAATTGCTGAAAGAAGCAACATAGTGTGGAAAGAATCAAGAGAAGTGCAGAAAGAGGCAAGTGAGGTACAGAAAGAGGCAAGTGAGGTGCAGAAAGATGCAAGAGGGGTGCAGAAATGTGCAAGAGAGTAGCAGAGTAGCAGATAGAAGTAAGAGCAGTACAGAAACAACCAACAGAGGTACTGAAAGAGGCACGAAGTGTGCAGAAAGAGGCAAGAGATGTGCAGAATGAAGCAACAGAGGTACAGAAAGAGGCAAGAGTGGTGCAGAAAGAGGGAAGAGATGTGTAGAAAGAGGCAAGAGAGTTGCACAAAGAGGGAAGAGGGGTGCAGAAAGAGGCAAGAGGGGTGCAGAAAGAAGCCAGTGAGGTGCAGAAAGAGGCAAGAGAGGTGCAGAAAGAGGCAAGAGAGGTGCAGAAACAGTCAAGAGAAGTGCAGAAAGAGGCAATAGAATTGCAGAAAGAAGCAACAGAGGTGTAGAAAGAAGCAACAGAGGTGCATAAAGAGACAAGAGGGGAGCAGAAAGAGGGAAGAGGAGTGCAGAAAGAGGCACAAGTGTTGCAGAAAGAAGGAACAGAGGAGCAGAAAGAGGCAAGAGAGGTATAGAAAGAAGCAACAATGATGCAGAAAGGGGGAGGAGGGGTGGAGAAAGAGGCAAGAGGGGTGCAGATAGAAGCAAGAGAGGTGCAGAAAGAAAAGAAGTGCAGAAAGAAGCAACAGAGGTACAGAAAGAGGCAAGAGGAGTGCAGAAAGAGGGAAGAGGGGTGCAGAAAGAGGCACAAGGGATGCATAAAGAAGCAACAGAGTTGCAGAAAGAAGAGAAGTGCATAAAGAAGCAACAGAGATGCAGAAAGGGGGACGTGGAGAAGAGAAACAGGCAAGAGGGACACAGAAAGAAGCAACAGAATTGCAGAAATAAACAAAAGAAATGCAGAAAGAAGGAACAGAGGTGCAGAAAGAGGCAAGAGGGGAGCAGAAAGAGGGAAGAGGGGTGCAGAAAGAGGCAGAAGGGTTGCAGAAAGAAGAGAGACAGAGGTGCAGAAAGAAGCAAGAGAAGTGCAGAAAGAAGCAACCGAGGTGCAGAAAGCGGGAACAGTGGTGGAGAAAGTCGCGAGAGTGGTGCAGAAAGTAGCAAGAGGGGTGCAGAAAGAAACAAAAGAAGAGCAGAAAGAAGGTACAGGGGTGTAAAAAGAGGCAAAAGGGGTGCAGAAAGAGGCAGGAGGGGTGTAGAAAGAAGGAAGAGAAGTGCAGAAAGAAGCAACAGAGGTGCTGAAAGAGGCAAGAGAGGTGCAGAAACATGCAGGGAAGGTGCAGAAAGAGGGAACATGGGTGCAGAAAGAGGCAAGAGAGGTGCAGAAAGAGAAAAGAGGGGTGCAGAAAGAGGGAAGAGGGGTGCAGAAAGAGGCAGCAGGGGTGCAGAAAGAGCAAGAGAAGTACAGAAAGAAGCAACAGTGGTACAGAAAGAGGCAAGGGAGGTGCAGAAACATGCAGGGAAGGTACAGAAAGAGGGACCATGGGTGCAGAAAGAGGCAAGAGAGGTGCAAAAAGAGGCAAGAGTATTGCAGAAAGAGGCAAGAGGGGTGCAGAAAGAAGCAGGTGGGGTGCATAAAAAGGCAAGAGAGGTGCAGAAACAGGCAAGAGAAGTGCAGAAAGAGGCAAGAGAATTGTTGAAAGAAGCAACAGATGTGTAGAAAGAAGCAAGAGAAGTGCAGAAAGAGGCAAGTGAGGTGCAGAAAGAAGCAAGAGCAGTGCAGAATGAACCATCAGAGCTGCAAAAAGAGGCAAGAGGGGTGCAGAAAGAGGTAGGAGAGGTGCACAAAGAGGCAAGAGAGGTACAGAAAGAGGCAGGAGGGGTGCAGACAGAAGCACGAGAGGTGCAGAGAGAAAAGAAGTGCAGAAAGAAGCAACAGAGGTACAGAAAGAGGCAAGAGGAGTGCAGAAAGAAGGAAGAGGGGTACAGAAAGAGGCACGAGGGATGCATAAAGAAGCAAGAGAGTTGCAGAAAGAAGAGAAGTGCATAAAGAAGCAACAGAGATGCAGAAATGGATTCGTGGGGAGGAGAAACAGGCAAGAGGGATACAGAAAGAAGCAAGAGAGTTGCAGAAAGAAACAAAATAAATGCAGAAATAAGGAACAGAGGTGCAGAAAGAGGCTAGAGGGGAGCAGAAAGAGGAAAGAGGGGTACAGAAAGAGGCAGAAGGGTTGCAGAAAGAAGAGACAGAGGTGCAGAAAGAAGCAAGGGGGGTGCAGAAAGAAACAAAAGAAGAGCAGAAAGAAGGAACAGGGGTGTAAAAAGAGGGAAGAGGGGTACAGAAAGAGGCAGGAGGGGTGCAGAAACATGCAGGGAAGGTGCAGAAATAGTGAACATGGGTGCAGAAAGAGGGAAGAGAGGTGCAGAAAGAGAAAAGAGGGGTGCAGAAAGAGGCAAGAAAGGTGCAGAAAGAAGCAAGTTAGGTGCTGAAAGAGGCAACAGAGGTGCAGAAAGACACAAGAGAGGTGCAGAAACAAGCAAGAGAAATGCAGAAAGAGGCAAGAGAATTGCTGATAGAAGCAACAGAGGTGTGGAAAGAAGCAAGAGATGTGCAGAAAGAGGCAAGAGGGGTGCAGAAATGTGCAAGGGAGTAGCAGATAGAAGCAAGAGCAGTGCAGAAAGAACCAACAGAGGTGCTGAAAGAGGCACAAAGGGTGCAGAAAGAGGGAAGAGAGGTGTGAAAGAGGTAAGAGAGTTGCACAAGGAGGGAAGAGAGGTGTAGAAAGAGGCAAGAGGGGTGCAGAAAGAAGCAAGTGAGGTGTAGAAAGAGGCAAGAGAGGTACAGAAAGAGGCAAGAGAGGTGCAGAAACAGGCAAGAGAAGTGCAGAAAGAGGCAAGAGAATTGCAGAAAGAAGCAACAGAGGTGTAGAAAGATGCAACAGAGGTGCATAAAGAGACAAGAGGGGAGCAGAAAGAGGTAAGAGGAGTGCAGAAAGAGGCACAAGGGTTGCAGAAAGAAGGGACAGAGGAGCAGAAAGAGGGATGAGGGGTAGAAAAAGAGTCAAGAGAAGTACAGAAAGAAGCAACAATGATGCAGAAAGGGGGAGGAGAGGTGGAGAAAGAGGCAATAGGGGTGCTGAAAGAAAAGAAGTGCAGAAAGAAGCAACAGAGGTACAGAAAGAGGCAAGAGGAGTGCAGAAAGAGGGAAGAGGGTGCAGAAAGAGGCATGAGGGATGCATAAAGAAGCAAGAGAGGTGCAGAAAGGGGACCGTGGGGAGGAGAAACAGGCAAGAGGGATACAGAAAGTAGCAAAAGAGTTGCAGAAAGAAACAAAAGAAATACAGAAAGAAGGAGCAGAGGTGCAGAAAAAGGTAAGAGGGGAGCAGAAAGAGGGACGAGGGGTGCAGAAAGAGGCATGAGGGATGCATAAAGAAGCAACAGACATGCAGAAAGGGGACCGTGGGGAGGAGAAACAGGCAAGAGGGATACAGAAAGTAGCAAAAGAGTTGCAGAAAGAAACAAAAGAAATACAGAAAGAAGGAGCAGAGGTGCAGACAAAGGTAAGAGGGGAGCAGAAAGAGGGACGAGGGGTGCAGAAAGAGGCAGAAGGGTTGCAGAAAGAAGGGACAGAGGTGCAGAAAGAAGCAAGAGAAGTGCAGAAAGAAGCAGCAGAGGTGCAGAAAGAGGGATGAGGGGTAGAAAAAGAGTCAAGAGAAGTGCAGAAAGAAGCAACAGAGATGCACAAAGCGGGAACAGAGGTGGAGAAAGTGGCGAGAGCGGTGCAGAAAGAAGCAAGAGGGGTGCAGAAAGAAACAAAAGAAGAGCAGAAAGAAGGAACAGGGGTGTAGAAAGAGGCAAGAGGGGTGCAGAAGAGGGAAGAAAGGTGCAGAAAGAGGCACAAGGGGTGCAGAAATAAGCAAGAGAAATGCTGAAAGAAGTAACTGAGATACAGAAAGAGGGGTGGATAAAGTGGCAAGAGGGAAGCAGAGAGAAGCAAGAGAGGTGCAGAAAGAAACAAAAGAAGAGCAGAAAGAAGGAACAGGGGTGTAGAAAGAGGCAAGAGGGGTGCAGAAAGAGGCACAAGGGGTGCAGAAAGAGGCACGAGGGTTGCAGAAAGAAGTAAGAAATGTGCAGAAAGAAGCAACAGAGGTGCAGAACAAGGGAAGACGGGTGGAGAAAGAGGCAACAGAAGTGCAGAAAGAAGCAACAGAGATGCAGAAAGGGAAGACGGGTGGAGAAAGAGGCAGGAGGGGTGCACAAAGATGTAAGTGAGGTGCAGAAAGAGGCAACAGAGGTGCAGAAAGAAGCAGGAGAAGTACCGAAAGAAGCAACAGAGGTACAGAATGAGGCAGGAGGGGTACAAAAATAAGCATGGCAAGTGCAGAAAGAAGCAAAAGAGGTGCAGAGAGAGGCAAGAGAACTGCAGAAAAAGGCAAGAGATGTCCAGAAAGAGGCCGGAGAGAAGCCCAAAGATGCAAATGGGGTACAGAAAGAGGCAAGAGGGGTGCATAAAGAAGCAAGAGAAGTGCAGAAAGAAGCAACAGAGATGATGAAAGAGGCAAGAGAAGTGCAGAAATATTAAAGAGGGGTGCAGAAAGAGGCACAAGGGGTGAAAAAAGAAGCAAGAAAGGTGCAGAAAGAAGCAAGAGAAGTGCATAAAGAAGCAACAGAGATGAAGAAAGGGGGAAGTGGGGTGGAGAAAGAGGCAAGAGGGATACAGAAAGAACAAAAGAAGTGAAGAAAGAAGGAACAGAGGTGCAGAAAGAAGCAAGAGAGGTGCAGAAAGAGGGAAGAGGGGTGCAGAAAGAGGCAAGAGGGGTGCAGAAAGAAAAGAAGTGCAGAAAGAAGCAACAGAGGTACAGAAAGAGGCAAGAGGAGTGCAGAAAGAGGGAAGAGGGGTGCAGAAAGAGACATGAGGGATGCATAAAGAAGCAACAGAGATGCAGAAAGGGGGGCGTGGGGAGGAGAAACAGGCAAGAGGGATACAGAAAGTAGCAAAAGAGTTGCAGAAAGAAACAAAATAAATACAGAAAGAAGGAGCAGAGGTGCAGAAAAAGGTAAGAGGGGAGCAGAAAGAGGGACAAGGGGTGCAGAAAGAGGCAGAAGGGTTGCAGAAAGAAGGGACAGAGGTGCAGAAAGAAGCAACAGAGGTACAGAAAGATGGATGACGGGTAGAAAAAGAGTCAAGAGAAGTGCAGAAAGAAGCAACAAAGATGCAAAAAGCGGGAACAGGGGTGGAGAAAGTGGCGAGAGCGGTGCAGAAAGAAGCAAGAGGGGTGCAGAAAGAAACAAAAGAAGAGCAGAAAGAAGGAACAGGGGTGTAGAAAGAGGCAAGAGGGGTGCAGAAGAGGGAAGAGGGGTGCAGAAAGAGGCACAAGGAGTGCAGAAAGAAGCAAGAGAAGTGCTGAAAGAAGTAACTGAGATACAGAAAGAGGGGTGGAGAAAGTGGCAAGAGGGAAGCAGAGAGAAGCAAGAGAGGTGAAGAAAGAAACAAAAATTAGAGCAGAAAGAAGGAACAGGGGTATAGAAAGAGGCAAGAGGAGGGCAGAAAGAGAGAAGAGGGGTGCAGAAAGAGGCACAAGGGGTGCAGAAAGAGGCACAAGGGGTGCAGAAAGAAGTAAGAAATGTGCAGAAAGAAGCAACAGAGCTGCAGAACAAGGGAAGACGGGTGGAGGAAGAGGCAACAGAAGTGCAAAAAGAAGCAACAGAGATGCAGAAAGGGGGAAGAGGGGTGGAGAAAGAGGCAAGAGGGGTACAGAAAGAAGCATGAGAGGTGCAGAAAAAACAAAAGAAGTGAAGAAAGAAGGAACAGAGGTGCAGCAAGAGGCCAGAGAGGTGCAGAAAGAGGGAAGAGGGGTGCAGAAAGAGGCAAGAGGGGTGCACAAAGAAGCAAGTGAGGTGCAGAAAGAGGCAACAGAGGTGCAGAAAGAAGCAAGAGAAGTGCAGAAAGAAGCAACAGAGGTACAGAATGAGGCAGGAGGGGTACAGAAATAAGCATGGCAAGTGCAGAAAGAAGTAAAAGAGGTGCAGAAAGAGGCAAGAGAACTGCAGAAAAAGGCAAGAGATGTGCAGAAAGAGGCCGGAGAGGAGCCCAAAGATGCAAATGGGGTACAGAAAGAGGCAAGAGGGGTGCATAAAGAAGCAAGAGAAGTGCAGAAAGAAGCAACAGAGATGCTGAAAGAGACAAGAGAAGTGCAGAAATATTGAAGAGGGGTGCAGAAAGAGGCACAAGGGGTGAAAAAAGAAGCAAGAGAGGTGCAGAAAGAAGCAAGAGAAGTGCATAAAGAAGCAACAGAGATGCAGAAAGGGGGAAGTGGGGTGGAGAAAGAGGCAAGAGGGATACAGAAAGAATCAAGAGAGGTGCAGAAAAAAGGAACAGAGGTGCAGAAAGAGGCAGCAGTTGTGCAGAAAGAGGGAACAGGGGTGCAGAATGAGGCAAGAGGGGTGCACAAAGAGGGAAGAGGGGTGCAGAAAGAGGCACGAGGGGTGCAGAAAGAAGCAACAGAGGTACAGAAAGAAGCAACAGAGGTGCAGAAAGAGGGAAGAGGGGTGGAGAAAGAGACAAAAGAGGTGCAGAAGGAAGCAACAGAGGTGCAGAAAGAGGGAAGAGGGATGGAGAAAGAGGCAATAGGGGTGTAGAAAGAAGCAACAGAGGTTCATAAAGAGACAAGAGGGGAGCAGAAAGAGGGAAGAGGAGTGCAGAAAGAGGCACAAGGGTTGCAGAAAGAAGGAACAGAGGAGCAAAAAGAGGCAAGAGAGGTATAGAAAGAAGCAACAATGATGCAGACAGAGGGAAGAGGGGTGCAGAAAGAGGCACAAGGGATGCATAAAGAAGCAAGAGAGTTGCAGAAAGAAGAGAAGTGCATAAAGAAGCAACAGAGATGCAGAAAGGGGGACGTGGGGAAGAGAAACAGGCAAGAGGGACACAGAAAGAAGCAAGAGAGTTGCAGAAAGAAACAAAAGAAATGCAGAAAGAGGAACAGAGGTGCAGAAAGAGGCAAGAGGGGAGCAGAAAGAGGGAAGAGGGGTGCAGAAAGAGGCAGAAGGGTTGCAGAAAGAAGAGACAGAGGTGCAGAAAGAAGCAAGAGAAGTGCAGAAAGAAGCAACAGAGGTGCAGAAAGACGGATGAGGGGTGGAAAAACAGTCAAGAGAAGTGCAGAAAGTTGCAACAGAAATACAAAAAGCGGGAACGGTGGTGGAGAAAGTGGCGAGAGTGGTGCAGAAAGTAGCAAGAGGGATGCAGAAAGAAACAAAAGAAGAGCAGAAAGAAGGTACAGGGGTGCAGAAAGAAGCAAGAGAAGTGCAGAGAGAAGCAACAGAGGTACAGAAAGATGGATGACGGGTAGAAAAAGAGTCAAGAGAAGTGCAGAAAAAACAAAAGAAGTGAAGAAAGAAGGAACAGAGGTGCAGAAAGAGGCAAGAGAGGTGCAGAAAGAGGGAAGAGGGGTGCAGAAAGAGGCAAGAGGGGTGCACAAAGAAGCAAGTGAGTTGCAGAAAGAGGCAACAGAGGTGCAGAAAGAAGCAAGAGAAGTGCAGAAAGAAGCAACAGAGGTACAGAATGAGGCAGGAGGGGTACAGAAAGAAGCATGGCAAGTGCAGAAAGAAGCAAAAGAGGTGCAGGAAGAGGCAAGAGAACTGCAGAAAAAGGCAAGAGATGTGCAGAAAGAGGCAGGAGAGGAGCCCAAAGATGCAAAAGGGATACAGAAAGAGGCAAGAGGGGTGCATAAAGAAGCAAGAGAAGAGCAGAAAGAAGCAACAGCGGTGCTGAAAGAGGCAAGAGGAGTGCAGAAAGATTGAAGAGGGGTGCAGAAAGAGGCACAAGGGGTGAAAAAAGAAGGAAGAGAGGTGCAGAAAGAAGCAAGAGAAGTGCATAAAGAAGCAACAGAGATGCAGAAAGGGGGAAGTGGGGTGGAGAAAGAGGCAAGAGGGATACAGAAAGAATCAAGAGATGTGCAGAAAAAAGGAACAGAGGTGCAGAAAGAGGCAGCAGGGGTGCAGAAAGAGGGAACAGGTGTGCAGAATGAGGCAAGAGGGGTGCACAAAGAGGGAAGAGGGGTGCAGAAAGATGCACGAGGGGTGCAGAAAGAAGCAAGAGAGGTGCAGAAAGAAGCAACAGAGGTGCAGAAAGAGGGAAGAGGGATGGATAAAGAGGCAAGAGGGGTGCAGAAAGAAGCAAGAGAGGTGCAGAAAGTAACAAAAGAAGTGCAGAAAGAAGGAACAGAGGTGCAGAAATAGGCAAGAGGACTGCAGAAAGCGAAGAGGGGTGCAGAAAGAGGCACAAGGGGTGCAGAAAGAAGCAAGAGAGGTACATAAAGATGCAAGATAAGTGCAGAAAGAAGCAGCAGAGATGCAGAAAGAGGGAAGAGGGGTGGAGAAAGAGGCAAGAGAAGTGCAGAAAAAAGCAGCAGACATGCAGAAAGGGGGAAGAGGGATAGAGAAAGAGGCAAGAGGGAAGCAGAAAGAAGCAAGAGAGGTGCAGAAAGAAACAAAAGAAATGCAGAAAGAAGGAACAGAGGTGCAGAAAGAGGCAGGAGGAGTGCAGAAAGAAGGAAGAGGGGTGCAGAAAGAGGCAAGAGAGGTGCAGAAAGAGGCAAGAGGGGTGTACAAAGAAGCAAGTGAAGTGCAGAAAGAGGCAACAGGGGTGCAGAAAGAGGCAAAAGAGGCACAGAAAGAAGCAAGAGTGGTTTACACACCATTAGTATCATTTTAATACCCACATTTAGCAATAAGTAACAGGTGACCATTCTAGGTTTGCAAAAGGTCCTTCCACCACGCTGTATCACTTGTTGCTGCATTTGTGGTAGCGTTTGAGCCGTTTGAGCCAGAAACAAGTTTATTTTTGTTCAAATCTGCAGATTATGCAGCAGATGATGTATTATGTGGCAAATGCAGAAAATGTATAATTGTGCAAAAGCCAGTGCAGCCAAACAGTCGCATAATTCCAGTGGCCCTGCTCATACATCTGACTAGGTCCAGAAGTGCTCCTCAGTGGTTCCTTCTTTTTTTTGCCTCATTCAGTTTATAGTTTAGCTTCTATGGAAACGAGGAAGACTAAACCTGAGATTACAACTCCACAACACAGACTATCATACCACACAATTACTCTCCATAACACATAATCCCACTCCACATAATTCCTATACACTAAATACCACATACTTTCTATCCACATAATGTCACTGCACAACATACCACATAATTCTACTAGACACAACCTACATCCACTCCACTCCAAGAAACATTAATAAAACACTTTTACATTTACAATGCCAATAGCTCTAACTCTGGCAAATGCAAAACCTATTACATTGCAAATGCTTCTTCAACTGGTAGTCGCATTTGCAGAGTGGTGGACAAAGGGGGCTGGGCCTCCAACCAGCGCTCAGGAATTCTGCTGTGTAGGACTTACAGGAGGTACCAGGAAGGCTTCTTGGCCCCCAAAGTCCCTCAAGAGTAAAGTGGACTTCATCCCCCAACCAGTAGTGTGCCAGGAGGCACGTTTGCAGAGTGGTGGAGAAAGGGGGGCATGGCCTCCGAAGACTTCTTAGCAATCCCACTGTATGGGACTTACTGGAGGTAACAGGAGAGGGAGTTGGCCCCCAAAGGGTTCTACTCTATTGGGTTGTATCTTGGCCCTAACCCTACATAGGCACAAGTGGATGAGACATTTAGCTTTTTTGGGGGCTATCTCTTGCGATAAGTTAAGCCTGTCTGCCCCTATGAGTGGGGTGTTAGTGAACATATGTAACATGACCTGTGCATGGTTTGGGTGCCCAAAGTGGAGCTGTGCTGATACCATTGTATAGGAGTGCGCAGTGTAGTGCGTGTGGAATGCTAGCGTTCAGTTCAGTGTAAGTGTAATTGAGGTCCTGACGTAAGCGCTGCAAGAATGTTGATGTAGGCTCCATGAAACTAGGCAGATTCCTTGCTTTGGAGGGGTGCGAGAGCACCCATGCTAGTCAGAGAAGGTACATATTAGCTGTGCTTTCGGCAAGAATCAGTTACGTGGTTAGGACTCATTGTGATATGCCTGATTCAGGTAACACCAATGGCTTTGATGGATTTTCTCTGCACACTGGGTGGCATGTGGTTGCTTGCTTCCAATGTTTTAGGACATCTTTGTTCTAGGTGTGTGGGAAACCTGGCTCCCAACACCAGAGCATCTGCATAATTTTGGAACTGCAAGGGAGCCTTCATTTGATGGAAACCCTGGGGCTTTGAGACCCACATAGCTCGTCCAAGGCTGGATTTGGATGAGTGGACCTGGGTGCTGGTTTTTATGCACCAGTCGGGCCGTCCTGCCCCCTCGTTGGAGTGTGTTCCCTGGGGACGTGGCCAGCCATACCCCACCCCAGGGGATCAACAATGAAGAAAGACCTAGGCCCCTGCGAGCCACCTGGATGGTGAACTCTAGTGCAGACTCCTGATCAGTATAGTGAACTGCAGCCCTAAAAGTTGTTTGCAAATGCAGGTAAGGAAATGTATCTGGAAAAGGTACAAGGGAATACATCATGTTCGGGGGTGGTTTTGGACTTACTGCGTGTTTGCATTCTATGATTGTGCAAGGGTATTGCCTCCCCAGACAGTCCTCCCTCCCTGTTGTGACTGGGTCCCCAGCCCTTGCTGGGCTGGGCTCCCTGTCTGCTGCAGCTGTTGCCATGTGCTCAGCCAACTACCCAGCCCCTGCTTCAGCACATTGGCTGTTACCTAAATTCCATGAGGCTGATTGTACAATGCATTTGCGCTGCTCTGGGCTTGGTTTTTGGGATGGGTATTCTGTGGCGGCTGTCCTGGGATTATTCCTCTCTGCTTGTGAAACGTTTTGAGGTGAAAATATATAACAGAACAAGAAAGGAGAGATAATAAATAGATATTCAAAAGAAGAATAAATATTTATGCAACCTGACACAAAAGACCAAAAATTGATAATGTTTGAAGCAAAGACAAGCCGCGATAATATTCCGTCAGACTATGGGATCAGTCTTAAGTGAACTAAGGCATGACCAAAGTCTGCATGCAACCCTTACATCAGTGGTAACAAAAAAGGGGAGATAATTTAAATTGTTAGACAGACCCACGTCAAGATGTGTGCTTGTCTCTAGTTGTAAGTGCTGGAAAACACACGAACATTAAAAATACATGTCAGAAATTGGAGAATATCCGAGTTTATAGAGGGAGACTCACCTTGCAACATTTAATAAGGCATGAGCGTCGTCAAAATACCAGAGAACGCCCTGGAAACCATATATAAATCAATTTAGTGAATAGGGTCGAGAACAAACGTTGCCGTTGTTGTGTAATATCTGGTATCCCCCTGACGTTTCTCTAGTACTGGAGCCACTGCTGCACAAGAAGAGGAAGAAAGCAAATCGCAAGTAGTTCAAAGAATGAAAGGTTAAATAAATGAAAATAAATGCACACAGTCGGAGTGAAAGAATAGAAATGTTATTTTTAAGCAAGTCGCAAGTAGTACAAAGAAGGAAACGTGAAATAAATGAAAATTAAACATGGGCACGCAATCGAAGTGGAAAAATTGAATTTATATTTTTGAAGAGATGGAATCACATTGTAAATTAAAACATGAGGAGAGAGAATGACAGAGAAGGGAATATAGCTGACAAGGTTTTAGATTGCTATGTGTGACATTCTCATAATTTCAGTGTAATTATGAGTGACATTTCAACAACTATGAGTGACTCTTTCTCGCAAGCAAAGTAAAGTAATAAAGATGAGGGAAGAATATATATATATCAGAAATTACACCCATTTCACCAAACAGAAACTCTAAGAAGCTCTTAAAATTATTGCAACGCACCAGATATGGAAGGGCATTAACCTAGTACTCGCAAGCTGCTGCAGACAGCAGCACGGGCATTGGCAAGGCTCAGGAGAGTGAGGCACACTCCTTACAGCCCAGCCAGGATGCTGTTTGTTTCAAAGACAGTACGGTTTAATCGATCCGAATAAAAATGATAACTGAGAGAGTGCAGCTGAGTGGTGTCAGCCCCGGTTGGCACGCCACTACCTGCCCCACCCCGCAGCACCAGATCACACCAGCAGGCTGCAGCTGTCACAGAGCTACTAAAAAAAACAGGCTCGTAAGTGACGCAGCTGCTGGTTGTGCTGAAATTGTTGGACTGGCACCATTACCACTCCCTTTCATTACCATAACCAGGTATCATGTTGTCGATGCTAGGGGCTGTGCTCACTCCGTTAGGCAGGCGCCAACAGACTGAGGCTCTAGGGAGGCCACATCCATCCTGGTGACTGCTCCCTAGGGCTCAGCTTCCAGCTTGTTTATGTGTAGGCCGCACTCACCTGCGACAGCCTCATGTGCAGGTGGTGTGCCCGGGCAGTCCTATGTGGAAGGGAAGTATGGAAGCTGGGACGCTGGGTGGAGAGGGGGTGAGTGTATGGGTTTCTCTGGTGGCTTTGAAGGGTGTGGGGGAAAGATTCCAGGTGTAGGCATGTGTCTCACGCAGGGTCCCTTACTTCCTGTGGCACTGCAGATAACTGCCGGTGGGGCAGCATGCTATTTGCTGGGTTAGGTGCTAAGTGCAGGCGCCTTCACACCTATGGCACTCATTACATGCTGAGTGCGTGAGTATAATCCCTAACTTGTTCTTCTGGCCTGCTCTGCGGGAATTCAAGACCAAACTGACAAGGGAAGCTAGTACAGGCCCACGTGGAGCGAGATTAAGTTTCAAGGTGGGGGCACAGGTTCCCTTACCTGCTGCCGGTGTAGGCTCACTCTCTCCCTCCTGAGTGCTGCTGTCTTCGGAGTCGGCTGCAGCCCCGCTCCTCCAGGAGTCGAGTTGACGACTCCTTGCCGGCTGCGCCACGACATACATTCTGAGATGAGGCTGCCTGGCTGCAGCTCAGTGCTGCCTGTAAGACACCACCAATCCTGCGGCTGTATGAGCTGGGATGGGACCAGCTGCGTGTCAAAAGACTGTCACAATATTCAGTGACTGCTGCGTTGCCCGCTCGCACCGCACCAGCCCGCCAATACATAAAGAAAGCGAGTCTCTTGATAGAATCTGTTGGCCATCATTTTAACACTGACTGTGAGGTGCCATCACGTGACGAGTCTCACAGTGAGTCACACAGTTAACCTGAATGGATTGCCGTTGTCGAGGGGAAGTGAATAAACTTTATTACATTGTAACCTCTGCTCTCAGCCTACCTAAGTCAGCCCAGTCATTAGCTGAGCCAGCTGCCCCAAGCCTGCGCAAGCAGCGCAGGCCGTGCCCTGCAACCTGGATTTCAGTTTCTAACAGAGCACTAATAGCACTCAGGATTGATACTGAGGCACTACAAATGCCTGACTTATCATTTCAGTGGGTGATGGGGACCACCACACTGAAATGCGTTAGTCTAACGCATGATGCGTGGTACTTGGCAGAGCTGAGTGAAACAATGGCAAAGATTAAAAACCCAAAAGGGTAAAACCCATCAATAGGGGAGAAATATTAAAGTGTGAGGGATAGAAAAAAGGCAATGGAAAAAAGCAGGAGAGGAAAATGGAGAAATAAAACATTTCAGATTATATACAATGAACAATTTACAAAACAGTTTTCAAAACATATAACTGACACTGTAAGTACAACAACAGTGATTATTTCATTATATACATACAATTATAAGGCTGCCACCTTACTGGCATATCACCAGCCTGCATTATATTTCTGTGCCAATTAAAACAAGCATTGGCAAAGTCAATATATTTTGCCTATTAGAGAGTTATTTGTCTATGTTTTTAATTAATGTTGTGTAGCAGCATGGCTGGAGCGCAGCATGAATGAAAGTAAAACAAGCATTTACAATGCAAATTGGTTTCACATTTGTGAGCGTTAGAGGTATTGGCGCTGTAAAGGACAATGTCTTTTACCCATGTGTTTTGAATTGGTGTGGAGTGGATGTATGTGCTGTGGAGTGGAATTATGTGGGTTGGATTGGAATTATTAGTTGTGGAATTGCGTGTGGTGCAATTGTGTGGTGTGGAGTGGAATTGTTAAGTGGAATTATGTGGAATGGTATGCAGTTAAAATATGTGGATACTACTTATGCGATATTGAGTTGAGTGTACTGGAATTGTGTGCAGTGTACTTGTGTGTCATAGAGATTTTATTTATGTGGTGTGCTGTTGAATTTTGTGGCGCAGTGTGGAACTATATGGTGTGGTTTGGATGTATGTGGTGTGTTCTGTAATTGTGTTGTTGAGTTGAAATATGTGAATTGTTGCCGAATTATGTGGTGTGGAATGAAAATGGTAGAGTTGGATTGTGTGGCATGGAAGTGTGCAGCATTGAGTGGAATTATGCTGATTGGAATTATGTTGCATGGTGTGGAGTGGATTTGTGTGGATTGTGTTCCCAAGTTTTAAAATGATGAAACATAATTACAAAGAAAGGCAGCCTTTTATTGCGCACAAATTTACAAAACCTTATTATATGCAAAGACTTGTCCAAATATCTCAATGAAAACATGCAGAGTGAATCCCCAGTGAATTTTAGGGGGGGCTTGAACAATGTGTGGCGCTGTGTTGGTTGCAAATGGTTTTAGGGCTATGCACACGAGCCATGTTCACCTAAACTTATCCTGACACATTCGTCAGGGGAGTTCTGATTCTGGGGCTCCAAACCATGCACCCGTAGATGTGTATGTGGTTCACAGGATTTTGAATTCACTGCTCAGTAGGCAACAAGCAGGTTGCTTGTGAAACTGTAAACTTATCAAATGGCAGAAGCTAGTGAGTGAGGTAAAAAAACAAGCATAAACATTTATGCCAGATAAAAGAGGGAAGACAATAGCATCATTGCTTCTGACAGCGCAGAGTTTGGTTACTGTTATTCCTGACCTTTTCCTCGCTGCATTTTCGAGCTGTTGGTGCCTTGCTTACCTTATGAAACGTGAGATGGTGGTTGGATCTTGCTTGGGGCAGTCTTGTTTCTTTTATAATGATGCTGACCCGTGCCTGCCCCGCCTCAACATCAATGTGATTGCTTCATGTGTTTTCAGCTGGTGTGTTTGGGATGGTCATTCGCCACTGGTGACTTAAATCAACTTCCAAAAACAATAAATCCCACTTTCTTCCCAAAGGCTCTGAAGAATGGAAATTTTATTATTATTTTACTTCCTGAGAAATGGTCTTATTCAAGCGGCATTCTAGTCTTTCTGCACAATGAACCCTAGTCAGCTGGTCTGCTCAGTAGGTTACGTGTTCCCTGCTGATATTACTGTGTGACCTGCCAGGTTGAATTCCAGCAGGGCCAGTTCAGCCTCACATCCATCCAACATAGATAAAATGAGTAGCATTAAATTGGGAAGCATGTGTTATTACAGTGCCTACAACTGCAAACCTCTGGCATTACATACTAAATAAAACTATTTATCATCATCATTACTATTATAAACCTCCTAGTCACAGGTTTGATAGTGGCAGGGCCAACTGTCTGTTTCATAGTTCTAAAATCAGCTAAGTGAGTTGGGTAATGATGACCACTTGTTATTTACAGGGTGTTGGAACCGGGGTTACCGATTCTGGCACGGTAGCATGGCGCGAGGCGGAAAGGCACCCGAAGGCAATGTGTAAGGCAGTTGTGCAGCACACACTCACTCTGACTCAGTAATGCGGACGCAATAATGTGACACCACACCAGGCCTGTGTATTAAAAACAAGTTCTTTTATATAAATCAATGCAGCATCAGATGAGGCAGAGTAATTCAGGGCAACATTTCAACTCTTTGAAGTACTCAATTAGTGCGTCATCTCATTAAAGCACTATAGCTCATCAACATTGTAGGCCACTAAAAGGCCGCAGGAATCATCTCCTAAACGTAGAACCAATAATGATCACAGGGTGCAGGAATAAAACATGGGCCTAAAACATGCAGTTCACCTCATGAATACTCAATCTCTTGTAAATTGACAATTCGCACTACATTTAAAACAGGGCCTGCGTTAATCTAGGCGCACCCACATGCCGTGCAGGGGGCGTTGCAAATCCGGTACACCTGCAACATAAAGTACTTCAACTCTTGGCGGTGTACACTTCAGCTCAATTCAGCTAAACACGTTTACACTAGGCAAAGACATTTCATTAATACGGATATGCATCAGGCCTAAACATTGATTAAAGCAGGCATAACAATTAGGCTGGTGAATAGTTTAGGGAACCCCTCCACATGTCTCTCTCTCTGGGGCTTCCCTGGTGATTAGGCTTCTGTGTCTCTCAGGGCTACTCAGGGGTTGATCTAGGCCAGGCCCACTCCTCTCCGGGGCCTCGCCTCGTGTGTCACAGGTTACTCTCAGTTTCCCCTTTAAATAACAGAGTAATGATGGCCCCCGGCCCCCAGTGGCGTTTCCGTGTGCCCTAGGGGCCTCCCGGGCTCACCTGCGGTAGTTTCGTTGGTCGCTCTCCTAAGCGACGGGTTTCTCTCTGGGCCGGCCCGTGTTTTGGCGGGCGGGGCCCGGACTGGGTTGAGGAGGGCCTTCCGGCCGGAATTGTGGGTCGTTGGGGGGCCGGTAACGCTCTCCTCCGGCCTCCGTAGTCAGCTGTGGAATGCGGGGAAGGGAGCAGGAGCCGGCAGTCCTCTCCGGCCGGCTTCCCACCTCCCTCTGCTTCCCGGAGACTCCTCGGCGGCTTCCGTCGGCGATGGGGAGCGGCGGGAGCCGGCGCCCAATCCCTGCGCGGCTTTCCCGGGGGCGCGACCGATGACGCGGTCGGCATCCCCGGTCGTGCAGCAACGGCGTTGGCGGAGGCTGAAGGCCTCTCGAGCTCACCTGGGCCGTGGCGACAGCGCGCTTTTCTCTTCACAGCGCGGGGCCGCGGCGGTGATTTATGGCCAGCCCCGGATCTTCGGCGAGGGCGCGGACGGCGCACCTCACCTCCCCGGCCTCGGGGGAGGAGGGAGGGGCACGCTCACCTCCTGCAGCTCTTCACACGCGGCGACGCCCGCCCAGGCAGATTCCGGCCACCAGGTCAGTGGCTTGAGGGGCGATTCCTCCCACGTGGAGGCACAGCGCGGGAGCGCACTCGAAGCAGGCTGGCAGGGGGGCAGATACAACAGTGCTTTGGGCAGCCCAGCAGCAGGGCAGCACTGCGACAAGTAGTAGTGGATGGGGGTGACGGTCTAGCGCCTCATGGCATAGCGCTTTACCTGGTGATCCCCAGTTTGGTAGTTCAGGGTTCTGATCTTGCTGTCTTGTCAGGCTTGCGGTTTCAGGTTGCTTGAAGTAGTTCCTTTGTGGTTGCTTCTTTGAGTTTCTCCTTATGGGGGAGGGAATGAGTTGGTGGTGTCTGGGGTGCTGGGTGGTGCTTCCAAGCACGCTGAAGATGGTTCCCTGGGTCCCCTCACACCGGGCAAGGTCAGTGGGTGGCGGGCGTTCCTCAGCTATCTTACTACAGCAGTGCCTAAGCCTTTTCAGTAGCAGTAGTGTAGGTCTCCCCCCTGGGCCCTAAAGCCTGTACTCCGGCAGAGGTTCTCCCAGGATCAGTGGTGCCCCAACTGGCTTCTAAGTTTCCCTCCAAGCCTATTATATCCCTAGGTCAGGTGACCCTCCAGAAAGGCGGCAAACCATAACTCCTCCCTCAGCCCGGAAGGTTCTGGAACCTTCCACCATGTCTGGCTATGTGGCCCAGAGGCGGGACGGGATGGATACTGTATGCCTATGTCCCAGCCTGACCCTGGCTACTAGTAGGTGTATGTGTGCAAGGCCACTCCGCAGTAGCAGGGGCCTGTGGCAGCCATCTTGGGTGAAGAGAGCACCTGCACCTCAGCACTGGTTGGCAGTGGTAAGGCGCCCGGAGACCTAGGTCCAGTAAAAATACGGTGGCAAAAATGAGGCGCAAAAGGGAAAAAAACAGGGTAAGACAACCCTAGGGCGGACAGGTCTAACATGCGTCCCCCCCAGCCGAAAGTGGGGAGAGCTACCCAACCTCTAGGGAGTTCTCATCGCTAAGGCAGAAGAACCGAGAGAGACCGTCCGCATTGGCGTGGTATACTCCGGGTCGGTGTTCCACCCGAAAGTCCATCCCCTGGAGGGAAATGGACCACCTCAGCAATTTGGGGTTTTCGCCTCTCATCTGCATGAGCCAGCGAAGGGGTCTGTGGTCGGTCTGGATCAGGAAGTGACAACCAAAAAGGTATGGCCTCAACTTCTTTACAGCCCAAACCACGGCAAAGGCTTCTCTTTCGATGGTACTCCACCGCTGTTCCCGGGGGAGTAGTCTTCGGGAAATGAAGGCCACTGGCTGGTCTTGGCCATCGTCATTCAGTTGCGAGAGCACAGCTCCTATGCCATGCTCAGAAGCGTCTGTCTGCACGATAAATTCCCGTCCAAAGTCTGGAGTCCTGAGCACCGGTGCGGTGCACATCGCACGTTTGAGGGTCTCAAAGGCTTCCTGGCAGGTAGCCGTCCAGATGACTCTGCGTGGCTGCTTCTTCGAAGTCAACTCCATCAAAGGGCCCACAATGGTTCCATATCCCTTGACGAACCGGCGGTAGTATCCCGTGAGGCAGAGAAAAGCCGGGACCTCTGTTTGGGTCTTGTGGGGCTCCCAGGCCAAGATGGTCTCGATCTTGGCTTGAAGGGGTTGCACCTTACCCCCGCCCACCAGATGTCCCAGGTACACGACAGATCCCTGTCCAATCTGGCACTTGCTGGCCTTGATGGTTAGACCAGCCCGTTGCAGAGCCTGTAGCACCTCCTGGAGATGCTCCAGATGGTCCTCCCAGCTGCTACTGAAGACAGCTATGTCATCCAGGTAGGCAGCAGAGAAGGCCTCTAGGCCAGACAGCACCTGGTTCACCAACCGCTGGAAAGTGGCTGGAGCATTTTTCAACCCGAAGGGCATCACCCGAAATTGAAAGTGGCCCTCGGGGGTGGAGAATGCAGTCTTCTCCCTTGCTCCTTCCGCCATGGCGATCTGCCAATAGCCTGACGTCAAATCGATGGTACTCAGATACCGGGCTGCTCCCAGCCGGTCAATGAGCTCATCCGCCCGAGGGATCGGGTGAGCGTCGGTCTTGGTTACTGAGTTGAGACCGCGGTAATCCACACAGAACCGAAGTTCTGGTGTGGTGCCCGGTGGGGCCGCTCGGCACCAACACCACCGGACTAGCCCAAGTGCTACTGGAAGGCTCAATCACCCCAGTTCTAGCATCTTGGTAACCTCATCCTGGATACTAGCCTTGACCTTATCGGACAGCCGGTAAGACTTGGTTTTTACTGGCGGACTGTCCCCTGTGTCCACATCATGGGTACACAGGTGCGTGATCCCAGGCGTGAGGGAGAACAACGAGGCGTACTGCCCCAAGACCTGGCGGCAGTCCCTCTGTTGCTCTGGGGTCAAGGATGGGGCGAGGACCACTCCCTCTACCGAGCCATCCTTCTCATGGGCCACCAGAAGGTCTGGAAGAGGCTCACTCTCCTCCTCCTCACTTCCATCTGTTACCATCAGGAGAGTGAGCTCTGAACGCTCATGGTGTGGCTTCAGGCGGTTGACGTGGAACACCCTGTGGGGTTGACGGGGGGTCTTCACATCGACGACATAAGTGGTCTGGCCTCTCTTTTCCAGGATCTCAAACGGTCCAGTCCACCTGTCCTGGAGGGCGCTAAGCTCTCCTGGCTCCATGACCCACACCTTCTGTCCAGCGTCCAACTCTACCGTCCGAGCGTTCCGGTCATACCACTGCTTCATGACGGCCTGAGTAGCCTCTAGGTTGTCCGAGGCTTCCTTCCACAGCTTGGCCACTTGGCTGCGGAATGCCAGCATATAGCTGACCACATCACAGGGAAGCTTTGAGGAAAACTCCTCCCACCCCTCCTTGACAAGACTGAGGGGCCCCCGAACGGGGTGGCCATAGAGCAGCTCAAAGGGGCTGAAACCGACCCCCTTCTGCGGCACCTCTCGGTAGGAGAAGAGCAGACAGGGTAAGAGGACGTCCCACTTCCTTCTCAAGTCCTCGGGTAGGCTACTGATCATCCCCTTCAAGGTCTTATTGAAATGCTCCATGAGCCCGTTCATCTGGGGGTGGTAAGGAGTGGAGAACCTGTAGGTCACTCCACACTCCTTCCACATGGCCTGCATGTAGGCCGACATGAAGTTCGTGCCCCTGTCTGACACCACGACCTTGGGGAATCCCACTCGGGTAAAAATCCCCATCAGGGCCCGCGCCACCACCGGTGCCGTGATGGTCCTCAGAGGGATTGCCTCTGGGTACCGGGTGGCGTGGTCCACCAACACCAAGATGAACCTGTGTCCCGAAGAGGTCGGCGGGTCCAATGGCCCGACAATGTCAATCCCTACCCGCTCAAAAGGGGTACTGACAACCGGGAGAGGTTCCAGAGGGACCTTCAACTTAGTCCCTGTCTTGCCGCTCACCTGGCAAGTGGTGCAGGTCTTGCAGAAAGTGTCAGAGGTGACGCGCATCCTGGGCCAATAAAAATGTGGGACCAAACGCGCAAACGTCTTGTCCTGGCCCAGGTGTCCTGCTAGTGGTATCTCGTGTGCCAACTCTAGCAGAAAGGCTCGGTAGCATTGGGGGACCACTAAGGCCCTTGACGACCCATGCACCGGAGCCTTAGGCTCACTGTAGAGGAGACCATCCTCCCAGTAGACATGGTAATTACCGGTCTCCTTACCGGTTGCTTGGGCATCGGCCTGTTGCCACATGCCTTCAAGCGTAGGGCACTCCTTCTGCACCCGGCAGAATTCCTCCCGGGTAGGCCCTCCTTCCACCTGCCACTCTGCAGGGGTCGGCAGGTCCCCCACGGGAACACCATCCACCTCAGCGGACTCCGGGGTCACCTCTGCGGGCTCCCCATCCATCTCACCGGGTGCTTCCTCCTGGACATCTCCTCGTCCAGCAGTGGGCTGGGCCATTATTTCAGGCTCCAACCCGGGCTGAGTTCCTTGTCGGGCAGCCATGGACCGCGTGACGACGCAAGTCCATCCTGGTAATCCCAACATCTCAGCATGGGCATTGAACTCTACCTCCCTCCGGGCAGTATGTTCCAAATCGTTCCCGAGCAGACAATCAACCGGCATGGCAGGGCTCACCGCAACCCTCAACAGGCCACTGACTCCTCCCCACTCAAAGGGAACTTGGGCCACGGGGTAATGACCCAGGCTATTATCAGCCATGATAACCGGGTGGAATACTTCAGGTATCACCTGCTCTGGGGACACCAGCTGACGTCTTACCATCGTCATGCTGGCACCTGTGTCCCTCAGAGCCTCCACCTCCTCCCCGTTCACCAGGACCCTCTGCCGGTACTTGGCAGTGTTCGAGGGTACCTGAACCCGTGGGATGATCTCTCTATCCCCCAGGGAAACTAAGGTCAAGCCTGTCCACTCACCTCCCCTACCTTGGGACAACTCCTCCCCAAGCGCTACACTGGCCACCCTGGGGCTCTTACCTCCTGTGGGGGCTGGGGTCCTCTTGCGACACTGGGGATCCCCCTTGTAGTGTCCAACCTCCCTGCACTCGTAGCACCGGACAGTTCTGGGCTGCTGACTCCTGTCAGGGTAAGTGGGTTTCTGGAATCCAGATTGGGATGGGGAACCTACCCCTTTCCCTTGCGGTCTATTTTGGGGGCCCTTAAAGAACTCCCTCTTTTTATCTCCCCCCTCCTTCTTCTGGGGGAACCCCTGTCCACCTTTCGGGGGGTCTACCCCGGCTCCCTTGTGGGACACCCGAGTGCTGACCCACGTGTCTGCCTCCTCTGCAAGCTCCGCGGATCGGTCAGCTTGCGGTCCACCAAGTACTGTCGCAGCTCCGGAAAACATTTCTCTAGGAGGTGCTCTCTCAAGAACAGGTCGTACAGCCCCTTGTAATCATCAATATTGCTGCCACGCACCCAACCCTCCAATGCCTTCCGGGCATAATCAAAAAAATCCACCCAGTTCTGTGTGGGAAGCTTGTGGCTGTTGCGGAACATTTGGCGGTACTTCTCTGGGGTGAGGCCAAACTTCTTAAGCAGGGCCTCCTTCATGATAGGGTAGTTCGTCTGATCCCCCTTGTCCAAGGTCAAAAGTTTGTCCCTTACTAGTGGAGGTATGTACCTGTAGAGACCTCCCCCAGTAGCTCTCAGGAACCCTATGGGCCACCAAAGACACCTCGTACGCCGCCAACCACTTATCAATGTCATCTCCCACACTAAAACTGGTTATCACCTCTCTAGGTAGATAGAACTTGGGCTCCTGGGGAACACCACCAGGTACGCCGCCACCATTCAAGTTGCCTTGCGCCCCTATCTGCAATGCGCGGAGCTCTAACTCTCTCAGGCTCAGCTCATGCGCGGGCTTCTTCTCCTCCCTGGCTAGCCTCTTCTCTACTCTCTCCTTCTCCATTTTAGCAAGCTCAAACTTCAACTGTCTCTCCTCCCTCCTGTCCACCAACTCCTCTGCCGATAGACTCCCCCCTGACGCACTACTGCCTGCCCTGGAACGTCTCCCTGGCAACACATTCTCACTAATGTCTATATTCAGTAGGTCCAGTTCTCCTGGGGCGTCTACCTCCCCCTGCTCCTCATCCCTCCTTCCCCTTGGGTGGGCCGCTACCCATGCCCTCAAAGCTTTCTGAAGCTCCTCTCTCCTGGCGCCTCGCTTGACGGACACCCCCTTTTCCAGACAGAACTCCTTGAGCTGCGCCACCGTATATGTTTCTAGGCTGGCCAGCTCGAACTCCATCCTGTCAAGTGGGGACCCAAGACAACTAAGGATGTAGGCAACAGGTCAAAACAGGAGTGTGTACAATTAGGTAGTGAAGGGTGACACGTTAGGCTTGTCTAACACCAGGTGTCTAATTACGGCGCTCACTGAATCACTGTAGGGTGCTGCCAAACACCAGTCCTTATCCCGCCGCTGAACACCAATGTTGGAACCGGGGTTACCGATTCCGGCACGGTAGCATGGCGCGAGGCGGAAAGGCACCCGAAGGCAATGTGTAAGGCAGTTGTGCAGCACACACTCACTCTGACTCAGTAATGCGGACGCAACAATGTGACACCACACCAGGCCTGTGTATTAAAAACAAGTTCTTTTATATAAATCAATGCAGCATCAGATGAGGCAGAGTAATTCAGGGCAACATTTCAACTCTTTGAAGTACTCAATTAGTGCGTCATCTCATTAAAGCACCATAGCTCATCAACATTGTAGGCCACTAAAAGGCTGCAGGAATCATCTCCTAAACGTAGCACCAATAATGATCACAGGGTGCAGGAATAAAACATGGGCCTAAAACATGCAGTTCACCTCATGAATACTCAATCTCTTGTAAATTGACAATTCGCACTACATTTAAAACAGGGCCTGCGTTAATCTAGGCGCACCCACATGCCGTGCAGGGGGCGTTGCAAATCCGGTACACCTGCAACATAAAACACTTCAACTCTTGGCGGTGTACACTTCAGCTCAATTCAGCTAAACACCTTTTCACTAGGCAAAGACATTTCATTAATACGGATATGCATCAGGCCTAAACATTGATTAAAGCAGGCATAACAATTAGGCTGGTGAATAGTTTAGGGAACCCCTCCACATGTCTCTCTCTCTGGGGCTTCCCTGGTGATTAGGGCTTCTGTGTCTCTCAGGGCTACTCAGGGGTTGATCTAGGCCAGTCCCACTCCTCTCCGGGGCCTCGCCTCGTGTGTCACAGGTTACTCTCAGTTTCCCCTTTAAATAACAGAGTAATGATGGCCCCCGGCCCCCAGTGGCGTTTCCGTGTGCCCTAGGGGCCTCCCGGGCTCACCTGCGGTAGTTTCGTTGGTCGCTCTCCTAAGCGACGGGTTTCTCTCTGGGCCGGCCCGTGTTTTGGCGGGCGGGGCCCGGACTGGGTTGAGGAGGGCCTTCCGGCCGGAATTGCGGGTCGTTGGGGGGCCGGTAACGCTCTCCTCCGGCCCCCGTAGTCAGCTGTGGAATGCGGGGAAGGGAGCGGGAGCCGGCAGTCCTCTCCGGCCTGCTTCCCGCCTCCCTCTGCTTCCCGGAGACTCCTCGGCGGCTTCCGTCGGCGCTGGGGCGCGGTGGGAGCCGGCGCCCAATCCCTGCGTGGCTTTCCCGGGGGCGCGGCCGATGATGCGGTCGGCGTCCCCGGTCGCGCAGCAACGGCGTTGGCGGAGGCTGAAGGCCTCTCGAGCTCACCTGGGCCGCAGCGGTGATTCCTGGCGACAGCGCGCTTTTCTCTTCACAGCGCGGGGCCGCGGTGGTGATTTACGGCCAGCCCCGGATCTTCGGCGAGGGCGCGGACGGCGCACCTCACCTCCCCGGCCTCGGGGGAGGAGGGGGGCCACGCTCACCTCCTGCAGCTCTTCACACCCAGCGACGGCCGCCCAGGCAGATTCCGGCCACCAGGTCAGTCGCTTGAGGGGCGATTCCTCCCACGTGGAGGCACAGTGCGGGAGCGCACTCGAAGCAGGCTGGCAGGGGGGCAGATACAACAGTGCTTTGGGCAGCCCAGCAGCAGGGCAGCACTGCGACAAGTAGTAGTGGATTGGGGTGACGGTCTAGCGCCTCATGGCATAGCGCTTTACCTGGTGATCCCCAGTTTGGTAGTTCAGGGTTCTGATCTTGCTGTCTTGTCAGGCTTGCGGTTTCAGGTTTCTTGAAGTAGTTCCTTTGTGGTTGCTTCTTTGAGTTTCTCCTTATGGGGGAGGGAATGAGTTGGTGGTGTTTGGGGTGCTGGGTGGTGCTTCCAAGCACGCTGAAGATGGTTCCCTGGGTCCCCTCACACCGGGCAAGGTCAGTGGGTGGCGGGCGTTCCTCAGCTATCTTACTACCGCAGTTCCTAAGCCTTGTCAGTAGCAGTAGTGTAGGTCTCCCCCCTGGGCCCTAAAGCCTGTACTCCGGCAGAGGTTCTCCCAGGATCAGTGGTGCCCCAACTGGCTTCTAAGTTTCCCTCCAAGCCTATTATATCCCTAGGTCAGGTGACCCTCCAGAAAGGTGGCAAACCATAACTCCTCCCTCAGCCCGGAAGGTTCTGGAACCTTCCACCATGTCTGGCTATGTGGCCCAGAGGCGGGACGGGATGGATACTGTATCCCTATGTCCCAGCCTGACCCTGGCTACTAGTAGGTGTATGTGTGCAAGGCCACTCCGCAGTAGCAGGGGCCTGTGGCAGCCATCTTGGGTGAAGAGAGCACCTGCACCTCAGCACTGGTTGGCAGTGGTAAGGCGCCCGGAGACCTAGGTCCAGTAAAAATACTGTAGTAACTGACTCCAGGCTGGTTGTAGTATTTCAAGAGTATTTATTGAAGTAGTTACATGTCCAGGACTAGCCCCACCAGGAGCAGCCAGCATGCTGCTCAGCCCTTCTCCAACTGTAGTCTCTGACCCCCCAACATTCCATATGACATCATTCTAGGAGGAACTCACTGGAAGAGCTTGAACACATAGAAACCAGGATATAACATATCCCCCTTTCTTCCAAAAAGGAAAAGAGAAAAAACACCATAGCGGATAAACAGAGAGAAAACAGAAACTAGATAAGCGGAAGAGAGTAGAGATATCCAGGGAGACAAGAAAAGCAGTGGGAGACAATAGAATTAAGAACAAAACAGATGAGGATAATACAATACCCATCCTCCTTTCTTTATATAACCAAAGAAGAGAAAGAGTGGTAAGGGAAACCATCAATGACTACCTCCTGCACACCTACTGGCCAGACAGGTATGCGAGGAGGCAAGTCAGAGCAAGAAGAGACAAGAAGACAGAGAAGAAGAGAAATACAAATGATTACTCACACTTCTCCATCATGTAATGAAGACTGAATAATAAATAGAGAACAGCACTGGGCTATAGTGTTGACAATAAAACAAAGCGTAAAATTTAGAGTAAAAGAAAACGCCCAGTGAAACGTAAACCTTGCACTATGGTAATGGGACTGGAACCCAACCACACACCCAATGAGGGTAACAATTCGAATGTGCAAAGGAATCTCGTGAGGAAACTAAAATGTTGTGCACTATTAGAAAAGTAAACCTTGCACTATGGTAAAGGGACTGTAACCCAACCATACACCCAATGAGGGTAACAATTCGAATGTGCAAAGCAATCTCGTGTGGAGACTAAAATGTTGTGCACTATTAGAAACATAAACCTTGCACTATGGTAATGGGACTGGAACCCAACCATACACCCAATGAGGGTAACAATTCGAATGTGCAAAGGAATCTCCAGTGGAGATTAAAATGTTGTGCACAGGTAGTGCACTGTAGCGACGGGACTAAAACCCGTGTGACACACCTCTGTGGAGGTAAACATTGTGCACTGGACGCACCTCGAATGGAGAATACTGTCCACTGTACCAAAAAGAACGATAAACATTGTGCACTGTAAAACAGGAAAGATAAACATTGTGCACTGTAAGATATGGGCATCATGAAGACTAAGTGAGGTTATGCACTGTAAAACATGAAAGATAAACAGACTTTACCTGCACAATTTCACCAAAATTAACTGACAGAATAACTCGAATTGAGGTAAAATGTAGTGCACCATGTGTAAGGAGGCACCTCGTGGAGAGGTAAAGACAATGTGCACTCACCAATGGGAATAAAACCCATGCGAGACACCTCGAGTAGAGGCAAAACGTTGTGCACCGGTAGTGCACTGTAGCAACGGGACTGGAACCCGTGCGACACACCTCGTGTGGAGGTAAAACATTGTGCACTGCAACTGTAGCAATGGGACAAACAAACCAAGGAACACACCTCGTGAAGAGGTCAAAGTACTGTTAAAACATTGAGCACCGTAAAAAGGGGACGTAAATGGTATAATTATAACAATAGTCCCACAAAGCTCTGGACAAACCATGCACAAACAATAAATGGCATTTAAAATACATAATGAAACATTGGAGCGCAAAGTAAAAACGGCAAACGTAAGAAACAGCATGGCAGGTAAAAACGTGTCTTTGACACAGCTTGAAACGTGAGGAAAACCATGGCCCGGAGATGTTGGTGACCCACAAAGATTCCGTATCGTGTGGAGAAGTATAAAAGTACCTCCAGAGTGTCACGGGTTAGCACGTGTAGCTGCTGCAGAGCGTCCATTGATTTAACCACAGTCCTTGTAACAGCTGACTGACTCCGACGAATCACCCGATCCCACAACGACGATCCCTGAAGTACTTTGTGTAATAGTAACACACCGGTGTCCAAAACAGCATCCCTTAGCCTCAGAAAGATGATCTAGACGATCTAGAAACACAGACCCCCACTCGCGGCAAACAAACCCACACCACTGATGAAAACGTGGTTGGCAGCACTGACAAAAACATGGGGCAAGTCCAACCCCAAGATGGCGGCACGTTTTTTCACGCTGCGCCGGGTGGCTCACAGCACGTCCGTGCAAGCAGGGAACCTCAAGCAGAATCCGGCAGGGAAAACGGAGGACGTCACAGGCACCATGAGGAAGAAGAAGGTAAGCGCGCTCTGATTGACACGCGCCACATTTTTGAAAAAAAAACACGGCGGTTGACAAAGGGACACATTCCCAATGTATGAAAGTTGCCCAACAATCAAAGATAGGCCGTCTTGATGTAGGTACAAATGTAACGTGGATCGAAAAAGAATTACCCCATAAATCCATAATTGCATAACTGCATAACTGTTAGATCGGTGTATTAACACTGTAAATGTGCACTGCTCTGCTTCGTGCGTTGTTGCCGGTGAGTTGTTTAGAACACGAGTATGTTGACAGCTGACAGAATTGACAGGTCCGTTTTGGTGCAGGACCCAACGTAGAGACTTTTGCTTCTACAGTAGATGCAAGGGGTACATGAAAACGTCATGCAGGCACCTCCTTGGTAGTGTCCACATCTAGATGTCCCAGCAACAGGAATTGAAAAACCTTGAATATTGAGGCAGTTAGACAACGTAGTCACTGGTTAAGATAACTTGTAGATGTGAGACAAACAGTGGGCAAACGAAAACTTGTCCCAAGCCAACTTGATTTTGTGAGGCACATGCAGAAAACGTGTTTGCGCAGAAACAAAAGTACCTCACTGGAGACACAAACAGGCAGTAGCTGATTACCTTCAGTGTCAAGGCTCTGTAGACACAGCAGGAACTGGCTTGGGCTACAGCTGAAACGGACCCTGTAGGGACAGCAAGCAGAGACTTGAGCTGCAGTTGAGACAGGATCTGGCACTGTTGCGTAGAGGGCGACCGATGTAGAGGTCACTGGTGGGGCTAAGATGTTGGGGCTTACAGTTGAGTAAGCGCAGCTGTAGTTGCAGGAGTTGCTTCAGCTTGACAGGAGGTTCCCAGATACTCCACACTTGAAAATGGAGGTCTTGAAAGGTACACACGCAGGTTCTTTGAGGTAACTCGTCGCCATAAAAATGTAGTAACTGACTCCAGGCTGGTTGTAGTATTTCAAGAGTATTTATTGAAGTAGTTACATGTCCAGGACTAGCCCCACCAGGAGCAGCCAGCATGCTGCTCAGCCCTTCTCCAACTGTAGTCTCTGACCCCCCAACATTCCATATGACATCATTCTAGGAGGAACTCACTGGAAGAGCTTGAACACATAGAAACCAGGATATAACAAATACGGTGGCAAAAATGAGGCGCAAAAGGGAAAAAAAACAGGGTAAGACCACCCTAGGGCGGACAGGTCTAACACAGGGCTATAAACGGTAAACGCTTGCTAGCACTGTAAAAATAATCAGGTTCTTATTTGATGGTAAGACCAACGAATACACCTAGCAGGTAATCTGCTTTAGATACCACCTGTCCTCTTCTATTTGCAAAATCAAACAGAGAAGAAATGCGTGGATCTATTTTTTTGCTCACATGGCTATCCGGGCAACAGTGCAGAAAATAGATGGTGAGTCAGAATGGTAACGGAAAGCACATTCAGGAAGAGATGAGAAGAGGGGGATGCCTGCCTGACAACAGACTGAGCCTGGATCCACATCACCACTACTGCATACAGATCCCAGCCGTAGTGGAGGGCACACTATGGAGTGGGGGCTCAGCGTGAAAAAGGTCTAATCTTCCAGAGGCAGTTTCAAAAGCAAGGCCAGAGCAGGCTGCTGCCTTAAGTCTAGAGGAGCAGAAGACCATCAGTATTATCGTAAAATTAGCAAAGAGTACAGGGGGTGAAGAGGCGCAAAATGTCACTTGCCAAGGGTGGCAAAAATCCATGCACCAGCCTTGGTTAGCTTTCTTTGGTACCCACTGTTTCCCTTGGAGAATTTTTGGAGGGGAGAGAGGCCTGCAAAGCACTTTACGGTGAATTACACAATGCATCTTACATGGTGGGGTGTGGTTTAACAAATTTTCCAACAACTCCCTACTATAGCTTGGAGAAACAAGGGATCATGTCCGTTAATAGTTACATCTCTGAAGCGTCGTACAGGATCACTTCTCTAAAAGCAGTATATGCTCACAAGCAAGCGAGGCTCACAAGCAAGCGAGGCTCAGAGCGCGCTCAGTCTAAATTTCTCGAGCAACATTTCTATTTGTCTTTTGTGCTTCCGGTGACCGGTCTTTCAGGTGTAAACATAAGACCACACTGGAAGATCCCCCCCACGTGACTCACAATTATCGTCTGTGAAAAAGAAAGGAAACCTAAATTGCAATAATGCTCGCTTGAGCAGAAACATGACAAATACACAGAGAAACCCACAGCGGTCAAGATGTCTGTCTGTTTGAAGCATGCAGTTTAACCCCTTTACCGCGGCCGAAATTTCGCCGTGGTGCGGCGGCTTTGAAGAGTCGGCGGGGCCGCGTCGGCCAACGGACGTGCGCAGCACTACGGAGGTAGTGCTCGCGACGGCCGTTGGCCGACAGAAGCAGCGAAAGGGTTAAAGTGCAGATGCATCCATGCTTAAAGTTGAAGCTCGACTTGCCACACAGATGAATGGATAAAGTACTGCATGCCGTGCTGATCAAGTTGGAAAGAGCAAAGGAAGTGCGTGTTGCGATGGCCGACCAGGAGGAACCATGAACATGTGATAGCCAATCCGAAGGAACAATTACTGAAATCACCTGGACGTGAACCAAGCACTTAAAGGAGGGACAATTACAAGCAATGCACCAATAAAAAGGCAGCATTTCTCAAAGGCACAAAAAAGTACGAATGGCAATCGATGGGCTTGGTTAAAGCCCATATTGTACAACATCATGCCTCGCAGAGCAGCACATGCACACTGACTCTAGGCTTGACCTAAAAAGGAGATATGATACGATCATAACCCTTTTTTTAAAATTGCTGGCGGGGTAAGAGCGAAAGCAGGGGATACAAGCAGGGAGGGAAGGAATGGGTGTCGGGGCAACATGGACAATGGAGGGTGTGGGAATTAAAGCAATTTATTGTTTTTTTCAGGCTGGAGGTACAGCTCTGCCAAGTACCATGCATCAGTGGTTAGACCAATGCAGTTTTGCGTGGAAGTCCTCATCACTGCACTAAAATGCTTAGTCATGCATTTATAGCGCCTCCTAACTCAGCGGCACTGCTAGGCATAAGAAACTGCGAATAGGAACAGACCTTTGCAAAAGCGCGAGCAGCGGGCTGCCTGCTGGCAGTGCTGTGCAAACTGTGCTGCCAGTGAGCCTGCATTACACAGTGCCGCTTTCAAGGTTGAGTTTCTTCACTAGCAATAATGAACACAAATTGTTATCACATAGCATAGCGCAGCCTCAGGGTCTGGCTGCAGTGCACAATAAGGCCGGGCCTCAGGTACTCAGCCATGTGACATGCCATGGCTAAGTCTGTCAAACAGACTGTGACAATTACATCCTCTCTGGAGAGTAATAATCACCCTGAGACCACACGGCAGTGCACTGCCCCTTGCTCAGACTGAGAGTGATGATGCATTTAGGGGGCGGCAGCTTGCCCTGTTGTATTTCGAAAACTGGCGCCACCTGCACGGCACTGTCAGTGACAGGTAACTCAATTACACAAAGTCAGTGATTGGATGATGATTGGCCAGTGACTCGGCAACTGGTGTGCAAAATTATGTTTTTGTATTGCTGCACGTTGTGTGCTCCCCGCAGGCATAGAGTGAGTGGGGCTGTCGGCACCTCTCAGACCACGCAGCGCTACAGACCCCCAGCCTCATTAGCAGTGCTTTGTTTGTACTACCTTGTGTGCTAGTGTGTCAGCACACTGACAGACTGGCACCTGAACTTTTGTTTTCAAAATCCAACTGCCGGCCCCCAGGAAGGCATCGCTGCCACTGGGCCCACCTGCTGACACAAGAAGAACAACAAGTGACTCATGTCACACATGGTGCTCTCGGCACAGGATGGCAATCTGCTTGTGTCAAGTCATGGCAATGACATGTGCCACGCTGTAATGATTCAAAAAGCTGGGGTGGCTGCAAAGTGTGGCAGACTTTCCCTGTGTACCCCCATGAGAGAGAGCTCATGGTCTCCACCTACTTTTACTCCACACCGTCACCAGCAGCACTGAGCAGCAGAACACGACGGCAGACTAGGTAGCAGCATCTCTGCACTAGTTGAGTGTCAAAAGGCAGCCAGTGTAAATCCACACACAGGAGCAACTATAAAATGAGGGTCAGCCCGTAGAGGGCCAGCAGAGGGTGTTGATAAGTTGCAGGCAGGGCAACCATTAAGAGCAAGATAGAGTGATCTGTCTGTCACTGTGCTGTTTGGGGTGATCATGTTTGTATGTCATATTGTGGTTCTCTAAAACAATGAGAAGAGATTTCAAATCTAATTTCTAAGTGGTGATGAAAGATGTGTTTATTTAGTTAAGTTACATCATGGCTCGGCAATTCTACACTTTTCAGAGACAGTAATGCCATATTTTGTCCATGGTGCCGCAAGGGTCAGAGTAGCCCTGGTAAGTAGTGGCCAGTCCAGGAGTTTCTCACGTTTTTATAGTGGAGGACGGTTGTGATAGTAACCTTCCATTTGAGGTACTTAGCAGTTGTTTAAGATTGTTTTAGAGCTTTTCTTTGCTCAAAAGGCTGTCATTTCACTTTCCTTGCACTTCAGTGCTTGGTTTTACTCACGAGAAAAAGTGTCACTCTAAGTTTCACATATTTGGTTGTTGAATGTCACTCATAAGTACGTTTAAACCATGGAAATGTCACACATAAGCAGCTCTGGAGGCAACATGGATGGGTGGGCGAGTCAGGAGGAAACACGGACAATGAATGGTGGAAGGGACGGGCTCAGAGCAAGCACATGGACAACACATTGTGGGAGGGTGGGGACAAGCAAACACTGGCAGCAACATGGACAACAACAAAGGTACAGAACAATACGGACAACAACCGAGGCAGGTGAGTGGGGAAAGCAACAACACAAGAAAAACCGAAGGAGTGAGGGTGGGTGGGGTTGCAAGCAACAACACAAGCAACAATAGATGAAGGTAGTGTAGGTGGAGGCAAGCAACTACACAGGGAACAACTGAAGGAGGGTAGGTGTTGAAAGCAACTACACAGGCAATAACGGAAGAAAGGAAAGTTGGTTGTGAAAAGCAACAATAAGTGGTGCAACAACGGAAGAAGGGGGAGGGTGGGTGAAAGTAAGCAACAACATAGGCAACAATGGAATGAGGATGGAGGGTGGATGTTGCAAGCAACAACCCGGGCAACAACGGAAGGAGGGAGGGTCCAGGGCACGCAACAACAAGTGCAACAATGGAAGTAGGGTGGGCAGGTAGAAGCAATCAGTAACGCGGACAACAATGGAAGGAGGGAGGGTGGGAGCAAGCAAGCAACAACACTGGCAACAATGGAAGGAAGGAAGGAAGGAAGGAAGGAAGGAAGGAAGGAAGGAGGGTGGGTGGAGGAAGCTACAACATGGGCAACAACTGAAGATGGGAAGGTGGGTGTTGCAAGCAAAAACACAGGCAACAACAAAAGGAAGTTGGATAGGCGAGGCAAGCAACAACATGGACAAAAATTGAAGGAGTAAGTGAGAGAAGTACATGAGGGAGCCAGCTGAACAATACGCACTCTGGTATAGTGCTTAAACACAAAGAAAAAGTAATGCTTGAAAAACATGATCAGTGGAAGGATACAAGTAGTGTGTCCGTGCTCGAGTGGAGGGACAAACTTGCAAAAAGAAAGGAAGCCTACGGCATCTTACCAATAAAAAGTAAACAAAAGAGAGTGACAAAGCCAACGAATGGTAAGCAATGAGTGGGCTCTAAGCCCACTCTTAGAAAACAAAAGATCTCAAATTCACAGCGCATGCACTGCCTAGGCGAGACCTACGAAGCAAATGCATACAATTCTGTATGTTTTTTTTACATATAAACTTAAAACAGCAAGTATGTGAATAAATCATTTCAAATTGTCAAGCTTTTTAATACTTGATTAAGGAAATGGAGGCATGATTTTTACTAATGAGAACTGAGCATTTTACACACATTTGTTTCCACCTATCAGCTCTTGACTGTTCCAAAATAGCAAACGTAAGCAAATGAAATTTTTGTAGTGTGACCCGATTATCAAGTAGCTGTATGTCATGTGAGATAGCAGTCTTCACTTTTTAATTACACCATGTTGCATTCTGGGACTGGAAAAGTTTCTCTTTTAAGTTTTACAATACAGCTGAAAAATGATAGCAAGTAAAACGGTAATGTGGCTAAATGAAAAGGACATTAAATATGCTTTGTGGGCATCAACAGTGCAATAGTCAACAACTTGAAGAGAATCAGTACTTCCCAGGCACCTGCAGTGCAGACCTCAGTCAAACACAGAATAGCTACAGTCAGGTACACTAGTATACCTGTGCATTGTTACAAGCACAGGTGCACTAGATGACTTCTTAAGGAGCCAAGAAAAGTGCATACAAATTTGGGGGAAACATTTTCAAATAAATAAAAAATTCAATTAGAAAAAAAACCTTATTGTAGATCTCTTGTTCGATTTTGGTGTTGGATGCATTGTCTATTTGGTTTGCTTATGATGCTGTGTTATTTAATAGCAGCTATTCTGGTTAGCCACTGGTTACAGCCTTGCACTATAGCATTGTGTATTTGACATTTTGCAAAAATTCAAAATTAGTAGATAACACGACGTGGCCATATAAACTAAGTGAACAGTGTACAAAATAAAATGGCCAATACTGTCTATATTTGGTAGCACCTACGTTCCAAGTGTTAACACTTACCGGCATAGAATTTGACATGCTATTCACTTGTTGGCCAAGTTAGCCCAGTATTTCTCTGTCACATCACACCGTTTGTAGTAATTTCCACTCTGTTTTATAGGAATATCAAATATTACGGATTACACATTCCTATAGTATCTCGTATCCCCTACTATTCAATGGTTACCTTTTAGGCATTGACTATTTGAAATTTCATGTTATTTGGCAGGGGATTACAGTAGGTCTATTTACATTTGAAATTTTAAATGCACCCTCACATTCAGTTCTTGTGGAGGATACCATGTACCTGTACGCTGCTGTAATATTTTGTATCACTTACATTTAAAGAGTTAATGCTTACCTTGATAAGATTTGAAACAGTTTTATGTTGGCCTGTTGACTACAGTTTTTTTCCGACATGTCACACCCTTTTTTGTGTTTTCCAACATCTTCTACAGGGACACCAAATATTGTGGCTCATTTATTTCTTTATCATGTATCCCCTAACCAACTGAAATGGCTTTTTGTTTGATAGGAGATTACAGTATCTTTTAGCACTTTTGATACCATTCCACAAGCTTTCACTTCTGGTTCCATCAGGGGATACCAAATACAAAGGCTCATATGGGCTATACTATTTGGTATCCCCTGTTTCTTGGAGTGGTGTGGAAAACACAGTGCTTTTCTGACACATCACACCCTTGTTTATAATTTCCACTGTCTCTTTCAATGGGGATACTGAATATTTATTTATTTATTTATTCGAGCATTTGTTGAGCGCTGGCTACCTCCAACGGAGTCCCGCTAATGCTGCAGATTAACCCAACAGCAGAGAACAAAGGGCTAAGTGCAGTCGAATAGCCAGGTCTTCAAAGCCTCCCTAAAGGCTGATTCTGGTTCCGTTTTACGGATGTGGAAAGGCATGGTATTGCAGAGCTTTGCGGTTCTGACCGCAAAGGCTCTGCCACCTATCCTAGCCTTATGAAAGCGAGGAGTAGTGAGCAGATTCAAGTGCTTGGATCTCAGGACCCGGTCGTTTTGGTAACTTTGCAATCTGAGTCTCAGATATGTTGGACCCGTCCCATAGTGGCTATGTATGCCATAGTGAGTGCCTTAAATTCAATTCTTCTACTGACGGGCAGCCAGTGTAGATTTCGCAAATGGGGAGAGATGGAATGGCGGAAAGGCACATTGCAGATCAATCTAGCCGCAGCATTCTGAACCATTTGTAGTCTGCAGATCAAATATGCTGGGAGGCCTAAGTAGAGGCTGTTAGAGTAGTCCAGGCAAGATGTTACCAAGGCATGAACTACAGTCCTCCTGCAATCCAGCGGGAGAAAGTGGAGGAATTTCCTCAAGGTTCACAGCTTCCAAAAGCATATGGAGGAGACCTGACTAATCTGGGCCTTACAAGAAAGAGCATTATCGAATTTGAACCCCAGATTCCTTGCCCACTCCACAGAAACACGAGGGGGATTCAGTTCTGGAGGCCACCAAAGCATGGGAGGGGGTGGGACCGGTTGGTTAAAGAAGAGCACCTCAGATTTCTCTGTGTTCAACTTTAGGCAGTTTTGAGTCATCCAAGCCGAGGTGTTGCTCAGGCACCGTCTAAAGTTGACAAAAGCAGCCTCCAAATGTTCTTTAAAAGAGAACATCAGCTGGGTGTCATCAGCGTAGGAAATCACTTTCACAAGTGGGGTAAGGTATATGTTGAAGAGTAGAGGGCTCAGTGACGAACCCTGAGGGACCCTGCACACAAGGGGCTTCTGAGTGTAAACAAAGGGGCGCAAATAAACCTGTTGTGTGCGGTTCTCCAGGAAAGACCGGAGCCAGGATAAAACAATACCCCGTACTCCCAGATGTTTAGGCCTCTGCAGGAGAATTGGATGGGCCACAGTATCAAAAGCTGCGGACAGGTCGAGCAGTACCAGCATTGCTGCGTTGCCCTGTTCTACGGTTTCGCGAACGATCTCCGCAACTTCCAAGAGTGCGGTCTCTGTACTGTATCCTGCTCTAAAGCCGGATTGAGAGTCATGGAAATGATTATTAGATTCCAGAAACGCAGAGAGTTGATTCTGAACTACCGGCTCAAGAATTTGTGCTGGTGCTGGCAGAAGAGAGATGGGTCAAAAGTTTTTATGTTCTGCAGGGTCGGCACCGGCTTCTTGAGGATGGACAGTAAGAATGCTTGTTTCCATGTCACTGGATATATACCTGACTCCAGAGAAGAGTTACAGATTTGATTCAGAGGGGCATTAAAACAATGGGCCAACATCCTGAAGAACTGAGCGGGGCAAGGATCGCCCGGGGAGCCAGATTTACAGCACTGCAGTTTCTTAAGGGACACATCAAGAGGAAGAGGGTGAAACTCCGACCAGGCATCAATACAGTCCGGAACAGGATTAAGCTCATGCAAAGACATGTTAGACAGGAAAGTGGAGTAGATAGATTGGATCTTATCCTGAAAGAATTCAGAGAGGCCATTACAAAGATTATAGGATGGAATAACAGAAATATCAAGAGCAGCCGGTTTGGTGAAGCATTCAGCAATTTTGAATAATGCTTTGGCTGAGTTGTCGGCCGACTTGATCTTGTGTGAAAAGTAGTCTCGCATAGCATTACGCTTGAGTCTATGGAACTTTTTCAGGGCTTTTCTAAAGGAACACTTGGCCGTGGGGTCGTATGAGTGTCTCCAGGAGCGTTCCAGTTTCTTACAAAGACTTTTCTCTGCCCGAAGTTCCATAGAAAACCACTGGGCAGATGTTTTTGTCCTGGAGGATGTCATAGATCTAGGAGGTGCCACCTTATCTAAGACGTTGGTAACCCAGCTACTGAAGCTGGATATATCTTCGTTGGGGTTCCCTATCAACTGGAGTGGTGTATTATGAAGGAGTCATAGAGTCAGTAGTGACCTACCTCCAATTTCTCCTTATCTTGGGAATATGCTTAGGGCTATTGCTGCGGTGTGTGGCATGAAAGCTGAATGGGATAAGTAGGTGATCCGTCCAAGTCAGAGGTAGAGGGGCCTCAACCATAAGGTAGGCGTCATTTAAAAAGATGAGGTCCAGCATGTGGCTGGCGTAATGAGTAGGGGCACTGACTCTTTGTGTCAAGTTAAGCCCATCAAGAGTTTTAGCCAGCTGGAGAGTTTTAGTGCATTTTTCATTGTCCATATGGACGTTAAAATCGCCTAGAATAGTGAAGCTGGTGTATTTCAATGAGAGATCAGCGGCTATGTCGCAGAATTCTGATAAATGGGAGCCTGGAGTATTGGGGGGTCTGTACACCATTATCCCGGCCACCGATAGGGAGGATGAAACCCTGACACAGAAAGACATAGCCTCCATGATTCCTATATGTTCAGCCTTTCTACAGGAGATTTCCCAACCCTCCCTCAAAACGATAGCCACACCGCCTCCAGTCTTGTTGCCTCCCCTATTGGCACAAGTCATACGGAAGCCTGCAGGTATCGCCAGCATCAGGAACATGCAGTGATGTAATATCTGCTATCCCATTTTTTTCAAGGTTTACCTTTAAACCATTGACAAGTTAAAATTGCCTTTTATTTGACAGCAAATTAGAGTATCTTTAAGAACTTTTAATTGAATTCCAAAAGCTTCCACATTCGGTTCCTTTGAGGGATACCAAATATAATGGCTGTAATCTTTGCTATTCCATATGTTACTAGAGTTAAAGCTTATCAGGACACAATTTGACATGTCCTTAAGTTGTCTGGGTGAACAGAGTGTTTTTCTGCCATATTGCAGCATTTTTTATGTATTCCAGAGTCTCTTTCTATGTGGACACCAAATATTACAGCTCATGTTTTGCTATAATATGTGGTATCTCCTACTTTACAAGGTTTACCTTTTTGCAATTGACAAGTTGTAATTGCCTCTTATCGAGAGAAGATTACAGTAAACGGTTGTACTTTTGAATGCATTTCACAAGCTTTCACAACGAGTTGAGTTTGGGGATACCAAATATAATCCCCCAAAAAGACTATAATATTTAGAATCCCATAGGATTTTGGCGTTAAAAAATACCAGGATTTATTTGGACATGTTCTTATGTTGGCTTGGTGAGCGCAACATTTTTCTGCCAACTAGGCACCCTTCCTTGAGTTTTCTAACATTTCTTAGTATTGGGATACCAACTATTATGGGTCATTCATTGTTGAAATATCTCGTATCTCCTACTTTTCATGGGTCACCCGTTTGCCATTGACCACTTGAAGTTGCCTTTTATTTGATAGCAGACTACGGTATCTTTTCACATTTTTACATCATTCCATAAAATTTTACATCTGGTTCCTTTAGGGGATACCAAATATAATGGCCTTTACATGTATAATATTTGGTATCCCCAGTGTTTCTTGAGTTAGAACTTACCAGGATTCAATTTGACATGGTCTTATGTTGGATGGATGAGCACAGTATTTCTATGGCTAACAGCACCCTTCCTTTTGCTTTCCAACATCGTTTACAATGGGGATACCAAATATTATGGCTCACGGATTGCTGTAACATCTCGTATCCCCTATGTTTCATAGGTTACCCTTTAGTCATTCACCAGTTGAAATTGCCTTTTATTTTATAGCAGACTACAGTACCTTCTTACATTTTTTACATCATTCCACAAGATTTTACATCTGGTTCCCTAAAGGGATACCATATATAATGGCATATACCGGCTATAATATTTGATATCCCTGTGTTTCTGAGGTTAGAACTTAACAGGATTCAACTTGACATGGTCTTATGTTGGATGGGTGAGCACAGTATTTCTATGCCAAATAGCGACCTTCCTTTTGCTTTCCAACATCGCTTACTCTAGGGATACCAAATATTTTGGCTCACGCATTGCTGTAATACCTTGTATCCCCTATGTTTCTTAGGTTGCCATTTTAGCCATTCACCAGTTGAGCTTGCCTTTTATTTGATAGCAGAATACAGTATACCTTCAGATTCTTTACATCATTCCACAAGATTTTACATTTGGTTCCCTCAGGGGATACCATACATAATGGCCTATACGGGCTATAATATCTGGTATCCCCTGTGTGGTTCTGGGATTAGAACTTACCAGTATTCAATTTGACATGGTCTTATGTTGGCTGGATGAGCACAGTATTTCTATAGCAAATAGACCCCTTCCTTTTGCTTTCCAACATGGTTTACAATGGGGATACCAAATAATATGGCTCACGCATGGCTGTAATATCACGTATCCCCTACGTTTCATGGGTTACTCTTTAGTCATTGGCCACTTGAAGCTGCCTTTTATTTGATAGCAGACTACAGTAACTTTTCAGAGTTTTTACATCATTCCACAAGATTTTACATCTAGTTCCCTTAGGGGATACCAGATATTATGACGTCTACTGCCTATAATATTTAGTATCCCCTGTGTTTCTCGGCTAGATCTTACCAGGATTCAATGTGACATGGTCTTATGTTGGATGGGTGAGCACAGTATTTCTATGCCAAATAGCAACCTTCCTTTTGCTTTCCAACATCGTTTACTATGGGGATACCAAATATTATGGCTCACGCATTGCTGTAATATCTTGTATCACCTATGTTTCGTAGGTCACCCTTTAGCCATTTACCAGATGAAGTTGCCTTTTATTTGATAGCAGACTACAGTACCTTTTCAGATTTTTTACATCATTCCACAAGATTTTACATCCGGTTCCCTTAGGGGATACCCTATATAGTGGCCTATACCGGCTATAATATCTGGTATCCCCTGTGTTTCTGAGGTTAGAACTTACCAGTATTCAGTTTGACATGGTCTTATGTTGGATGGATGAGCACATTATTTCTATGCAAAATAGAACACTTCCTTTTGCTTTCCAACAACTTTATGATGGGGATACCAAATATTATGGCTCATGCATTGCTGTAATATCTCGTATCCCCTACGTTTCATAGGTTACCCTTTAGCTATTGACCAGTTGAAGTTGCCTTTTATTTTATAGCAGACTACAGTACCTTTTCAGATTTTTTACATCATGTCACAAGATTTTACATCCGGTTCCCTTAGGGAATACCATATATAGTGGCCTATACCGGCTATAATATCTGGTATCCCCTGTGTTTCTGAGGTTAGAACTTACCAGTATTCAATTTGACAAGGTCTTATGTTGGATGGTTGAGCACAGTATTTCTATGGCAAATAGCACCCTTCCTTTTGCTTTCCAACATCATTTACAATGGGGATACCAAATATTATGGCTCACACATTGCTGTAATATCTTCTATCCCCTATGGTTCATGAGTTACCCGTTAGCCATTCACCAGTTGAAGTTGCCTTTTATTTTATAGCAGATTACAGTATGTTTTCATATTTTTTACATCATTCCACAAGATTTTACATCCGGTTCCTTTAGGGGATACCATATATAATGGCCTATACCGGCTATAATATCTGGTATCCCATGTGTGATTCTGGGATTAGAACTTACCAGTATTCAATTTGACATGGTCTTATGTTTGATGGATGAGCACAGTATTTCTATAGCAAATAACACCCTTCCTTTTGTTTTCCAATATTGTTTACAATGGGGATACCAAATAATATGGCTCACGCATGGCTGTAATATCACGTATCCCCTACGTTTCAAAGGCTACCCTTTAGCCATTCACCAGTTGAAGTTGCCTTTTATTTGATAGCAGACTACAGTATCTTTTCAGATTCTTTGCATCATTCCACAAGATTTGTCATCCGGTTCCCTTAGGGGATACCAAATATAATGCCCTTTACTGTCTATAATATTTGGTATCCCCTGTGTTTCTGGGGTTAGAACTTACCAGTATTCAATTTGACATGGTCTTATGTCGGATGGGTGAGCACAGTATTTCTATGGCAAATAGCACCCTTCCTTTTGCTTTCCAACATTGTTTACTATGGGGATACCGAATATTATGGCTCACACATTGCTGTAATATCTGGTATCCTCTATGTTTCATAGGCTACCCTTTAGCCATTCACCAGTTGAAGTTGCCTTTTATTTGATAGCAGACTACAGTATCTTTTCAGATTTTTTGCATCATTCCACAAGATTTGTCATCCGGTTCCCTTAGGGGATACCAAATATAATGCCCTTTACTGTCTATAATATTTGGTATCCCCTGTGTTTCTGGGGTTAGAACTTACCAGTATTCAATTTGACATGGTCTTATGTTGGATGGGTGAGCACAATATTTTTATGCTAATTATAACCCTTCCTTTTGCCTTCCAACATCTTTTAGCATGGGGATACCAAATATTGTGGCTCACTCATTGCTGTAATATGTCGTACCCCCTATGTTTCATAGGTTACCCTTTAGCCATTCACCAGTTGAAGTTGCCTTTTATTTGAAAGCAGAATACAGTATCTTTTCAGATTTTTACATCATTCCACAAGATTTTACATCTAGTTCCCTTAGGGGATATCAAATATAATGTTGTCTACCACCTATAATATTTGGTATCCCCTGTGGTTCTCGGCTAGAACTTACTAGGATTCAGTTTGGCACCTTCCTTTTGCATTTGAACATCGTTTACTATGCGGATACCAAATATTATTGCTCACGCAATGCAGTAATATCTTGCATCCCCTATGTTTCATAGGTTACTCTTTAGCCATTCACCACTTGAAGTTGCCGCTTATTTGATAGCAGACTACAGAAGCTTTTCAGATTTTCTACATCCTTCCACAAGATTTTACATCCGGACCCCTTAGAGGATACCATATATAATGGCCTATACCTGCTATAATATCTGGTATCACCTGTGCTTCTGAGGTTAGAACTTACCAGTATTCAATTTGACATGGTCTTATGCCGGATAGATGAGCACAGTATTTCTATGGCAAATAGCACCCTTCCTTTTGCTTTCCAACATAATTTACTTTGGGGATACCAAATATTATGGCTCACACATTTCTGTAATATCTGGTATTCCCTATGTTTCATAGGCTACCCTTTAGCCATTCACCAGTTGAAGTTGCCTTTTATTTGATAGCAGACTAAGGGGCCGATTCCGATCTCGGTCGGAGGCGCACCCAATACCATTCGGTCGGGAAAAAAGCCATGCGAAAGCCTGTTTCCCGACCGAACCGTACGCGGGTCCGGCCGAGCGAGTACGATGCGAGTCGCCGACCGACTCGTCCGGGCGACCGACCGCTCCGACCGACTTCGTACCCGGATCGTACCGCTCCGACCGACTCGCTCGGACCCGATTCGCACCGCGCAATGGAGACGTTTTCCGGCCGGGTGAGTACGATGCGCACCTCGACCGCTCCGACCGACTCGCGCCGTCCGACTCGAACTCGCTGTCGGAGCCGTACTTTGGGGGTCCGTGTCGGACCCCCTGTACGCGCTACCCGTGCGAGGCGCACACAGGGGGACCCATGGGTCCCCCTACCTGTGCGTGTACGCCGCGAAGCGCTCGCGGCGTACCCGCTGTAGGGGCGCCCTTGTCCGCCTCGCACCCATTGAGGCAATGGGAGCCCGCGTACGCGTTGTGACGACCGGCTCCCATTGAGTTCAATGGGAGTCCGACCGACTCGTGTCCGATAACATACGGACGCATCGTACTCGTTCGGTCGGACTGCACGGGTCCGATTCGGTCGGAAATCTCTCCGGGTCCGGCTCGGTCGGAGAAATTTCCGGCCCGAATCGGAATCGACCCCTAAGTATCTTTTCAGATTTTTTGCATCATTCTACAAGATTTGTCATCCGGTTCCCCTAGGGGATATCAAATGTAATGCCCTTTACTGCTATAATATTTGGTATCCCTTGTTTTTCTCGGGTTACAACTTATCAGGATTCAATTTGACATTGTCTTATGTTGGATGGGTGAGCACACTATTTCTCTGCCAAATAGTGAACTTCCTTTTGCTTATCACCATCGTTTACTATGGGGATACCAAATATTATCGCTCACACATTGCTGTAATATTTCGTATCCCCTATATTTCATAGGTTACCCTTTAGCCATTCACCAGTTGAAGTTGCCTTTTATTTGATAGCAGACTACAGTATCTTTTCAGATTTTTTACATCATTCCACATGATTTTACATTCAGTTCCCTTAGGGGATACCAAATATAATGACCTCTACCACCTATAATATTTGGTATCCCCTGTGTTTCTCGGGTTAGAACTTAACAGTATTCAATTTGACATGGTCTTATGTTAGATGAATGAGCACAGCATTTCTATGCCAAATAGTACCCTTCCTTTTGCATTCTTACATCTTTTACAATGGGGTTACCAAATATTATGGCTCATGCTTTGCTGTAATATCTTGTATCTCCTACGTTTCATGGGTTGCCCTTTAGCCATTGAGCACTTGAAGTTGTCTTTTATTTGATAGCAGACTACAGTATCTTTTCACATTTTTTACATCATTCCACAAGATTGTACGTCTGGTTCCCTTAGGGGAAACCATATATAATGGCCTATACCGGCTATAATATTTGGTATCCCCTGTGTTTCTTAGGTTAGAACTTACCAGGATTCAATTTGACATGGTCTTATGTTGTATTGGGGAGCACAGTACTTCTATGCTAATTATAACCCTTCCTTTTGCTTTCCAATATCGTTTAGTATGGGGATACCAAATATTATGGCTCACGCAGTGCTGTAATATCTCGTATCCCCTATGTTTCATAGGTAACCCTTTAGCCATTCACCAGTTGAAGTTGCCTTTTATTCGACAGCAGACTACAGTATCTTTTCAGATTTTTTACAACATTCCAAAAGATTTTACATCCGGTTGCCTTAAGGGATACCAAATATAATGGCCTATACCGGCTATAATATCTGGTATCCCCAATGTTTCTTGCGTTAGAACTTACCAGGATTCAATTGGACATGGTCTTATGTAGGATGGGTGAACACAGTATTTCTATGCCAAATAGCACCCTTCCTTTTGCTTTCCAACATCGTTTACTATGGGGATACCAAATATTATATCCTAAGCATTGCTGTAATATCTCGTGTAATATCTCGTATCCCCTACATTTCATGGGTTACCTTTAGCCATTGACCACCTGAAGTTGCCTTTTATTTCATAGCAGACTACTGTATCTTTCCAGATTTTTTACATTATTTCACAAGATTTTACATCCGGTTCCCTAAGAAGATACCATATATAATGGCCTATACCGGCTATAATATTTGGTATCCCCTGTGTATGTGGGGTTAGAACTTAACAGTATTCAATTTGACATGGTCTTATGTTGGATGGATGAGCGCAGTATTTCTACGGCAAATAGCACCCTTCCTTTTGCTTTCCAACATCATTTACAATGGGGATACCAAATATTATGGCTCACGCACTGCTGTAATATCTCGTATCCCCTATATTTCATGGGTTACCCGTTAGCCATTCACCAGTTGAAGTTGCTTTTTATTTTATAGCAGACTACAGTATCTTTTCAGATTTTTGACATCATTCCACAAGATTTTACATCCGGTTCCCTTAGGGGATACCATATATAATGGCCTATACCGACAATAATATTTGGTATCCCCTGTGTTTCTTGGGTTAGAACTTACCAGGATTAAATTTGACATGGTCTTATGTTGGATGGATGAGCACAGTATTTCTATGCCAAATAGCACCCTTCCTTTTGCTTTCCAACATCGTATACTATGGGGATGCCAAATATTATGGCTCACGCATTGCCGTCATATCTCGTATCCCCTACGTTTTATAGGTTACCCTTTAAGCATTGACCAGTTGAAGTTGCCTTTTATTTTATGGCAGACTACAGTAACTCTTCACATTTTGTACATCATTCCACAAGATTTTACATCCGGTTCCCTTAAGGGAAACCACATATAGTGGCCTATACCTGCTATAATATCTGGTATCCCAGTTGTTTGATGCTTTAGAGCTTACCAGGATTCAATTGGACATGGTCTTATGTTGGATGGGTGAGCACAGTATCTCTATGCCAAATAGCACCCTTCCTTTTGCTTTCCAACATCGTTTACTATGGGGATACCAAATATTATGGCTCACACATTGCTGTAATATCTCGTATCCCCTATCTTTCATAGGTTACCCTTTAGACATTCACCAGTTGAAGTTCCCTTTTAATTGATAGCAGACTACAGTATCTTTTCAGATGTTTTACACCATTCCCCAAGATTTTTCATCAGTTCCCTTTAGGGATACCATACATAATGGCCTATACCGGCTATACTATTTAATATCCCTGTGTTTCTGAGGTTAGAACTTACCAGGATTCAATTTGACATGGTCTTATGTTGGATGAGTGAGCACACTATTTCTAAGCCAAATAGTGACCTTCCTTTTGCTTTTCAACATCGTTTACTATGGGGATACCAAATATTATCACTCACGCATTGCTGTAATATTTTGTATCCCCTATATTTCATAGGTTACCCTTTAGCCATTCACCAGTTGAAGTTGCCTTTTATTTGATAGCAGACTACAGTATGTTTTTCAGATTTGTTACATCATTCCACAAGATTTTACATCCAGTTCCCACAGGGGATACCAAATATACCTCTACTGCCTATAATATTTGGTATCCCCTGTGTTTCTTGGGTTAGAACTTACCAGTATTCAATTTGACATTTTCTTATGTTGGATGGGAGAACACAGTATTTCTATGCCAAATAGCACCGTTCCTTTTGCTTTCCGGCATTGTTTACTATGGGGATACCAAATACTATATCTCATGCATTGCTGTAATATCTTGTATCTCCTACGTTTTATGAATTACCCTTTAGCCATTGACCACTTGAAGTTGCCTTTTATTTGATAGTAGACTACAGTATCTTTTCACATTTTTTACATCATTTCACAAGATTTCACATCTGGTTTCCTTAGGGGATACCAAATATAATGACCTCTACTGCTTACAATATATGGTATTGCCTGCGTTTCTTGGGGTAGAACTTACAAGGATTCAATTTGACATGGTCTTATGTTGGATAGGTGAGCACAGTATTTCTATGCCAAATAGTAACCTTCCTTTTGCATTTCCAACATCGTTTACTATGAGGTTACCAAACATTATGGCTGACACATTGCTGAAATATCGTGTCTCCCCTACATTTCATGGGTTTCATTGACCACTTGAAGTTGCCTTTTATTTGATAGTAGACTACACGGTTTTTTCACATTTTTCACATCATTTAACAAGATTACTCATCCAGTTCTCTTAGGGGATACCAAATATAATGGCCAATACCGCTTATAATATTTGGTATCCCCTGTGTTTCTCGGGGTAGAACCTACTAGGATTCAATTTGACATGTTCTTATGTTGGATGGGTGAGCACAGTATTTCTATGCCAAATAGCCCCCTTCCTTTTGCTTCCAAACATTGTTTACTATGGGGATACCAAATATTATGGCTCCCGCATTGCTGTAATATCTTGGGTCCCCTACGTTTCATTTGTTACCATTTAGCCATTGACCACTTGAAGTTGCCTTTTATTTGATAGCAGACTACAGTAAATTTTCACATTTGTGATTTAATTCCGCAAGCTTTTACTTCTGCTTCCTTCAAGGGATACACAATATAATGCCGCATAAGAGCTATATTATTTGGTATCCCCTATGTTTTTCGGGTTACAGCTTACCAGGATTCAATTTGACATGTTCTTATGTTGGATGGGTGAGCACAGTATTTCTATGCCAAATAGTCCCCTTCCTTTTGCTTCCAAACATCGTTTACTATGGGGATACCAAATATTATGGCTCCCGCATTGCTGTAATATCTTGGGTCCCCTACGTTTCATTTGTTACCATTTAGCCATTGACCACTTGAAGTTGCCTTTTATTTGATAGCAGACTACAGTAAATTTTCACATTTGTGATTTAATTCCGCAAGCTTTTACTTCTGCTTCCTTCAAGGGATACACAATATAATGCCTCATAAGAGCTATATTATTTGGTATCCCCTATGTTTTCTGGGTTACAGCTTACCAGGATTCAATTTGACATGGCCTTCTGTTGGCTGGATGAACACAGTATATTCCTGTCAAATAGCACCCTGCCCTATGTTTTGCAACATCTTTTACTATGGAGATACCACATATTAAGGCTCCTGCATTGCTGTAATGTCTTATATCCCCTACTTTTCAGGGGCTACCTTTTAGCAGCTGACCAATTCAAGTTGCATTTTTATAGCAGATTACAGTATTTTTCACACGTTTTATTTCGTTACACAAGCTTTCAGATCCAGTTCCTTTGGTGGATACCAAATGTAATGCCTTATAGGAGTATAATATTTGGTATTGCCTATGTTTCTAAGGGTTAAAACTAGCCTGTACACAATTTGTCATGGCCTAATGTTGGCAGGTTGAAGACGCTGTTTTTCTGTTACAATGCACCCTTCCTTTTGTTGTTCATTGTCTCCTTCTATATGGATACCAAATATTATGGCTCAAGCAATGCTGTAATAATTTGTATACCGTCCTTTTCAAGGGTTACCATTTCACCACTGACAAGTTCAAATTGAGTTTTATTTGACAGCAGATTACAGTATAGTTTAGCACTTTTAATATCATTCCACAAGCTTTCACATCCGGTTCCTTTAGGGGATACCAAATATAATGTCACCAAAGAGCTGTAATATTTGGTATCCCCTATGTTTCTTGGATGAAAATTTAGCAGGATACAATTTTATATGGTCTTATGCTGCCGGGATGAACACAGTGTTTTTGTGACAAATCACACCTTTCTTGTGTTTTCCACTGTCTCTTTTTACGAGGATGCCAAATATTACAGATCATGCATTGGTGTAATATCTGGTATCCCCTTGCGTTTCAAGGCAGACCTTTTAACGATTGACAAGTTAAAATTGTCTTTTATTTGACAGCAGATTACAATGTGCTTTAGCACTTTTGATACCATTCCACAAGCTTTCATTTCCAGTTTCTTTAAGAGATACCAAATATCATAGCCTATATGTGCTGTAATATTTGGTATCCACTATGTTTCCAGGTTTAAATTTACCAGGGTACAATTTGTAATGGTCTTATGTTGACGGGGTGAACACAGTTCTTTTCTGCCAAATTGTACCCTCCCTTGTGTTTTCCTGTATTTTTCTATTGGGATACCAAATATTACGACTTATGCATTGCAGTAATATCTTGCTCTCCCTACTTCTTAAGGGTTACCCTTTAATATTCATATTCTGTGAGCAAAATAACGAATAGGTTTAATTTTAATCTCAAGTATCTTTCTCAGCCTACTGTGGAGAGGCAGCCTTTGCGTAGGATGATGTTTCTCATCATAGGAAACACTGAAGGTGATTCTGAGCTTAAACACCCACACCATCGACAAAGTGTGGTTTGGGATCTTCCTGATGCAGCGATTGGGGACAGGCAGATGACAGGTCTGTCCTAGAAGCTATAACTCTTTGGAAAACCTGAGGCTGGTGTCCAAACCCTTGCCACAGCCATCCACCAGGCGACTTTGCTCTGGAGGAGTATGTTGCAACTCCTTGATAAATAAAAGGCTTCTTGGAATTTCTAAATGTAGCCTGATTTCTTCTTTCTCACCTCAGTGTCTGGGTATCCTCCCTCCAGCTATAGGGATGCAGGTAATACACTTCCACTCTACGGGAAGCTATCCTCATCCTCATCTTGGTCGATTACAAACCAGGGGCATTCAAATTGACCTCACTTTGATTTGCGAGGGTAAGCATCAGAATACATCAGTTATAGCATTCAGAGAATCTTCTTTTTTATGTTTGGAATACTTATCCTGCATATTCTCTTGGTTGCTTTTATCATGAAGTAACTGATTCTTTCAGGTGCAGCCGAAAGTGCTTGATATTTTCTATTAAATGCATCCAGACATTACTTTGTGGTTACAACCCCTGAGCTGATCAGCAATCTTTGCTCAAGCGTTGGTCTAGCAGTGGCCTGTAGTGAACAGACTGTTTACCTGTTTATAGAGCCCATCAAAAAGGACTTAATAGAGAACAATCTCAAACACAAACAATGTTTTGAGTCCTTAATGGACTGAGCATCGTAGCTTCTGATCAGGGGCTTCACTAGCACCAACCCTCGCACCACATCTTGAGGCCAACAATTGGCCCAGCTCGACACATCTCAACTCAGCGTGACGCATCTCGACACAAATACTCACAACACTATTGGCTTAATTGACCTCAATGTAAACCATCTCGTTCCCCGCATCACAGCTCTGTTTGGCGGCTTCAACAGAGCTGACACAACGCAGCACAATGCACCCTGATGCAGGATCTCAAGTGCTCATCTACTTCTACTTCTCCTCGACAGCCATACCAAAAAGGCCAATGCAAGGACTTGTCATCTCTACGCCCACGACACAAGATACTTTAGAACCACGGACTGGACTCAGTCCTGTATCCGACTCACGCTCCATCGTGGTCGGCCTTTGTGACTTGGACCTCATCCTCCATGACCGGTTAAACGCAATTGGTGCTTCTTGCTTCTAAGAGCTATTTTTCTTCAAAACATTTAAAATTGCATATTTCTGGTTCTACTGATCTGATTTTGTTTGGTTTTTCTTAAAGTTTAATCTATTTTTTGAGATTGGTGTCAGATTCTTCTTGTGTTTTGTTTTCACTTCATTACTGTTTGAAGTGCTGCATAAATACTGTAATAATATTCTGTGTGCTTATTTTACATGTGCTAGACAACAGATTGAACCTGTTAAAATAAAGCCTATTTTAATCAAATAGGGGATTAAGACAGATTGTTGGAAAGAAAAATACATTGTGACAAAATATTGTGTCAAGAATCTTGTTATGACATGCAAATGTATACATGCAGCACGGAATACCTGAGGCACTGGGAACTTAGAGCCTGTGAATTGAAAAAACAGGTCCTATTCATTGGCACCAAGAAGGGCTATATTTCCCCAGTGAGGAACTGTATATCTCTGCAGCCTTACAGCTCAACTAGGTGGGTGATCTATCAAGAACTTAAGCGATTGGGCCCACTTGTGAAGCCATGGATCCTATCACATTAAGATTTGGGCTTAACCCAAGAGATTGGATTCATATGACAATTGAGCCAATTGAACACGAAAAACTCTCAATTTTGTTTGGTATATTTTAATATTATGTATTCATGTATGGGAGATATCCTGTGGTCCTGAAGAAGGTGGTCAAAATCTGTGTTAACCACCAAAACACGTTGACACTTAGGTTATGCTAAATCTGATGAACACATGGATAAAATAGATGTTGATCTATTGAACAAACATGTGTCCCGTTCTTCTATTCACACAGATTAGCATGATATTCTGTTAGTGATCCCATAAAAGCATTTTTATTAGTGCAGTGATTGTGTCTGATATTGAAAAGAACAATGCTGGGCTCTCAAATTACCACTGCGTCTCTGAATACCTGTTTGGGGACTGTTAGCAGTGGCGGCTCCTCTGTAATAGCGGAGGGGAATCACCACACTGCAGAATAAAAAATAAAACGATAATAAAACTATTTTATTTTTGTTTTAGTTTTCACTGGCAGCCAATGCTGCTGAGTCTAGGGCAGGACCAGGCAATCCTTTCTTGACAGCACAGGGACTGGGAGGAGGAGTGTAGGGCACTTGTAAGTGACATGTCAGTTTGGCCGGCCATGTTAGGCCAGCCAAACACTTATACACACACCAAAAGGAGTAGGGAGTGAAGATCGTGGTGTAGTGGTCCAGTGGTGGCATGTGCTATGTGTCCTAATACTGCCCTCACTCACACAAATGTGTGACATGCTTCATCATAGGGCTGCTTACATACACCCCGGCGCAGCCAACACCTGGGGTGGAGCAATAGGGGTGGGGAAGACAAACACAACACAAAAGAGAGAGAGCAATGCTTTCAATAATGACTGGGAAGGCTGGAAGTGAAAGTGCAGTGTAGTGTGGGTTTAAAACTAGCTCGAAGGTATCGCCATACCTAAACTTTATTTCTAGATCCTCCGGCCAGGATTAAAAACGTGAAGGATGGTGGTGATAGGGAGATATGATGTGCTCCTTACACCCCTCCTTACTGCCAGGTAGTTGACATGTTTCGGCCGTGTATCAGTGCCCATTCTTATGGTCACGCCGGCCTTCTTCAGGACTTCTCCGGTCCCAGTGAGATATGTTGTGCTCTAACCTCCGTTAAAGGTTAGTGGGTATCCGAAACCCTAATCCTAATGTAACTTCCTCTGGAAAATTCATGAGTTTACTGTAAGGAATAGGAGACATAAGCGAAAAGGGAAATTAAACAAAATAATCCACTCTTGACTCTCAGTTGTGTGAGTATACATCCATGCGCGCACACTCAGAAACAGGATCAATATGATTACCACTGTCACCACTATACAGGGTGTATCACCTTTGGGACAAAAAATACATTATTCATAGTCAGGTGAAACATTCTTAAATAACCTGACTGCAGAACTACCCTATTGGTAGGTGTAGTCATCCGCGCCACTGGCGTACTTTAAAACATCATATAACCCATAATGTACTCTAAAAAGGGGCCACGGTTGTTCTTACTTACCGAGTTTACCCCTAAGTCATATTAAAAATGGCGGTCGGCAAGGAGAGACCCCCTGTTGTCACACTCTGCGGGAGACAAAATCATAGAGAGAAAAAGGCATCATAGTCGTTATTGTGTGCAGAGTTACAATTACATTATTCAGATGTTTTAGATGTGACTGATAAACACGTCTTGTGTGCGGTCTAATGTTACCCTCTAGTTCTCACCAACCACTGTCACGGTGTAAAGTACATGACCAGCGGTGAAACTATCCACTATGGGAGCTCTCATGTAGGATGAAGAGTGAGAGCTCCCCCGTTGCATGACAGCATAGTGCGGGCAGTTACGCTAGCGCCGTGTCTTAAAACAAATTACAATGATAACATAGACAGGATAGTGCCACTCTTGCGTTCACCTAATCTGACCAAATGCCCCCGTTGTTGACGTAATAACGAGGGAATGAGGTAACGTCTCACCCGGTATCTATGACCCCTCTGCGCACCCCCCTCTCTGGTTTTTTGTGGTAATAATTAGGGGTTGCAGTTGAGAGGTCCTTAAGAACAGGGCCTTAACACCCCCCCCGGGGTAAGAATAACCTGTAGCTAGAGCCTAAGCGGAGTGGGAACAGAGTGCCCCCTCCTCTCTCTCGCCCCCTTCTCCTTACTGCATCAAGGATGGTGCTCCTCTGAGTCAGTGCTCGCCTGTTGCCGCCGTGTAGGTATGCAGGGAGCAGCGAGCACGTCCTGCTTTTGTCAGTGAGGCGCTCGCAACGTCTTGGAGCTCTTCCGGTCACGTGGGTCGCGTGATGACGTCTACGCCCGGCGTCTAGGCAACCAGATTATAAACACGGGCCCGCTTCTGTGGTGCAGAGCGGCGCGTTGTAATAGGAACCTCGCCGCTGTGTTAATTTATTTAAAAGCGCTTTCTTTGAGCAAAGGTTCTATCTGTCACTCGTATTATTTGTTTGGAACATCAAGTCATGATGCCCGAATCTAATGTGCTTAGGTATGCCCTAAATACATGAAGTTGTTTTTGCATCCCTTGCTCAGAAGCAAGAAGCTATAGGTCACAAGTGTGTTTCTGACGTTTATGTGCAGGGTCTTTTACTGAATATTATTCAACGAATGTCCTGCTCTTATTCAAGCCATGGGTTCATTGCTACTTAGGTCTCTACTTCTAAAAGTTTTGCAAAGCTTACACCCCAGGTGAAGGTACCCTGCGAGTGAAGTTTTAGGCCCTGCCCAAATACCTTACCACCTAATCGTGTGGGCATATTTGTTATTGAAGGAAAATAGGCAGTCCCAAACTTCTGAGTTAATTGGTCCAAAGAGTGATATCTATCTGTTCAGGGTGTGCCATGGTATCTCATCATTCAGGCCAAACTGGTGACTCTTGAGACGATAGACCCACTTTTGTTCCCTCAGGAGGAGGGCCCTTGTTCTATCCCCAGTGGAGGGGTTCAAGGTGGGTTTTTCGATTACAGTCCAGTTCAGATCAACAGGAGTGTGGCGATTTTTGAGGTAGTGGGCCGTGAGTTTCGTATTGGATTTCAAGCATCTTATCGTACTCCGATGCTCCATGATGCGTGTCTTCCCCTTACGGGTAGTCATACCCACATACTGCATGAAGCACGGGCAGGTGATAAGAAAGATCACGAAATCGGTGTTACAGTTGGTCTGTGATCTCTGTTCCCATGGATAAGTAAGTCCAATGTCGATGGTTTTCGTGTTTTTAGTCAAATGACAAATGTAGCAAGATCCGCAACGTGGGTGACCACATACCGGTGGTAATAGACCTGGTGTTGCTGTACCCCTTTGCTGTGGTGTGAATTGTCTTGTGTGCACTAGCAGATCTTTAAGGTTGGCACTCCTTTTGAAGGAGAACAGTGGTTTTTCCACGTTCATCTCATTTGAGTTCAGTATCCTCCAATGTCTTAGTTTCACCTGTTTAATTTGGTGAGAGGCCGTGTTAAAGGTAGTGACACATACTGGTTTATCTGTTACTGGTCTTTCTCTTTTCTCCAGTAGGTTGTCCCTGTTGGCATTAGTTGCTCTTTTTCGGGCTCTCATGATAGTCTTGTCAGGATACCCCCTCTGAGTGAGTTTCCTGGAGAGGAGTGTCGCTTCCTTTTTGAAAGTTGATCTTTCCGTACAATTCCGTCTCAATCGAAAGAACTGACCAACCGTCAAATTCTCCCTAAGGGATTTAGGGTGGAAACTGTTGTAGGCTAACAGGGCGTTTTTGTCTGTAGGTTTATGATAAACCCTGGTATGGAGTTTCCCTCCCTTGAGTTCAATCATTAAATCCAGGAAGGGGAGTCCTGTCTTGGTTACAGTAGATGTGAAATGCAGCAGGGGGTTCCTTTGGTTTAACCAGTCCAGGAATAGACTGACTGATTCTGTGTCACCCCTCCAAATCACAAGGACATCGTCTATATAGCTCCGTCACATCCTTATATTGTCCAACCAAGGGCACCGTGGGTCCTGGATAATGGTCTTCTCAAAGGCTCCCACATACAGACCCGCAAGGCTCGGGGCAAAGGTGCTGCCCATCGAGGTCCCGTGGGTCTGTAGGTAGAGGGTCCCCTCGTATTCGAAAAGGTTTTTAGTCAAAGCTAGCTCAGCCAAGTTTAAAATAAATGCTTCTGGTGTTTGATATCTCCATTCTTCTATAGACAGGATATCCTCCAAAACCCTCAGGGTCTCCCCTTTGAGGGATGTTGGTATATAAAGCCTCGATGTCGAGGCCTATCAGATATTCCCTGTTGGGGTCGAAATCCATCTCCTTGATGCGGTTGAGGATGTCCAATGTATCCTGTAGTTATGCTGGTAACATCTGAGCCAACGGTTTCAGATAGAAATCACAAAATTGTGATAGTGGTTCGAGAACCGATCCAATGCCCGACACGATGGGTCTTCCTGGTGGAGGTCTGGTAGGTTTATGAATTTTAGGCAATATATAAAAATACGGCGTTTTCGGTTGGTATTTGATGAGATAATCTGCCTCATGTTTTGAAATCCAATCATTAGCCAGTCCCTCCTCCACCAGGGTGGCGATGTCCTTGGCTAGTTCCGTTGTGGGGTCCCTTCCTAGCACTCGGTAGTTTCTCCATCCGATAGGAGGCGTAGACATTTGTTGTTGTAAGTTGTTTTATCCAAAACAACTATCGCTCCTCCTTTGTCAGTTAGCTTTATGATAATGGAGGGGTTCTCCTTTAGTTCCTTCAGTGCTTCTTTCTCTATATTGCTCATATTTGTAAATGCACGTCCGTTCTGCTTCTGTAAATTTTCCAGGTCTTGTATGACCGCCTGTTCAAATGTACCAACCTCCTGTGGTAACATCGTTATTTGAGGTGTGAATATTGACTTAGGGCGAAAGGATGTATCCCCTCCTGTAGTATTCCTTTCTTCTGCGTCTTCGAAGAATACCTGCAGTCTCACAATTCTGAAGAATGTGGCCAGTTCCTGTCAGGATCCTCTGAACCAACGGTTTCAGATAGTTCCTGTCAGGAACTGGCCACATTCTTCAGAAGTGTGAGACTGCAGGTATTCTTCAAAGATGCCGAAGAAAGGAATACTACAGGAGGGGATACATCCTTTCGCCCTAAGTCAACATTCACACCTCAAATAACGATGTTACCACAGGAGGTTGGTACATTTGAACAGGCGGTCATACATGACCTGGAAAATTTACAGAAGCAGAACGGACGTGCATTTACAAATATGAGCAATATAGAGAAAGAAGCACTGAAGGAACTAAAGGAGAACCCCTCCATTATCATAAAACCGGCTGACAAAGGAGGAGCGATAGTTGTTTTGTATAAAACAACTTACAACAACGAATGTCTATGCCTCCTATCGGATGGGAGAAACTACCAAGTGCTAGGAAGGGACCCCACAACAGAACTAGCCAAGGACATCACCACCCTGGTGGAGGAGGGACTGACTAATGATTGAATTTCAAAACATGAGGCAGAATATCTCATCAAATACCAACCGAAAACGCCGTATTTTTATATACTGCCTAAAATTCATAAACCTACCAGACCTCCACCAGGAAGACCCATCGTGTCGGGCATCGGATCAGTTCTCGAACCACTATCACAATTTTGTGATTTCTATCTGCAACCGTTGGTTCAGAGGTTACCAGCATACCTACAGGATACATTGGACATCCTCAACCGCATCAAGGAGATGGATTTCGACCCCAACAGGGAATATCTGATAGGCCTCGTCATCGAGGCTTTATATACCAACATCCCTCAAAGGGAGACCCTGAGGGTTTTGGAGGATATCCTGTTTAAAGAAGAATGGAGATATCAAACACCACAAGCCTTTATTTTAAACTTGGCTGAGCTAGCTTTGACTAAAAACTTTCACGAATACGAGGGGACCCTCTACCTACAGACCCACAGGACCTCGATGGGCAGCACCTTTGCCCTGAGCCTGGCGGGTCTGTATGTGGGCGCCTTTGAGAAGACCATTATTCAGGACCCACAGTGCCCTTGGTTGGACAATATAAGGCTGTGGCGGCGCTATATAGACGATGTCCTTGTGATTTGGAGGGGCGACGCAGAATCAGTCAGTCTATTCCTAGACTGGTTAAACCAAAGGAACCCCCTGCTGCATTTCACATCTACTGTATCCAAGACTGGACTCCCCTTCCTGGATTTAATGATTGAACCCAAGGGAGGGAAACTCCATACCAGGGTTTATCATAAACCTACGGACAAAAACGCCCTGTTAGCCACAACAGTTTCCACCCTAAATCCCTTAGGGAGAATTTGCCGGTTGGTCAGTTCTTTCGATTGAGATGGAATTGTACGGAAAGATCAACTTTCAAAAAAGGGAGCAACACTCCTCTCCAGGAAACTCACTCAGAGGGGGTATCCTGACCAGACTATCACGAGAGCCTGAAAAAGAGCAACTAATGCCAACAGGGACAACCTTCTGGAGAAAAGAGAAAGACCAGTAACAGATAAACCAGTAAGAGTCACTACCTTTAACACGGCCTCTCACCAAATTAAACAGGTGATACTAAGACATTGGAGTATACTGAACTCAAATGGGATGAACTTGGAAAAAAAACACTGTTCTCCTTCAAAAGGAGTGCCAACCTTAAAGATCTGCTAGTGCACACGAGACCGTTCGCACCACAGCAAAGGAGTACAGCAACACCAGGTCTATTACCACCGGTACGTGGTCACTCACGTTGCGGATCTTGCAAAGTATGTCATTTGAAAACCATTGACATTGGACTTACTTATCCATGGGAACAGAGATCACAGACTGTGAGGTTTCAGGAAGGAGGAGCGGGAGGCAGGGACGTGGTAGGGAAGGTTTTATTTTTATGGAGGAGCGTCTGTGTACAGATTCCAGTCTGTTAAGGGGATAGGGCTCAAGGATAGTCCTGGGATTCCGAGTCTTCTCTTGTTCCCGTCTTTCCCCTGGGTTCCTCCTGTGGACCGGATCTCCCTCTTCCCTGATCCTCGGATCGGCTGGCCACGGGGTGATGCTCCGGTCGCCCAAAAGGAAGGAAGAGTACAACAGGGGGTAAGTGTACGGGGAAGCGGTGCTTTTTCAGAGAGAGGGAGTGAGGGAACACCCGTCCCACAACCAAACCGTGACACCCACTGGATGAGGAGGAGTGAAAGTGCAGGGGTTGGGGAATCTGCTTCTACCAAACGGACGGTAAGGAGCTAGCGCCACTAGTTCTCTGACGCCTCCCGCCTCCCTACCCAGCCCGCGAAACGATCCCGTACCTGTCTTAGCCACGCTCCTCCTGGGGCGTGGCTGGGCGATTCGTGAATCCGGTGGCCTCCTGGCTCTCTCGTTGTCTCCCGTTCGTCCTCCGCTCTTCCCGGGTACGCCTTTCCTCTCCTGTTCCTCCGCTCTCCGTACTCCTCTCGACTCTCCTCCGCTCCGCTCGCTCCTGTTCCGCCTCGGGTGTCAGTACACACCGTCTTCCTGTTCCAGCTCTCTCTTATTGGACGGAGGGCGGTGTCGTCATTGCAAGGGGCAGGGTCGTCGTCCATCGGGTTCCAGTTAAAGGGACCATGCCTCCTTTCCGTGGTGTCTGAGGAGGTAGATCCAGCCCAGTCCTCCTGTGATGAGAAAGCAAAAGGGGCGGTGACGTCCTGCGCCTCCCACCAGTCTCTAGGATGGCCCGGCCATCCCGGTATGTACCTGCCCCGTGACACTCCTCCACCCCTGAATTCTCCCGATCGGGGAGAGGAAACACCCTAGACAGGTAGTCCGCGTTGCCATTGTCAACTCCCCTCCTGTGCTGTACAGTAAACGAGTAGGGTTTGAGGGAGAGAAACCAACGGAGAACCCTGGGGTTATGGGCGATGTTGCGGCTCATCCATTGGAGGGGTGCATGGTCGGTGTACAGGGTGAACTGGTGTCCCTCTAGGTAATATCGCAACTTCTCAATGGCCCATTTCACTGCCAGGCACTCACGCTCAATGGTGGGATATCGCGCCTCCCTGGGGAACAGTTTCCTGCTGATGTACACTATGGGGTGTTCTATCCCTTCGGGGTTCAGCTGTGAGAGGACCGCACCTATGCCCTGATTTGATGCGTCGGTATGTAGGAGAAAGGGTCGGGTGAAGTCAGGGGAGGCCAGGACGGGACTCGTGGTTATGCCTCGTTTCAGTGTATGGAACGCTGTTGTCATGGATTCAGTGGGATGTAACAAGGCCTGTGGTTTCACGTTCTTTTGGAGGACGTCTGTCAAAGGGGACGCCACGTCAGAGAAGTGTGGTATAAACCGCCTATAGTAGCCAATTAGACCAAGAAAGGCTCTTAGGTCTCGTTTGGAGGCCGGAAAGGGAGTGTCGGAAATGGCTCTGACCTTTTCTATTTGGGGGGCGATCAACCCCTCCCCCAGCACATAGCCCAGGTATTTCACTTTTTGGTATCCCACCCGGGACTTTTTGGCATTCACGTGTAGCCCAGCTTCCTTTAGGGCCTGTAAGATGGTGTGGAGGTGTTTGAGGTGGGACTTCCAGTCGGGGCTGAATACCACGATGTCGTCCAGATATGCTGACAAAAACGAGTGGTGGTGTAGCAAAACGGTGTTCATGAGCCGCTGAAAGGTCGCTGGGGCCCCGTGTAGCCCGAATGGGAGGACGGTGAACTCGTAGAGTCCGTCTGGGGTAGAAAATGCCGTCTTCTTCCTATCTTCTTCCCTCAAAGGCACCTGCCAATATCCTTTGGTCAGGTCTAATGTGGTGATGTATGTGGCCTCCCCTAGTTTTTCTATCAGCTCGTTTATTCGAGGGATGGGGTAGGCATCGAAGGACGAGATGGTGTTGAGGGCCCTGAAGTCCATACAGAAACGGGTACTGCCGTCCGGTTTCGGTACCATGACAATCAGTGACGACCACTCACTCCTCGAGGGCCTTATCACTCCCAGCTGTAACATGTCCTGTACTTCTTTCTGTATGGCTTTTCTTCTAGCCGCCGGGATCCGATATGGTCTCTGTTTTATGATTTTCCCGGCAGGAGTCTCAATCCGGTGTTCTGCCAGGTGTGTCTTACCCGGAGCGTCAGAGAACACCGATACAAAGGGCTGAAGGGTTTCATCTAGTTCCCTTTTGTCTCTTTGAGTGAGATCTTCGTTGACCACCAGATCGCCTAAGGTGGTATAGCTGGTGGTATGCGTGGGCACAGTGAGGTTAGAGGCTTTGGGTAGGGGACCCAACCACTTCTTCAACAGGTTTATGTGGAACGTCTGGGTGCGGGCCCGGGTGATCTGCAATCTGTACGTGGTTTTACCTATGACTGCTAAGACCTTAAAGGGGCCTTTCCATTCCGTCTTGAATTTCTTTGTCGACGTGGGCAGTAACACCAGCGCCCAATCGTCTATCCCTAGAGTCCTCCATCTTTTCCCACGGTTATAGAAGTGGGTTTGTCGCTCTTGTTTCTTTGCAAGGTGGGTAAATGCTAGATCTCGGAGCTTTCCTATCCTGGCTTTCAGACCTTGTGTGTATTCCAGCATTCCCCTGGTCTCGATTGTCTCTTCTCTCTCCCAGGCCTCCTTTGTCATCTTGAGAAGGGACCTCAGTTGCCTGCCGTACAGCATCTCAAATGCTGAACAGCCAAGGCTGCTTTGTACTTGGCCCCTTATCACGTACAGTGCCAAGGGTAACAGCTGGTCCCATTCCTTGCCGTTTACCTCCAGCATTTTCTTGAGCGTGACCTTCAGCGTCCCATTGTAGCGCTCGACGAGTCCATCCGTCTGGGGGTGGTATACTGAGGTTTTAATCTGTCGTACGTTGAGGACCCTGCAGACTTCGTTCATAAGACGAGACACGAAGGGTGTTCCTTGGTCCGTTAGGACTTCTTTCGGGAAGCCCACCCTGGAAAACAGCTCCAGAAACTTTTCGGCTATGTTGTGGGTGGTGGGGGCGCAGAGTGGAAATGCCTCCGGAAACCTGGTTGCATAGTCCACTATTACAAGGACATAGATGTTCCCTCTTTTCGTACGCGGTAATGGGCCTATTAAGTCCATCCCCACCCTCTCAAAGGGATTACCTATAATGGGGAGGGGTTGTAGGGGAGCGGCTGGTGGCCTATGGGTATTCCTCTTCTGACATATACCACAGGACTGGCAGTGTATCTTAATGTCCTTGTATACCCCTGGCCAGAAGAAATGACGTAGGACATTCTGTGTAGTCTTTTCTGCTCCTATATGTCCTGCCGTAAGGTGTGAATGGGAAAAGAATGTTATCTGGTCCCGGAAGGATAGAGGGACCAGCAGTTGGAGGGGATCAGTGGGGGACGCCTGTCGGTATAACAGCCCTTCCCTGATAATGAACCGTGGAAACACCGGGTGGTTGGTGTCCTGTGAGCTATGGGCCTGTTCCCAGGCGTTGTACAGGGTGGCGTCGTCGGCCTGGGTGAATTTGAAACTGCGGTCTAGGAGCCACGGCTCTGGGGTTGTGAGAGCCGGCACCGGCTCTCTCGGGCTGCCTTCTCCTTCCTTCTTTCTCTGCTCTGCTCTAAGTACGTCTTGGAATAGATGAAGGAACTCAGGGTTGTCAGTCCCAATGATCAAGTCTTCAGGGCGCCCCTCTAACACACCCACCTTGATCTCCCTATGTACCCCATCTGTATGAGTGATGGGAGCGATAGCTAGGGGATAGGGTTTAACGTCCCCATGCACACATCGGATATGGACGGTGGTATCGGGTAACACCTGGTCGGGGTTAACGTACCCCCTTTGGATGACCGACTGTTTGCACCCTGAGTCGAGAAGGGCCTTCAGCAGCTTACCGTTCACCTGTACACTTACATTCCCGTTCCCATTTCGGCCATGTACATAATGGACCTGGGGAGGTACCCCACCTCCATGGGTTCGTCCGCTGGTTTCTTCCGAGGGCAGACCCGGGCTATGTGGCCCCAGTCCCCACACTCAAAGCACTGGGGTCCTTTGATATTCGGTATCTCTGTTTTTGTTGGCCGGGACTTTCCAGGCTCCTGCAGCGGTCTGTATCTCCTCTCCAGCCGTAGGGTAGGTTGGCGTATTCTCTCTGTCTCACATATCGCCCCTTTCGGTTGGGTACATACGTATGTCGTAGCCATCTCTATGGCCTGTGCGGCTGTCAGATGTGAGTGTTGACGTAGCCATTTCTGGGTGTTGTACGGCAGGGCATCCAAGAACTGCTCCAAATATATTTTCTCCATTATCTCATCCTTGTTACTGTGGGCTGGGGTTAACCACTTGTCGGCCGCCATCTTCAGTCTATAAAAGAGAGTCTTGGGATTCTCCCCGGGTGCTCCTCTTTCTTTGCAGAACCTCACCCTGTACGCTTCCGCATCCAGGCCGAGGTGGTCCAATATGAGGACTTTTATGTCTCCATATGAGGTGTCCCCGGTGGCGTTCCCCACTTGGTATGCGGCTTGTGCCTCACCCGTGAGTAGAGGGGCCAAAAAGAACGGCCACTTGTCAACGGGCCAACCACACGCTCTTGCCACTCTCTCGAAGTTGGTCAGAAAGGCGTCTGGATCTTCCCCCGCTACGTACTTTTGTAGGGCAACACCCGACGGGGCATGGGGAACGCCCCGCGCTTCCCTTACAGGGTTTACTGTCTGTTCTGTTGCCAGCTTGTGTAGGCCGTCCATTTGGGCTGCTATGGTATCCCTGAATGTCTCGCGGTCTGCCTGGGCCGATGACATTTGGCGCTCGACGGACCATTCGAGCTTCTCCTGGCCCTTAATTAGGTGCTGTATAACTACCTCCATCTTCGGTACGCAGATGGGCACTTCTATGCCCGCATTCTCCACCACTTGTGAGGTTTCAGGAAGGAGGAGCGGGAGGCAAGGACGTGGTAGGGAAGGTTTTATTTTTATGGAGGAGCGTCTGTGTACAGATTCCAGTCTGTTAAGGGGATAGGGCTCAAGGATAGTCCTGGGATTCCGAGTCTTCTCTTGTTCCCGTCTTTCCCCTGGGTTCCTCCTGTGGACCGGATCTCCCTCTTCCCTGATCCTCAGATCGGCTGGCCACGGGGTGATGCTCCGGTCGCCCAAAAGGAAGGAAGAGTACAACAGGGGGTAAGTGTACGGGGAAGCGGTGCTTTTTCAGGGAGAGGGAGTGAGGGAACATCCATCCCACAACCAAACCGTGACACCCACTGGATGAGGAGGAGTGAAAGTGCTGGGGTTGGGGAATCCGCTTCTACCAAACGGACGGTAAGGAGCTAGCGCCACTAGTCCTCTGACGCCTCCCTACCCAGCCCGCGACACGATCCCGTACCTGTCTTAGCCACGCTCCTCCTGGGGCGTGACTGGGTGAATCGTGAATCCGGTGGCCTCCTGGCTCTCTCGTTGTCTCCCGTTCATCCTCCGCTCTTCCCGGGTACGCCTTTCCTCTCCTGTTCCTCCGCTCTCCGTACTCCTCTCGACTCTCCTCCGCTCCGCTCGCTCCTGTTCCACCTCCGGTGTCAGTACACACCGTCTTCCTGTTCCAGCTCTCTCTTATTGGACAGAGGGCGGTGTCGTCATTGCAAGGGGCAGGGTCGTCGTCCGTCGGGTTCCAGTTAAAGGGACCATGCCTCCTTTCCGTGGTGTCTGAGGAGGTAGATCCAGCCCAGTCCTCCTGTGATGAGAAAGCAAAAGGGGCGGTGACGTCCTGCGCCTCCCACCAGTCTCTAGGAAGGCCCGGGCCGTCCCGGTATGTACCCGCCCCGTGACAATCCTCCACCTCTGAATTCTCCCGATCAGGGAGAGGAAACACCCTAGACAGGTAGTCCGCGTTGCCATTGTCAACTCCCCTCCTGTGCTGTACAGTAAACGAGTAGGGTTGGAGGGAGAGAAACCAACGGAGAACCCTGGGGTTATGGGCGATGTTGCGGCTCATCCATTGGAGGGGTGCATGGTCGGTGTACAGGGTGAACTGGTGTCCCTCTAGGTAATATCGCAACTTCTCAATGGCCCATTTCACTGCCAGGCACTCACGCTCAATGGTGGGATATCGCGCATCCCTGGGGAACAGTTTCCTGCTGATGTACACTATGGGGTGTTCTATCCCTTCGGGGTTCAGCTGTGAGAGGACCGCACCTATGCCCTGATTTGATGCATTGGTATGTAGGAGAAAGGGTCGGGTGAAGTCAGGGGAGGCCAGGACGGGATCGTGGTTATGGCTCGTTTCAGTGTATGGAACGCTGTTGTCATGGATTCAGTGGGATGTAACAAGGCCTGTGGTTTCACGTTCTTTTGGAGGACGTCTGTCAAAGGGGACGCCACGTCAGAGAAGTGTGGTATAAACCGCCTATAGTAGCCAATTAGACCAAGAAAGGCTCTTAGGTCTCGTTTGGAGGCCGGAAAGGGAGTGTCGGAAATGGCTCTGACCTTTTCTATTTGGGGGGCGATCAACCCATCCCCCAGCACATAGCCCAGGTATTTCACTTTTTGGTATCCCACCCGGGTCTTTTTGGCATTCACGTGTAGCCCAGCTTCCTTTAGGGCCTGTAAGATGGTGTGGAGGTGTTTGAGGTGGGACTTCCAGTCGGGGCTGAATACCACAATGTCGTCCAGATATGCCGACGAAAACGAGTGGTGGTGTTGCAAAACGGTGTTCATGAGCCGCTGAAAGGTCGCTGGGGCCCCGTGTAGCCCGAATGGGAGGACGGTGAACTCGTAGAGTCCGTCTGGGGTAGAAAATGCCGTCTTCTTCCTATCTTCTTCCCTCAAAGGCACCTGCCAATATCCTTTGGTCAGGTCTAACGTGGTGATGTATGTGGCCTCCCCTAGTTTTTCTATCAGCTCGTCTATTCGAGGGATGGGGTAGGCATCGAAGGATGAGATGGTGTTGAGGGCTCTGAAGTCCATACAGAAACGGGTACTGCCGTCCGGTTTCGGTACCATGACAATCGGTGACGACCACTCACTCCTCGAGGGCCTTATCACTCCCAGCTGTAACATGTCCTGTACTTCTTTCTGTATGGCTTTTCTTCTAGCCGCCGGGATCCGATATGGTCTCTGTTTTATGATTTTCCCGGCAGGAGTCTCAATCCGGTGTTCTGCCAGGTGTGTCTTACCCGGAGCGTCAGAGAACACCGATACAAAGGGCTGAAGGGTTTCATCTAGCTCCTGTTTGTCTCTTTGAGTGAGATCTTCGTTGACCACCAGATCGCCTAAGGTGGTATAGCTGGTGGTATGCGTGGGCACAGTGAGGTTAGAGGCTTTGGGTAGGGGACCCAACCACTTCTTCAACAGGTTTATGTGGTACGTCTGGGTGCGGGCCCGGGTGATCTGCAATCTGTACGTGGTTTTACCTATGACTGCTAAGACCTTAAAGGGGCCTTTCCATTCCGTCTTGAATTTCTTTGTCGACGTGGGCAGTAACACCAGTGCCCAATCGTCTATCCCTAGAGTCCTCCATCTTTTCCCACGGTTATAGAAGTGGGTTTGTCGCTCTTGTTTCTTTGCAAGGTGGGTATATGCTAGATCTCGGAGCTTTCCTATCCTGGCTTTCAGACCTTGTGTGTATTCCAGCATTCCCCTGGTCTCGATTGTCTCTTCTCTCTCCCAGGCCTCCTTTGTCATCTCGAGAAGGGACCTCGGTTGCCTTCCGTACAGCATCTCAAATGCTGAACAGCCAAGGCTGCTTTGTACTTGGCCCCTTATCACGTACAGTGCCAAGGGTAACAGCTGGTCCCCTTCCTTGCCGTTTACCTCCAGCATTTTCTTGAGCGTGACCTTCAGCGTCCCATTGTAGCGCTCGATGAGTCCATCCGTCTGGGGGTGGTATATTGACGTTTTAATCTGTCGTACGTTGAGGACCCTGCAGACTTCGTTCATAAGACGAGACACGAAGGGTGTTCCTTGGTCCGTTAGGACTTCTTTCGGGAAGCCCACCCTGGAAAACAGCTCCAGAAACTTTTCGGCTATGTTGTGGGTGGTGGGGGCGCGGAGTGGAAATGCCTCCGGAAACCTGGTTGCGTAGTCCACTATTACAAGGACATAGATGTTCCCTCTTTTCGTACGCGGTAATGGGCCTATTAAATCCATCCCCACCCTCTCAAAGGGATTACCTATAATGGGGAGGGGTTGTAGGGGAGCGGCTGGTGGCCTATGGGTATTCCTCTTCTGACATATACCACAGGACTGGCAGTGTATCTTAATGTCCTTGTATACCCCTGGCCGGAAGAAATGACGTAGGACATTCTGTGTAGTCTTTTCTGCTCCTATATGTCCTGCTGTAAGGTGTGAATGGGAAAAGAATGTTATCTGGTCCCGGAAGGATAGAGGGACCAGCAGTTGGAGGGGATCAGTGGGGGACGCCTGTCGGTATAACAGCCCTTCCCTGATAATGAACCGTGGAAACACCGGGTGGTTGGTGTCCTGTGAGCTATGGGCCTGTTCCCAGGCGTTGTACAGGGTGGCGTCGTTGGCCTGGGCGAATTTGAAACTGCGGTCTAGGAGCCACGGCTCTGGGGTTGTGAGAGCCGGCACCGGCTCTCTCGGGCTGCCTTCTCCTTCCTTCTTTCTCTGCTCTGCTCTAAGTACGTCTTGGAATAGATGAAGGAACTCAGGGTTGTCAGTCCCAATGATCAAGTCTTCAGGGAGCCCCTCTAACACACCCACCTTGATCTCCCTATGTACCCCATCTGTATGAGTGATGGGAGCGATAGCTAGGGGATAGGGTTTAATGTCCCCATGCACACATCGGATATGGACGGTGGTATCGGGTAACACCTGGTCGGGGTTAACGTACCCCCTTTGGATGACCGACTGTTTGCACCCTGAGTCGAGAAGGGCCTTCAGCAGCTTACCGTTCACCTGTACACTTACATGAAAGGCCGTTCCCATTTCGGCCGTGTACATAATGGACCTGGGGAGGTACCCCACCTCCATGGGTTCGTCCGCTGGTTTCTTCCGAGGGCAGACCCGGGCTATGTGGCCCCAGTCCCCACACTCAAAGCACTGGGGACCTTTGATATTCGGTATCTCTGTTTTTGTTGGCCGGGACTTTCCAGGCTCCTGCAGCGGTCTGTATCTCCTCTCCAGCCGTAGGGTAGGTTGGCGTATTCTCTCTGTCTCACATATCGCCCCTTTCGGTTGGGCTCGTACGTATGTCGTAGCCATCTCTATGGCCTGTGCGGCTGTCAGATGTGAGTGTTGACGTAGCCATTTCTGGGTGTTGTACGGCAGGGCATCCAAGAACTGCTCCAAATATATTTTCTCCATTATCTCATCCTTGTTACTGTGGGCTGGGGTTAACCACTTGTCGGCCGCCATCTTCAGTCTATAAAAGAGAGTATTGGGATTCTCCCCGGGTGCTGCTCTTTCTTTGCGGAACCTCACCCTGTACGCGTCTGCATCCAGGCCGAGGTGGTCCAATATGAGGACTTTTATGTCTCCATATGAGGTGTCCCCGGTGGGGTTCGCCACTTGGTATGCGGCTTGTGCCTCACCCGTGAGTAGAGGGGCCAAAAAGAACGGCCACTTGTCAACGGGCCAACCACACGCTCTTGCCACTCTCTCGAAGTTGGTCAAAAAGGCGTCTGGATCTTCCCCCGCTACGTACTTTTGTAGGGCAACACCCGACGGGGCATGGGGAACGCCCTGCGCTTCCTTACAGTGTTTACTGTCTGTTCTGTTGCCAGCTTGTGTAGGCCGTCCATTTGGGCTGCTATGGTATCCCTGAATGTCTCGCGGTCTGCCTGGGCCGACGACATTTGGCGCTCGACGGGCCATTCGAGCTTCTCCTGGCCCTTAATTAGGTGCTGTATAACTACCTCCATCTTCGGTACGCAGATGGGCACTTCTATGCCCGCATTCTCCACCACTTGTGAGGTTTCAGGAAGGAGGAGCGGGAGGCAAGGACGTGGTAGGGAAGGTTATATTTTTATGGAGGAGCGTCTGTGTACAGATTCCAGTCTGTTAAGGGGATAGGGCTCAAGGATAGTCCTGGGATTCCGAGTCTTCTCTTGTTCCCGTCTTTCCCCTGGGTTCCTCCTGTGGACCGGATCTCCCTCTTCCCTGATCCTCGGATCGGCTGGCCACGGGGTGATGCTCCGGTCGCCCAAAAGGAAGGAAGAGTACAACAGGGGGTAAGTGTACGGGGAAGCAGTGCTTTTTCAGGGAGAGGGAGTGAGGGAACACCCATCCCACAACCAAACCGTGACACCCACTGGATGAGGAGGAGTAAAAGTGCTGGGGTTGGGGAATCCGCTTCTACCAAACGGATGGTAAGGAGCTAGCACCACTAGTCCTCTGACGCCTCCCGCCTCCCTACCCAGCCCGCAAAACGATCCCGTACCTGTCTTAGCCACGCTCCTCCTGGGGCGTGGCTGGGCGAATCGTGAATCCGGTGGCCTCCTGGCTCTCTCGTTCTCTCCCGTTCGTCCTCCGCTCTTCCCGGGTACGCCTTTCCTCTCCTGTTCCTCCGCTCTCCGTGCTCCTCTCGACTCTCCTCCGCTCCGCTCGCTCCTGTTCCACCTCCGGTGTCAGTACACACCGTCTTCCTGTTCCAGCTCTCTCTTATTGGACGGAGGGCGGTGTCGTCATTGCAAGGGGCAGAGTCGTCGTCCGTCGGGTTCCAGTTAAAGGGACCATGCCTCCTTTCCATGGTGTCTGAGGAGGTAGATCCAGCCCAGTCCTCCTGTGATGGGAAAGCAAAAGGGGCGGTGACGTCCTGCACCTCCCAACAGTCTCTAGGATGGCCCGGGCCGTCCCGGTATGTACCCGCCCCGTGACACAGACCAACTGTAACACCGATTTCGTGATCTATCTTATCACCTGCCCATGCCTCATGCAGTATGTGGGCATGACTACCCGTAAGGTGAAGACACGCATCATGGAGCATCGGAGTACGATAAGATGCTTGAAGTCCAATACGAAACTCACGGCCCACTACCTAGAAAATCGCCACACTCCTGATGATCTGAACTGGACTGTAATCGAAAAACCCACCTTGAACCCCTCCACTGGGGATAGAACAAGGGCCCTCCTCCTGAGGGAACAAAAGTGGGTCTATCATCTCAAGAGTCACCAGTTTGGCCTGAATGATGACATACCATGGCACTCCCTGAACAGATACATATCACTCTTTGGATCAATTAACTCAGAAGTTTGGCACTGCCTATTTTCCTTCAATAACAAATATGCCCACACGATTAGGTGGTAAGGTATGTGGGGAGGGCCTAAAACTTCCCTCGCAGGGTACCTTCACCTGGGGTGTAAGCTTCGCAAACTTTTTAGAAGGAGAGACCTAAGTAGTAATGAACCCATGGCTTGAATAAGAGCAGGACATTCGTTGAATAATATTCAGTAAAAGACCCTGCACATAAACGTCAGAAACACACTTGTGACCTATAGCCTCTTGCTTCTGAGCAAGGGATGCAAAAACAACTTCATGTATTTAGGGCATACCTAAGCACATTAGATTCAGGCATCATGACTTGATGTCCCGGACAAATAATACCAGTGACAGATAGAACCTTTGCTCAAAGAAAGCGCTTTTAAATAAATTAACACAGCGGCGAGGTTCCTATTACAACGCGCCGCTCTGTATCACAGAAGCGGGCCCGTGTTTACAATGTTGTTGCCTAGACGCCAGGCGTAGACGTCATCACGTGACCCACGTGACCGGAAGAGCTCCGGGACGTTGGGAGCGCCTCACTGACAAAAGCAGGACGTGATCGCTGCTCCCCGCATACCTACACAGCGGGAACATGTGAGCACTGACTCGGAGGAGCACCATCCTTGATTTAGTAAGGAGAAGGGGGTGAGAGAGAGGAGGGGGCACTCTGTTCCCACTCCGCTTAGGCTCCAGCTACGGGCTATTCTTACCCCGGGGGGGTGTTAAGGCCCCGTTCTTAAGGACCTCTCAACTGCAACCCCTAATTATTACCACAAAAAAACAGAGAGGGTGGCGCGCAGAGGGGTCATAAATACAGAGTGAGATGTTACCTCATTCCCTCGTTATTAGGTCAACAATGGGGGCATTTGGTCGGATTAGGTGAATGCAAGAGTGGCACTATCCTGTCTATGTTATCATTGTTATTTGTTTTAAGACGCAGCGCTAGCGTAACTGCCCGCACTACGCTGTCATGCAACGGGGGAGCTCTCACTCTTCATCCTACACGAGAGCTTCCATAGTGGTTAGTTTCACCACTGGTCATGTACTTTACACAGTGACACTGGTTGGTGAGAACTAGAGGGTAACATTAGACCGCACACAAGAGGTGTTTATCAGTCACATCGAAAACACCTGCATAATATAATTGTAACTCTGCGCACAATAATGACTATGATGCCTTTTTCTCTCTATGATTTTGTCTCCCGCAGAGTGAGACAACAGGGGGTCTCTCCTTGCCGACCGCCATTTTGAATATGACTTAGGGGTAAACTCGGTAAGTAAGAACAACCATGGCCCCTTTTTAGAGTAAGTGATGGGTTATATGATTTTTTAAAGTACGCCAGTGGCGCGGATGACTACACCTACCAATAGGGTAGTTCTGCAGTCAGGTTATTTAAGAATGTTTCACCTGACTATGAATAATGTATTTTTTGTCCTAAAGGTGATACACCCTGTATAGTGGTGACAGTGGTAATCATATTGATCCTGTTTGTGAGTGTGCGCGCATGGATGTATACTCACACAACTGAGAGTCAAGAGGGGATTATTTTGTTTAATTTCCCTTTTCGCTTATGTTTCCTATTCCTTACAGTAAACTCACAAATTTTCTAGAGGAAGTTACGTTAGGATTAGGGTTTCGGATACCCACTAACCTTTAAAGGAGGTTAGAGCACAACATATCTCCCTGGGACCGGTAGAGTCCTGAAGAAGGCCGGCGTGACCCTAAGACTGGGCACTGATACACGGCCGAAACATGTCGACTACCTGGCAGTAAGGAGGGGTGTAAGGAGCACATCATATCTCCCTATCACCACCATCCTTCACGTTTTTAATCCTGGCCAGAGGATCTAGAAATAAAGTTTAGGTATGGAGATACCTCCGAGCTAGTTTTAAACCCACACCACACTGCACTTTCACTTCCGGCATTCCCAGTCACTATTGAAAGCATTGCTCTCTCTCTTTTGTGTTGTGTTTGTCTTCCCCACCCCTATTTCTCCACCCCAGGCGTTGGCTGCACCGGGGTGTATTGTAAGCAGCCCTATGATGAAGCATGTGACACATTTGTGTGAGTGAGCGCAGTATTAAGACACATAGCACATCCCACCACTGGACCACTACACCACGATCTTCACTCCCTACTCCTTTTGGTGTGTATAAATATTTGACTGGGGGTTTGGAGTAGGTGAGTTCCGTACCCTCTCCCCTTCTCTTTTGTGCATAACAGGCCAGCCAAACAGACATACGCACTTAGATTTCTCCAACCCAGCTGTACTGTCCTGCTTGGTTGTGAAATGACAGAGGCTCCCAGTCTAGTGATCACCTAACCAGGTCACTCAGACCAATCCAGACGCTGTTCTCACAGCATGAGAGCAGCTTCTGGATTGGGTGGGGAGTCTGGGAGCCTGTGCTGGCCTAGGAAATTCTGGAAGAGAAGAGCACCGAGGAGGCAGGTAGTGGGAGCAGCAGTGGAAATAGCAGGTATGTGCTTTTTTTTTATTTGCAGACACCACTTCAACTATGTATTGGGTTGTGCAGGGCTACAACCTGTCTTTCACATTCAAGCGCTGGTGCATTGAACTAAGTTCACTTGTGTCACCTGTTTGTGTGAAACCAAACCTTGTAGATCTAAGCCAGAGCCTTAGTTTAAGCAACATCACGGCATGCAGATTACTCAAAGAACCCTTCAATAGCCTTCATAAACAAACTACCTCAACCTCAAGTGTGCCACAAGACACATCAAATGGAATTTAGCACTCAATAGGAAGATCTAAGTATTCACCATTTGAGCCCCTATCTGGGGGCCATTGGGCCACATCCCTGGAAGTTGGGTTCGATGACACATTATTGTGGTAAACAATATTGTTAACAAAAAGATTGTGTTAAAAATATTGTTTACCACAATATTGTGTTCCTATACTAATAAAGAGTGCAGAAATATCAAAAAATATTGTAGACAGTAATATCATCCAAAAATATACATTTTTGTAATATATATACAGTTTAAAGTAGTAAATGTAATTATATAATTTAAAAAATTAATATAATGTAAAGTAAATAAATTACACTAATTATTTAACACTATATTACCTACTGGCGGTCGCCAGTAGGTAGTTATAGTTAGGAGGACCTTGTTTCTATTCAAAACGCGTTTTTTCTTTTGCCAAAATCTTTGGCGCCGTTTGAAAATCTTCGCGAAATTTTCAAAACTAATGGGGCATTACGGTCAGCTTCTGTCTTGAAAGTTTTGGGGTGATTTGTGAAGCGGGGGCCGAGAAAAAAGGGAGTTTTCCAAAACGCGTTTTCTCCATGTTAATTTCCATAGGAAATTTTGGAACTGGCTACAGCCTGAACTGCTGAACGGAATTACACTAAATTTGGCAAAAAGGCAGCTCTTGGTTCAGAAAGCGACCTTTTATTATATGGTGTAATTCCGCTCAGTAGTTACAGAGAAATTAAAAAAAAAAATATATCGATATCTGAGCACCGAGGAGGATTCGCGACTCCTCCCGAGCACGACCTTCATTGTGATAGGCTGCCAACATTCCAAACTAGAATGTGTTGGCAGCCATCTTGTGATTCGGTAACCGAGTCACAAGAAATCAGTGGAGAAAAAGGTGAAAAACAAGAAAAGGGGGCAGGGTAGAAACATCCTAACCCCCTAGGCCTGCTCAGGCGGTCCCACAAGGACCCCCAGGGTCCAAAAAAGTATTAAAAAAAAAAAAGAAATCAGCCGAATTCGCGCTGAGTGGGCGAATCCGCGCGAGAAAATTTTAAAAAACGAAGCGCGGACTCACGCGCTTCGTTGTACTTAAGCCCCCGGTTGGGCCACGTCCAGGGGGCAATGGCGAATTGTGTAGCGGGGGCCCCCATAGCCCCCAGGACCGCCAACTTCCCGGGGCTTTGACAGTTAAACACGGGGGGTCACGCGGGCCCCCCGCCTCCCCGGCTCTGTTTAAAAAAAAAAAAAATATGTTGAGGGGGCTCAAGCCCCCTCCACACGCCCCGGGGACCACCACCTCCCCGGGGCTGTTGAAATGTATGGAGGGGGGCCACGGGGCCCTCCTCCTGGAGCGCTTGATGGCCCTGGGGACCACCACCTCCCAGGACCAGCTCCTGCATTGACCCGGGGGGCCCACCCCCGGGACATTGCTGTTTGCTATGACAGGGCGGGAGCACGGCTCCTGTCCTGTCATAGCAAACCCTGCTTTGCTTCGTTGAAGTGAGAGCAAGAAAACCTGCTATTGCTTCAACGAAGCAAAGCAGAATTGTTTTTGGGCAAGGGGAGCTGCATGTTAGCAGCTCCCCTTGCCCAAAAGCTATGCCGTCTCCCGCAGGAGGCGGGGAGCCGGCTGGGGCATTGGGGTTCCCCCCACGGTCCCCAACAGTAAGGGCCGGCCCCGGGGATAAGGTCCCCAAGGCCAGAAGTGGCCCTGGAGGGGGGCCACGCAGCCCCATCCCTTTATTTAAAAAAAAAAGAATGGCCGAGCCCCGGGGGATGGGGTCCCTAGGGACAATATTGGCCTGAGGAGGGGGGCCACGCGGCCCCCCTCTTTTTAAAACAAAAAAAAATAGGGGCAGGCCCCGGGGGATGGGGTCCCTGGGGCCATTAATGGCCTGAGTGAGGAGGTGGCCACACGGTCCCCCTCCTTATTTTTTTAATATGTTGGCAGGCTCCGGGGGATGGGGTCCCCGGTGCGAATACCGAATAATGGAATTTTGGCATTTTTTTTTCTTTCAAGTTTGGAGTCGCGTCTCCAACGCGGCTCTCAGCGCGGCCCCCCCATGTAACGTCACGTTGGATTCGCGAATTCACCTTAAATAAATAATTAAGTAGTATATATTTTAGAAAGTATTGTTGTATTTGTGAAGTTGTTTTAAAGAGATATTGTGATTGAAGTTAATGAGAAGATTAAAATTGATAGAGTTGTTAAAAATACATAAAATTAAAAATTAATAGTTAAACTAGAAAAGTGTGTTGTGTTGTAGTACATTGAATTCATGCTTTTGCGGATTCGCGTTGGGTGCGCAAATCCACAAATTAAAAAAAAAAAATATGTATGTGCAAAAAAAAATTATATTCAGTATTATGTTATAGGGTGGCTCTAAAAAGAGCCCTTGTTTTCATTTTGAGTTTGTTGTAGCTACATGTAAGTGCAGATGCATAGCTTTAGGTTGTTGAGAAACACTGTTTCCTTGATCTGTGAAGTGTACTCCATCACTTCTGTAGATGTCATCCATATCAAAACGTAGATTGTTGGTGTAGATGGACCCCATTCTATGATCTCTGAGGTATGCAGAAACAGCTTTATTGACATTCTTCCTAGCTTTCTCAAACTGTGGACAGAATTGAGTTGACCACTTCCATTTCTGTCTTTGGCATATATTAGAGTATACAAAGACAGTTTGAGGTAAAAGCAACATGAATTGTGCAAAGGTGTCCTTCATTAGCATTTCCAGACCTACCCCAGTCAATGTGCCTAGGTCATTTCCACCACAGTGCACAATCATGAGGTCAGGGGGTTGGAGATGCAAAAAGGTTTTAACCAAAGCCATCAATTGGTGCCACTTTAATCCTCTCTGTGCAATCCATTTAATATCCACATTTTCCAAAGCTAGGTCTTTGTCAATACCTCTGCGTTCAGCATACCTTTTGCACCAGAAAACATAGCTGTGCCCATCAATCCATACTGTAAGCATCTTGAAGGGATGTCTGGAAGTAATGAAAAGATGTCTGTAGCTGAGGTAGTCAGTTGGTAGAATGAGAGGTATCTAAAATGGTGGACAAGATGCTGTTTTTAAAAAGTTATGTAGGAAGCAATGTGATTTGTTACTTACATGTATTTGTGTGGAGAAAGAGAGGGAGACTTTGCCATTACTGTTTTTACCTTGCTGACAGTGGTGCATCACATTGATTGTGTGTATAAGAAAATCTTTTATGAGCTTGTGATATTTGAAGCTCTACAAATCAAATTGAAAGGTGAGTTATAAATTTGTGAGGTGTACTATGTATTAGGTTTATTTTTAATGAATAAAAATTATTGATGAACTGTGATATTTTAAATATATTATTAAATGTAGAGATGTGTATTGTAGTTTGTTTTATTGTACTTAAATGTTGTTTGAAATAGATTTTGTATAGTAATATGTGTATATTGTAAGATGGATTAGTGATTATGGTAGTTTGTATTAGTGTGTGGATATGTACATTTGTAGTATACCGCATAATTTTAGTTGTTGTTTTAAATTTGCAGGTGGAGTCTGTCAAGGTTTAAGGTGTGCATGGAGTTCTGTCTCAAGTATGTCTCTACTTGTATATGTATTTTCACATGTCTTATACATTTGAAGGTGCATGATGTATAATAAAGAGGTGTTGTTGTTTTTTATGTGGTAGGCTCATGACTGTGAGCAGTAGTAGAATGGTGAAGATACAGCACAAAAGTGTGGTTTAAAAGAAGCTGACATAAGGTATTATTTATTAGGCTTCTTATTTAAGTTTCTAGAGAGGTACAGTTGAAATATGCCGCATAATTTTTGGTGTTTGTTTGAAATTGGAAGTTTGTTCTGTGAATTTTTAAGGTTTGGATAGTGTTATGGTACAGACATATTTATGTATGTTTTTAGGAATATGGTAAGAGTTTTAGTAAAGAGATATAAAGGGTTTCTGCTTTGTATTTGGGTACGTGTAACATTATAAGTAGTTGTAGAATGGTGAAGCAGCAGTCTGAAAGTGAGGTTTGAGATGTTTGTAGAGATGTTATTTATTAGAGTAATTTGTATGATGTGAGGAAAGTTATATTTCATATATACCGCATAATTTTCAGTGTCTGTTTGAAAATTGAAGTGTAGTCCGTGGAGTTTTGAACTGTGGATGGTGTTGTGACTGAGATATGTGAGTGTGAAGATGATAGATGTATAAAACACAGGTATATATTTATGTGTGTATTACTTTTATATATGATGGTGCTAGCAAAAGGTACAGACATATGCATACATGGTTTTAGAAATATGGGGAGACTTTCATGAAAGATAAGTGAAGTATTGCTTTCCTGTTAGCTATGCTGTATACTCGATTAGTACTAGAATAGTTAAGCTGTATTCTGCTACTACTGAGGATGTTGCACTTTCTATGTAGTCATGTAGATCCGCAGATATTACTCTTGTAGTCATGCAATCACCCAGGCGTTACGTATGTACTCTTTTAATCCTCTAGACGTTACCTCTGTATTCATGCAATCACCAAAGTATTAGCTGTACAGTGCTTCAATCACCCAGGCACTATCCTTGCACTCTTTCAATAATGCAGGCACTAGTTATGTACTTATATAATTACCCAGGTACTACTGTTGCACTCTTGTAATCACTCAGGCAGTACCTTAGTATTTCTGTACTCACCCAGGCACCACTCATGGACTTATAAAGTCACCTAGTCACTTCCTATGTACTCCAGTAATCCTCAAAATATTCCCCCTGCAGTCATGCAATAACCGAGGTAGTAGTTATGTACTATCCCTGCAGTCTTGCAATCATGCAGGTTGTACCTATGCATTCATGTAATAACGCAGGCACTAGCCGTGCAGTTGTAGAATCACCCTGGCCCTACTGTTGCACTCATCTATTCAGCTAGGCGCTACTCCATGAGTCATCTATGCCTTCAGGTGGTATTTATACAGTTATCCATGCACTCAACGTGTATGTGTGCGCTCATGCAATTAGTCAGTCACTATCTATCTTCTCCTGCAATTACCCAGCGACTACGTTTGGAATCATACAATCACCAAAGCACTACGCATGGAGATATGGATTCACTCAAGCAGATCTATTATATGTATCAGTTCCTAGGTTTCACTATATTTCAGAAATATTGTATATATATTTCTTTTAGATATGATAATGTTTTTAAAAGGTAGAGACATATGTACGCATGCTTTTAACAATATGGAGAGACTTATGGTTGAGTCATGTAATAGTCTGCTACTTTATATTTGGCTAGGCCCAACACTCATGCAGTTATAAAAACACCCAAGTGCTACCTATGCAGTCTTCCAATGATCCAGTCACTACATATGCACTGCTGTAATCCCTCAGGCATTACTCTTGCAGTCATGCAAACATCCAGGCATTACCTGTACAGTCATGCAATCAACTAGGTATTACCCATGCACTCTTTGAATCATGTAGCCACTTCTCATGTACTTATATAATCACTCAGGCGGTAACGTTGTATTCCTTCTATCACGGAGGCACTACACTTGTACTTATGTAATCACTCAGCCAGAAGTCATGCTGTTATGTAAACATCCAGGCACTACCTTTGCACTCCTTTATTCACTCAGGCTCTACCTCAGTAGTGCCCCAATCACCCAACCAGTACCATGCACTTATGAAATCACCCAGTCACTTTATATGTACTCCTTTAATTCCCCAGATGTTACCCCTGTACTCATGCAATCACCAATATGTTGGCTATACATTGCTCCAATCACGCAGGCTCTATATTTTGACTCTTTCAATCACACACGCACTACTCTTGTACTTATGTTATCACTCAGCCAGTACTCATGCACTTATAAAATCACCCAGGCACTACTTTTGCAGTCCTGTAATCACTCAGGTAGTATCTTAGTACTTCTGTGATCATCCAGGCAGTACTCATGGACTTATAAAGTCACCCACTCACTTCCTCTGTACTCCATAAATCCCTCAGCTATTACCTTTGCAGTCATGGAATCATGCAGGCACTAGTTATGTACTATTCCTGAAGTCATGGAATCATGCAGGCTGTACCTATGCACTCATTTAATAAACCAGGCATTACCCTTCAGTCATAGAATGACCCAGACCCTACTGTTGCACTCCTTTATTCACATAGGTACTACTCAGTGACTTATCTATGCCTGCAGGTGCTATTTATACAGTTATCCATGCACTCAATGTTTAAGTGTGCACTCATGGAATTAGCCACTCACTGTCCATCTTCTCCTGTAATTACCCAGTGACTTACTTTGGAGTAATCCAATCACCCAGGTACTATACATGGAGTTATGCATTCACTTAAGCAGATCTATTACATGTGTCAGTTTGTAGGATTCACTATATTCCTTTCAGACTGTATTTATATTTATTTTAGATATGTTGATGATTAGAAATGGTAGAAACATTTGTATGCATGTTTTTAACAATATGGAGAGACTTATGGTTGAGTCATGTAATAGTCTGCTGCTTTATATTTGGCTAGGCCCAACACTCATGCAGTTATAAAAACACTCAAGTGCTACCCATGCCGTCTTCCAATGATCCAGTCACTACATATGCAGTGCTGTAATCACTCAGGCATTACTCTTGCACTCATGCAAACATCCAGCAAGTACCTGTACAGTCATGCAATTAACTAGGTATTACCCATGCACTCTTTGAATCATGTAGCCACTTTTCATGTACTTATATAAGCACTCAGGCGCTAATGTTGCATTCCTTCTATCACGGAGGCACTACACTTGTACTTATGTAATCACTCAGCTAGCAGTCATGCTTTTTTTTTTCCACAGAGTTTTATATAGCACGAACTTGACCCGAAGGTATCGGGTATCAGAGTGCTTTACATAGCATCAGTTGCGTTACATAAGGTCACATTCATTTTTTTTTTTTTGGTTGGGCACGGGGAGATTAAGTGATTTGCCCAGAATCACAGGATGTTCAGCGTCATTGCCGAGACTCGAACCCGGTTCCCCAGATTCGAGGTCAACCGCCCTAGCCATTAGGCCAACTCCTCTCCCCATGCTGTTATATAATCATCCAGGCACTACCTTTGCACTCCTTTATTCACTCAGGCACTTTCTATGTAGTCATGTAAATCCCCAGATATTACCCCTGTAGTGAAATAATCACCCGGGTGTTATCTATGTACTCTTTTAATTCCCCAGACGTTACCCCTGTACTCATGCATTCACCAATATGTTTTTTTTGTTGTTTTTTTGTCCTCATACCACCATTTGATGCAAATTCTGCCAATTTCTGGGGGGGTCAAATAGAGCCTATTAACTGTGAAGAAGTGGTTTCCCTTCAGATTTGCTGGTTTAACCACCTTATAGAATAGTTTGAATGAAAGTTGCCAAATTCTCTGCGGCTCCGTCATCTGAATTACACCATCCCAGATCTCATATGGTGATTTTAACTTCTTATCTTCCGAGAGCACCAAAGTCCAGTACCAGTCGGTGACTTCCTTACTTCTAGAGGCCTCATTCTGCAGTTTCTTTTCGAATTCCCAGACTCCGCCGATCTCCCTTCTGTTAGCCTCCACCCAAGGTAGCAACTGCAGGTATTTGAATCTTGAGAGGGAATCACCCGTCTTTGCCATCAAGATTTCCCATGGCACCGCCTCCTTCATCACCAAGAGATCCCCCCACAGTTCAATTCCCGCCCTCCTTATGGGATACTTAACTGGTCTTGAAGGCACTCTGGCGTACCTGGTGAGTCCCATATTGGTGCACCATCCGAAAAGTAACCCATTCCAAGTATATTCCCTATCTCTACCCATAAGGTAAGTGCTGCCTTAAGCGTCTTCAGTCTGACTTTAAAAAAAAATTCCTTGCCCCAAACTTATAAAGAAACCCTTTTGAGACCCACTCCTTAACCATTTCCTCCAATAGCCCACCCCATTCCATGGGCCCCGGTTTGCCTAGAAGGATTCTACAGTTTTTGAACTGAAAGGCCATGCAGTATAATCTTAAATCCGGAAGTGCCAGCCCGCCTTTTTCCAATTTACGCCTCAATTTTTTCCAGGACAGCCTTACACCCCTAGCTGCCCAGACGAAACTACCCAATTTCCCCTTTAGTTTATCAATCATGCCTTTGGGGAAAGTGAGAGGGATACAAGTAAAAAGAAATGTCAGCTTGGGTAGTAGCACCATTTTAATTCAATTTACTCTTCCATATAATGACAAGGGCAAATTCTTCCATCTGGCAAGTGTTTTGGTGATTTCCTTCGCTACCCTCTCTAGATTAAGCTGAGGGATTCCCTCTAATGAATTAATAATGCATATTCCAAGCTACCTGATCTCTCTCTGAACACCCCCCTTCCAATCTGGGATATTTCAACATAGTACCCCGTTTTTTTCATATTTTCCAAATAACCCAAAAACGCCCCGAACTCTTTAGCTAATAATTCCACCCTAGGGATCGTTAAAACTGGATCTGCTGTGAAGACTACAAGATCATCCGCATATAGCGCGATTTTCTTTTTATATGTACCTGCACAGAAAGCGATAACCTGATCATCCTGGCAAAGCATCTGGGCGAATGGTTCGATATACATATCGAACAATAATGGTGAGATAGGGCACCCTTGTCGCGTTTCTCTAAGAATCAGGAAACTCCTAGTGAGGGAGCCATTGAGAATGATCCTAGCTGTTGTACAGTGATATAAGGCTTTTAGTGTTGTTACAAAACGTGGCCCAAACCCCATAACCTCCAAAACTCCCCATCGATATTCCCAACAAACACGGTCAAAGGCCTTGGCGGCATCCAATGTAACTACCGCCAAGGAGACCGACCTTGATGTAGCTAGATCAATGCTACCAATTAGTTGCTGGGTCAATTCGTTTATCTGCCTCCCAGGGATAAAGCATTCACCAATATGTTAGCTATACATTGCTTCAATCACCCAGGCACTATCCTTCCACTCTTTCAATCACACACACACTACTCTTGTACTAATGTTATCACTCAGCTAGTACTCATGCACTTATAAAATCACCCAGGCACTACCTTTGCACTCCTGTAATCACTCAGGCAGTATCTTAGTACTCTTGCAATCACCGAATCAGTTTCCATGCACTTATGAAATCACCCACTTACTTCCTATGTACTCCAGTAATCCCCGAAATATTACCCCTGTAGTCATGCAATCACCCAGGCACTAGTTATGTACTACCCCTACAGTTATAGAATCATACAGTTTCTACCTATGCACTCATGTAATAACCCAAGCACTATTCTTGCAGTCATACAATCACCTAGGCCGTACTGTTGCATTTATCTACTCACCTAGGCATGTCTTAGTGAGTCATCTTTGCCTTCAGGTGCTATTTATACACTTATCCATGAGCTGAACCTGTATGCGTGCACTTATCTAATTAGCTACTCAGTATTCATCTTGTCCTGCAATTACTTAGTGACTACCTTTGGAGTCATACAATCACCCAAGTACTACCCATGGAGTTATGCAATCTCTTAAGCAGATTTATTGCATATCTCAGTTTGTAGGTTTCAGTATATTTCAGAAATATTGTATATATATTTCTTTTAAATATGATGATGTTTTGAAAAGGTAGAGACATATGTATGCATGCTTTTCTCCTCCAATCACTCAGCCACTATCCATGCACTTATAAAATCACCATGCACTACCCTTGCACTCCTGCAATCACCCAGGCACAACCCATGCATTCATGCAATTATCCAGGCATTGCCCATAAACTCATGCAATCACTCAGGCATTACCCATACACTCTTCCAACCACCCATACATTACCTCTGCACTCATGCAATTACCCTGCCATTACCTATGCATTTACAAAATCACCCATTCAATACCTATGCACATACAAAATCACCCAGGCATTTCCAATGCACTCCTCCAATCACCCAGGCACTACTCATCCACTCATGTAATAACCCAGGCACTACCCATGCACTCATCCAATCACCAATGTACTACCCACACACTCCTCTATCACCCAGATGCTACTCATTCACTCCTTCAATTACCCAGCCAGTAGCCATGCACTCTTCTTATCACTCAGCCACTATCCATGCACTTATAAAATCATCATGAACTACCCTTGCACTCCTGCAATCACCCAGACAGAACCCATACACTCATGCAATTATCCAGGCATTACCTATAAACTCATGCAAACACTCAGGCATTACCCATACACTCTTCCTATCACCCATACATTACCTCTGCACTCATGCAATCACCCAGGCATTACCTATACACTTACAAAATCACCCATTCAATACCCATGCACTTACAAAATCACCCAGGCACCACCCATGCACTCCTGTAATCACTCAGGCACTACTCATCCATTCATACAATAACCCAGGCACTACCCATGCACTGCTCCAATCACCCATGCACTACCGATGCACTCCTCCAATCACCCAGCCAGTACCCAAGCACTTATCCAATCACTCCGCCAATACCCAAGCACTTATAAAATCACCACGCACTACCCTTGCACTCTTACAATCACCCAGGCACTACCGATGCACTCATGGAATCATCCAGGCATTACCCATAAACTCATGCAATCACCCAGGCATTACCCATGCACTTACAAAATCACCCAAGCAATACCCATGCACTTACAAAATCACCCAGTCATTACAAATGCACTCCTCCAATCACCCAGGCACTACTCATCCACTGATTCAATAACCCAGGCACTACCCATGCACTGTTCCAATCACACGTGCACTACCCATGCACTCCTCCAATCACCCAGCCAGTAGCCATGCACTTATCCAATCACTCCACCAATACCCAAGCACTTATAAAATCACCACACACTACCATTGCACTCTTAAAATCACCCAGACACAGCCCATGCACTCATGCAATCATCCAGGCATTACCCATAAACTAATACAATCAGTCAAGCATTACTCATGCACTCTTCCAATCACCCATACATTACCTCTGCACTCATGCAATCATCCAAGCATTAACAAAGCACTTACAAAATCACCTAAGCAATACCCATGCACTTGAAAAATCACCCAGGCATTACCAATGCACTCACATTCAATCACCCACGCACTGCTCATCCACTCAAGCAATAACCCATGCACTACACATGCACTCTTCCTATCACTCAGGCACTATCATTGCAGTCCTCTAATCATCCAGGCACTACCCATGCACCCATGTAATCATCCAGATATTATCCATGCACTTCTTCATACAACACATACAAATTTGTATTTTTTTAACCAAATAGGCGGTTCTAACAAGAACCATTTTTTTCTTGTTTTTTTGTTATGTATTTTTATTGTTCTTCTAACTCTTTTTTAATTGTTTTGGTGTTTTTAAAAAAAACAAAAAAAAACAACAGAATAAACTGACAAAACTGTTGTCTAAACTTTTGCAATTTAAAAAACATTGCAAAAAAAAAAAAAAGCAGTGGTGGTGTCTTGTGGCTCATGGCCTCCTGGCAGGTCTGGCTACGTCACCGCAGGCCTGGCTGCCATGATGACTCTTGCGCACGTTATTACTGGATGTTGTTCTGTCGCCCTCTGTTATTGTCAAGTTATTCTACCACAGTCTGCATATTCTGTTTCTCACCTTTTCTCCTGTTCCCTTTTGGGCTCAGTCTGAACAACAGTTACAAGGTCGAATAACAACTCCCTGGTTCCTACTGATTTGGCCCGTCCCTCGCACCTAGACATAACACCATGTACAGCTGCCATTGAGGAAATAGTGTGCTTTTAATAATGCGCTCGCGTGCTCTAAGATAGCACTTGGAGACGACCTTTCCAGGGAGAAGAGCTGTGATTGTTTGCTGATGTAGTTCTGCATCTAGAGACTGAGGTATGGGGGTTCGCTAGTCAAAGCCCAAAGGTCTTCTATTATTATAATAAACTGGCTTCTAGCACGGGGAGGGTGGTAATGTTAGTCAGACATATATCCACTGCTTTATGAGATGCTTTCCCCGTTCGTATTCTATGGAGTAGTAACTATGCTGATTATATTATTCTTATGTATTATGTTATTAGTACTGACACGTGTACTGTATCTAAGGGCACGTAAGTTGCAATAAATATTTTGAACTATAAAGTGTCTCTTCTTACGCATGTTGTGGACAGGTACGAGAGTAACGAAAGAGTGTTCTTGCCTCTGCGAGTCCTGAGAGAGAGATACCGTGTTCTGGGTTGTCTAATCATTGGTACATTAGTGCTAATGGGACGCTAAGGCTAGTTGGGTTGGGGTTTTGGGTGCTAAGGTTTATGGTTGGCTCACCACTATATTCCGAGGTCCTATTATCCTGTGCATAGCTCTGTATGTGCAGAAACCTTATGACATGGCGCGACCAACGTGGGGCAGCTTACTTGCGAGACGCTTGAGTAGTACTTGTGCTTGTCCACACAACCCTCACGTACGCTTCCGGAAGCGTGTGTGACGGCGATACCTCCTATATTGCAGATTTTGTAGGTTCTTTCAAGCTTGATGTTATTAAAAAAGGTTTCTTAAATATAACCCTTTTGTGCTGCCTCGTGTAAGATTGTTGTCTCGACCCGTTAGTAATGGCGGGTATAGACATAGCGGCGCATAGCCGCACAGCACTCCGGGATCACTTACGGGTGTATGGAGTGCCAGACGCGGGAGTTGAACTAGTCTTTGTGGTTCAAGCCGATCCGGCTTTCCATTTTGAAGTGTTCTACTCTTGGATCACTTTTCCAGCGGTGGATGCGAACGATGATCTGTTCCATACATATGAACCCACCGTTGTTCCTGCAGTCTATAGACCTTATACTAATCTTGAAGTACCGCTCACGGCTTGGCAACACCGTGTTTGGTTTAATGGCGCCCTCCCACAACCGAATACCACGGTTCGTTTAGGCCCCTTATCAATTGAGGGGGCCACTTGGCCTGTTTTGGCCGGGTACACACCACATCCGCGTTATATGACAATACCAGTCGCGGAACTACGCACTATGTATGCGGCCTTGGTGCAGGTGCATCGAGCTTTAGTGCGATATGTTACAGGCAGCATCCATGGAGCCACTCCTGGAGTGCCTGGCCAACCAGCTGCTGCAGGCGGAGTGACCATAAGTCCCGTCATGGTGAATTCTGTGATGGGCAAACGGCCACAAAATAAGGATGATTTTCCTTATTGGCTTGCAGAAAAGTTTGATCAGTTGGAGGCAGTTTTTCCACATACAACTCCTGTGGATAAACATCGTATTTTGACGATTAGTTTGCCAAAAGACTTAATTCCCGAGTTGACAGCATGTGACAACTGGGGTAGGGTATTCGCAGCAGTATATTCTAAATGTTTTGGTACTCCTTCCATGACAGTTCTCCCCTCTGTAATTAAAAAAGTACAGGATGAACACGGCCCTGAAGCGGCTGTGGAATTAGGGATGAGACTAGTGGGAGTGTTTGAAGTAGTAGCTGAACTGATCCTTGCGAATGTCAAGGGCGATGCAGTGAACTTTCAAGTAGCTAACGCTTTGGCTTTGGTCCCAGAATTGGACAAGCCTCGAGAATTACCGAAAATTATTACCCAGGCTTATAAAACTATTGGTAGAAACAGCCTGGGTAACAAGCCTTTGCAAAACTGCAAACACAATCGCAACCACAACAGCAACAACCCAAATCTCAATCTGAGAAGGATGAGAAACCAGTCTTCACTAAAAAGAGCTGGAGGCTGAAAAAACAGGGTAAGCAACAGACAAAGCCGGGATCGCGAGGCGCATCCCCGGTTTCAGTTTCTTCTGAACGTACTTATGATTTACGCGATAGAGCGAGAATTAAATCACCGGATAGGTTTCAGATCCCTGATACGTGTTCTCCTCGTTCTTCACAGGCACAGACTTCGTCACAGGCCGGTGGAGGAGACCGCCAGGATAGAGGAAGGGCCCGTGAGGCCCCACAGGGACGAGACCAGCCTCGACAACAAGTCAGAGGAAAAGAAGAAGACGCTCAACGTTTTCGACCACAATTTCAGAAGAAGAAAGTTGCCGCTGTAACAGCGAAATATGCCACAGACGGTGAGAACGAGACTCCTGAATTGGACGTGGGCAGTAACCCTCCTAGACAGCGCCGCGGAAGTAACCATAGTGCGGGAGGCGCTACGTCCTCATATGGAGGCGACAGCAACTGAAACATTCATTACTGTTGAAACAGCAGACACCAGAGTGGCACCCCCTGACAGACTATTTAATATAGTCCTCCAAATTGAAGGTGATATACAGCGAGTAATTAAAGGTATTTTTGGGGAAATCTGACCTCTTCATATGATATTTTATTGGCAGAGGCGGATTGGCCACCCCCATTCGTAATTACTGTGCGTAAAGGGGAGGAGGTAATCCTTCCGAGCTTTTCTCGACATGTCCCAAAGGACAAAGCAGAGGCTCTTGCAGCAGAGTGGGCTGTGTCCCTGGCTCCAGCGTTATTCCGCAATCACGTGGGTTGGGACGAAGAATCTCCCCCCATGAAATACCTTTGCGATCGTTGCCGCAGCCACAACCCCAATATCCCATAAAACGTGAAGCCAAAGGCCCCGTTTCCGAAATTCTGACACAGTTGGAATATCAGGGAGTAATTGAACCCTGTGTATCACCTATGAACAATCCCCTTTTCGCGGTTTCTAAACCCGATGGATCGTACCGTTTAGTATTGGATTACCGGCATTTGAACTCTCATTGTCGGACCTTTGCGGTGCAAAATACCCATAGTTCTGCGCTTGTAGACAGTCTTGTTCGTAAAAAATACAAAACGACCCTTGACCTTTCAAATGGATTCTACACGCACAACTTAGCCCCGGAGAGTGGCCAATGGTGTGCCTTTACTTCCGGTGGTAAAATGTTCAAATTCAGGTGTCTTCCTATGGGCTACAAGAATAGTCCAGGCGTATTCGCCGCTCGTGTTGTCTCTTTGTTAGACGGCATCGATCCAGACGCCTGTTCGTATGTGGATGACATTTATCTGACAGACGATGAATTGTTTCCGCATCTGACCCGGGTGGACCGCATTATTCTTGAATTTGCGGTTCAGGGATACAAAATTAACTTTGCCAAATCCCATATTGCTGAATTTACCGTTTTGTTCTTGGGCTATGAGCTCAACAATGAAGGTAAGGGTTTAGCCCCCCATTTTCTGGAGAAATGTGCACTTTTGTGCCCTCCTACTAATCTGAAAAAGCTTCAGTCGTTACTGGGTTTCCTGAACTTCGGACGTACATATATTCCCGAATACGCCCAGCGTATCAAGCCATTGTATGCTTTGATACAACCAACTTTTTCGAAGTCTTCTTGGCTTCCGGAGCATACCTCCATTCTGCAGTCTTTGCAGACAGACCTTCTTGAGTCTAAATACCTTTTGACGCGTGATAACCACACAAACTTGGTGATTAGAATCATTCCAGGGGCAGTGGGTTTCACGTACTTAACCTTTAATGAAGGTGATACAGTACCCATCGCATACAAGTCACATCTATACACCTCTGCAGAAATGCGGTTCTCATCTGTGGAGAAAGTGCTAACAGCAGTGCAAATGGCGATCCTGAAGGAGCGCGCACTGGCACAGGGAAAACGCATTCTGGTGGTAACACCCTATCCTGCCCTAGAAGCAGTGACGAAAGCAAGTGTTCCGAACTCTAAAGCTTTGCACCCCCGTTGGATTCAATGGGCAACATCTTTGACGTCTCCGGATGTCACTTTCATTTTCGACTCTTCTCTCCAGACTCAGGAGTTTTTACAGTATGAATTCATTCATCCTCCTCCTTTGTCCTTATTGCCGCTTGAGGATTACGACTGTGTGATCTACACCGATGGTTCGGCACAACCGGCCACGGGTTCCAAGCATGCTTATTCAGCCGCATGTGCTATTGTTGCAGGTACGTTTGTGAACGGAAAGTTCAAATCCACTGTGGTGCATACACAGGCACTCGGGGACAGTACCGCACAATTGGCCGAGTTGCGTGCCTTGGTGCTTGCGCTTGAGTTCGTAAATCCTGATGTGACCACTTTAATAGTGTGCGATTCTTACTACTGTGTTCAATCATACAATGACAATCTGTTCTTTTGGTCGCAAAATGACTATAGAGACGCTAAAGGCAACACAATCAAGCATAAAATGCTTTGGGTTAGGGTGGCAGAATTACAAAGACGTCTGCCACTCACACAGGTGGTTCACACCCTAGGCCATCAGCGAGTGGGCGCACACGCTGTTGGTAACAGTCTGGCAGATGAAGCTGCCAGATCAGCAGTACTCACGTGTTCAGTAGCAGCAGTTACTAGATCCATGTCTAAAATAGACACTGATATCTTGGCAGCTATTGCTGCAACAAAAGAAGGAATTAATTACCCTAGAGGTTTCCCTTCTAAATATTCTTACCAGATAGGTCCCGATCAGGCTCCTTATGTAACAATACCTAACGTTGGGGTTCGGCTGATCCCCAACGCGGACCTCAGACTTTCCTTGATGGCAGCGGCACACGAAGGCATGGCTTCGGCGCATGCTGGTGTGTCTGCGACAATTTCCATTTTGCAGCAGCGTTACTGGTGGCGTGGTTTATACAAAGATACACGTACTTATGTGCTTTCCTGTGATGTTTGTCAACAGATCAAGCCTTCAACAGTCACAAGACCACCGCAGACCTCGCTTGCAATTTCGAACAGACCCTTTGGGTGTGTTTACTTGGATCACTGCGGTCCATTTTCTTCAGACACTGCCTATAAATATATCTTAGTGGCAGTGGATTCGTGCACACGGTTCATCTGGGTCTGGCCACAACGGAGTGCTGACGCACGAAATGTCATTAGGGATTTGCGAGTCTTTGTGGGAATTTTTGCATGCGGCACCTTCCATTCTGACCAAGGTCCGGCGTTTGCCTCTAAGGCTTACAAGGACGCAATGGGCTCCTTAGGGGTGCGGGTGAAATTTTCGTCTCCGTATAGGCCTGAGGGCAACTCTATCGTTGAACGAATGAACCGTGACTTAAAGCAATCCTTGACAGCTAGAGTTATAGGTACTGGCAGGAACTGGCTGGCCCACTTGTATACTGTTCAGCGTGCACTTAATAATCTCCCTAGAAGGCCTCTGGGTGGGCGGACCCCTTACGAAATGCTCTTTGGCATACGAATGTTTGTGCCTGACCTTGATTGTCTAGACATGGCGGCGCAATCCGCCAAGTTCGATGTAGATAATCATTCTACTATGTTACAGGACTTACAAGAAGCCCGAGACAAACTAGCGATTGCACATTTACCTTCAGCCACAGACCCTGCTGTGCAGATTCCGGTAGCCGGCTGGCTTCCGAAGATTGGCGACCTGGTACGAGAGAAGGTGGAGAACAAAAAGAATTCGGCCCCTCTTTTCGTGCACCGGTTCCAGTACTGGGCTTGAAGGGAACACGTACAGTCATCCTACCACCGCTTCCCGGTCGCAAGGAAAACAGATACATCTCAGTGGAAAATGTCAAGCTACAACATTTGGCCGATCCTAAATAGTGTCACACCAGCGGTCTCTTGTCCTGCCATTTATCGGACAAGTGTTCGAGGCACGCCTGCAAGAACAATCACTGATGTTACCATGGAGATGGTTGATTTGCCTGAAAATATATTTGAACCCTCTGCATCACCCTGCATGGCCGAGGACGAATATACTTATCCCGCCACAGAGTCGGTGGCACACCAACCAACAACGCCACTGAGCCCGACACGTTATTCTTTTGATTCAGATTCCAACTCATCACAAGTCCCGTCCAAGTTTAGTCTTTATGTATCCTGGTTTAGAGACAATTTTTTGATTCCACCTTGGACATATATTTGGATGGTACTTTTCTTGGTTTTTTTGTTCATGTCCATTGGCTTTGTCACAGTGTTTTTTCTACTCATCAATGGTCACTATTTACCTGAACGCTCTGCTGTGAACAGTGTTGCTGGAACTTTGGCTCCACATTCCTCTTCACACATCATGAAGCGTGACCACACATTTGTGAACATTTCAGCGTTTCCAGTTGCTGATGGCATCGTATGGGATGCGGTAAACTTTCAAATACATGGCCCGACAGAAATTATTAATGTACCAAATGTCCTTCGAGTCTCGATGGGTGATGTAGTAAAAAGTAATATTCATTCTGATGATTGGGATGTGCATGCAGTTGAAGCATTGTTTGCTGATTTAAAATATTATGCCTCTTTTAATGCTGAAGACTTGTATATGAATTCTGCGAATTATGCCGATTTGTATTGCTACCAGCATTGGGGCAATCATTTTCTCCACAAACCAAGTGCACTACGCAGCCCTGTTACTTACACCCAATGGGAACACTGCCCAAACCCCATACCAGGTAGTTCCCAGACTCTTCGAAATAAATTCACCTATTTTACTGATTTTAATCGATCGAACCCTGGGTCCTATTATTTTAAATTAAAATCTCCATCGACTCAAAAAATAATGTTGACCCACACTAAATTGCTATATTTGGGTTCCTTTTTGAGCGCCTTGGCGGTGGGTGGTTATGAGTATTGGAAAGAGACAGTGGATTTAAAATCAATTTGGGGTTCGAAGCCATGGCAGGTGCAGGGCACTGAGGCCCTGCACCGTGCTTGCCTTATCCCAGCCCAAATTCTATTTCTAAATGCTTCCATTTATCAGACCACGTGTTGGGGGTTGGCTACCGTTAAACAACTAAATGCGCCAACCATCCCATCCTTGTCGAGTCTTCCAAATGATAGTTTGCATTTTAATATGTCCCTTATGGCGTTACAGGCTCAGTTTCAGAACAATTCCTTTAACGTTTCTGCACTAATACAGTCACCCTGGTTGGCATGGCCCATATCATCTAATGCATGCCAACTTCGTTTTCATGGCACAGTTCCTGGTTACATACAGGACAAGCCTGATCCAAGATTTACTGAAACTCGTACTGTGACCACGTATTCAGTTGGTAAATTATGTAAACAATGGTTACAACATTCGTCCTTAGACTCTGTTAAGAACCATTTATCCCTCCTATCAGGCACTATTGACTTATCTGACTTTATCTTGGGACCTCGTGGTCCCCGACCGAAGAGATTCATTTATGAAGCGTATAATGAGCTCTGGAAGCTGTCACAAATGGAAGCTGCTTCCCGTCTTAGGGAAATAGACCAAGCAAATTTGGAAAAGGTGCTTGCTGTTGTTGACAATAGTATAAATACCCTGTCTTCCCGCATTTACACATTGAACAATATTGTATCCTCTGTTGTTGATATTGTACAAGATGATGTCTCTATGTTGTATCATGGTCAGAATCAGTTGCGTTCAGTGATGCAGTTTGCATGGACTTTGCAAACCCTTAAGTTGGGTAAAGTTCCTTGGAATTTGTTAAACACCACTGCCCTCTTTCTGCCTTTTAATTTGACTGACAAACAGCAGTTCATGTCCATGAAAGATGCATCGTACACTTTGTTACATATTGAAAAAGTGGATCCTTTACCATTCTCTGTAGCGGAACTAGATTCTGCGGTGTGGCTAGTTCATGGGGTTATAGCTTTACCTTTTTCCCTATTTGAATTCGGTTCGTGCATGAAACATTATCCCGTAGGCCGTTTCCAGCCTTTGGGTGGTGCTTTCCTGCATGAACTTTGGTCCTTGCCTTTCATGTATAAATGCCTTAGAGACGGCAAGGAGGTATTCCTCACGGGGGAGTCTTGTGATTCAACTGTGGGTCATTCGCTTATTTGTAAACATATTAAATTGCACGGGGCTTGTAGCGTTTCAGTTCCAAATCTTGCATGTGTACTAAAGGGTATTCCTGCTCCTGCTATTTCTCCTACGTTTACTTTGCTTACCAATGGTAGCTATTTGCTTTTAAATAACGAAGACTGTTGTGGCCTACAGGCTGGCATTCCGTATATTGTTACGGTCTCGCACAGAGTTGTCTGCTGCAAGAATGTGCTTTTTCCTCCCCCTCACGACATCGTTGATAGCTCTATTTGGCCTTCCATTCCTACCATGGAGGCAGATTTCAATAAGTTGAGCAGAATAAAGGCCCTATTATTGAATGAGGAGGTTATGCTCACATCCGCCCGGGAGACATTCATTCTCCAGGTGGCGAGCACCCACAGTGAAATACAGGCCCTTTTGAACACTGACCTCCCCCAACATTTTGGGGAGTTAATTCATCGTATTTTTAACGCATCAAACACTGAGGGTCTGGTGCACTTTTTAAGGTTGTGGGGTCTGGCCTCGTGTCCACCTTTCAAACTATTTTCGGTGTGATACCGGCATTCATTCATTCTATTTTTTCTAGCGTCTTTGGTGGTTTCCCATTAATCCTCGCTTTGGCGGCCGGTGTCTTGCTGTTGGTCTGTTTTCTGCGCAATGGCTGCACTCCACTGGGCCCTTCTCGATCCCGAACGCCTCCAACTGCTCCATGAGCGACTTCTGGTTGGTTTCGATGTTCTGCCCTTGGCAACTATCAGTGTGTCCTACACCCTTTCCTTTCGCTTTGCGTATTTCACTTGCGTGCAACCTGTGATGTCTTGCATCCGCTGTCCGTTTACATGGACCATGGATTATTGCCTCTCCAATTCGTCATTGTCGGTCCCGGATTTTGTTCGGTTGGTGGGTCCCTTAGAGGCCCATGAACGGGACTGTTCCGCTGCTGGCTTTATGATGCGTGCGGCTGCACTGGGGATTTTGGCACAATGGGATATCTGGGCGGCTGCTCAGGATTTCCTACAACAAAGTTATATTGAATATCACGCAAGCTGTCCCGCATTGCTTTTGGATGCTCCATACTCTGAAGAACATTCCTGCAGCTTTGACCTGTTGGACTGGATGGCGTCTACGTTTTTTGACGATTCCAATGATGTCCTTTTGGACGGTATAGCGTTTTTCTGCTCTTCCACATTTTTGGATTGATTGACTTGCCGTTAATTGTCAGTGGACCACCTCTATTCTGCTCAGGTGTTTGAAACTCTGTCTTCCTTTTCGTCGTGGCCGATGGACTGTCCAGGGTAGGGTGTCTTGTGGCTCATGGCCTCCTGGCAGGTCTGGCTACGTCACCGCAGGCCTGGCTGCCATGATGACTCTTGCGCACGTTATTACTGGATGTTGTTCTGTCGCCCTCTGTTATTGTCAAGTTATTCTACCACAGTCTGCATATTCTGTTTCTCACCTTTTCTCCTGTTCCCTTTTGGGCTCAGTCTGAACAACAGTTACAAGGTCGAATAACAACTCCCTGGTTCCTACTGATTTGGCCCGTCCCTCGCACCTAGACATAACACCATGTACAGCTGCCATTGAGGAAATAGTGTGCTTTTAATAATGCGCTCGCGTGCTCTAAGATAGCACTTGGAGACGACCTTTCCAGGGAGAAGAGCTGTGATTGTTTGCTGATGTAGTTCTGCATCTAGAGACTGAGGTATGGGGGTTCGCTAGTCAAAGCCCAAAGGTCTTCTATTATTATAATAAACTGGCTTCTAGCACGGGGAGGGTGGTAATGTTAGTCAGACATATATCCACTGCTTTATGAGATGCTTTCCCCGTTCATATTCTATGGAGTAGTAACTATGCTGATTATATTATTCTTATGTATTATGTTATTAGTACTGACACGTGTACTGTATCTAAGGGAACGTAAGTTGCAATAAATATTTTGAACTATAAAGTGTCTCTTCTTACGCATGTTGTGGACAGGTACGAGAGTAACGAAAGAGTGTTCTTGCCTCTGCGAGTCCTGAGAGAGAGATACCGTGTTCTGGGTTGTCTAATCATTGGTACATTAGTGCTAATGGGACGCTAAGGCTAGTTGGGTTGGGGTTTTGGGTGCTAAGGTTTATGGTTGGCTCACCACTATATTCCGAGGTCCTATTATCCTGTGCATAGCTCTGTATGTGCAGAAACCTTATGACAGTGGCTTCGTGCAGCATAAACAATGGCGTCGATGGACTGTTCGCCATAACAGAGAACCTTTTTGCACTTCACGCACCTCTGCTCCAGGCCAGCAAATTCTGGTCTAATATCAGGTCCTCTGTTTGAAGTTGCAGAATTAGCTGAAGTACTTGGTCCTGGCTGTTGGTCATCTTGCTGTGCTGTGATTTTTTCAGTGAATTTCCAAGGTTTTTATAAATGCTAATTTCTAATTTTAACGTCCCTGAAACCTCTGGTTTTTTCAGTGAATATAAATATATTTGTATATAAAAACACATCTGTGTGGATGTTAAAGAAATAGACTGGATTATACCAGTGTACAGTGGAATGCTATGGAGTGGAGTTCTGTATTGTAGAGTGAAGGGGCGCAGAGTGTCGTTCAGTGGAGTAGAGTGTCATAGCGGGGAGTAGAGTGGAGTGGCGTACAGTACACTGTAGCGTGTAGTAGAGTGTGGTAGAGTGCAGTGGTATAGAGTGGAGTAGAGTGCAGATGAGTAGATGGGAGTAGTGAGTCATAGAGTGGAGTGAAGTAGTGTGTCATAGAGTAGAGGGGGTAAAGTGGGGTGGAGTGGCCTAGAGGGAGTTGCGTAGTGTGTCTTAGAGTGTTGTAGATTGGCATAGAGTAGAGTGTTGTACAGTGGAACAGAGTGGAGTAGAGTGTTGTACAGTGGAGCGTAGGGGCATAAAATGTAGTATAGTGTTGTACAGTGGCAAAGAGTGTAGTAGAGTGTTGTAGAGTGGATTGTATAGAGTAGAGCATTGCAGTGTGAAGCAGCATTGAGTGGAGTGTCCTACAGTGGCACTGAGTGGAATAAAGTGTTGTACAGTATAGTCTAGTGGAGAGGCATAGCGTAGAGTGAAGTAGAGTGTCACAGAGTGGAGTGCCATGTCATACAGTACACTGCCACCGAGTACAGTGGAGTGACGTAGCATAGAGTGGAGTAAAGTGCCATAGAGTGCAGAGGTGTGGCATGTCATGTAGTCTGGGAAACTGTCAAAGAGAGGAGTGGCATAGAGGACAGTACAGTCTTGTTGAGTAAAGTGATGTTGAGTAGAGTACAGTGTGGTGGAGTGTGGTACAGTGGAGCTGCATAGAATGTCTTAGAATGGAGTGGCATAGAGTGGAGTAGTGGAGTATAGTGGAATAGTGTGTCATTGAGAAGCATGGAATAAATTGGGGCGGAGTGGTGTAGAAGGAATGAAGAAGAGTGGAGTAGAGTGTGGTAGAGTGGCACACAGTGGACTACAGTGCTCTACAGTGACATACACTATAGTACAGTGTTGTACAGTGGAGTAGCAAACAGTGGAGTAGTCTGTGGTAGAGTGGAGGGGCATAGAGTGTCAGAGTGGAGTAGAGTGGCATACAGTAGCACAGAGTAAACTACTGTGGTGTACTCTGGGATAGACTGGAGTACAATGTTGTACAGTGGATTAGCATAGAGTTGAGTTGAGTTTGGACGTCGGGTGGTAGACTCACACATCCTTTTTTTAAAAAAATCTTTATTGAACATTTCAATTTAACATCAACAATGTATGCACATCACACTTGTCGAATGATAGATGAAAAAATAAAGTTTGACTATCCTACCATCCTATTTGGACATGTATCATTCCATTTACAAATATTTCACAGTATTAACTATGCAGCAGCCGGAGGGCACTATTCATCGGGACACTCTAGGCATCAGATAGTGCAGAGACATGGATAATCGGATGTGAATGCTGAGCTGTATTTCATTCCGACTCATCACTCACTATGGATGACAGGTAGGCCCGGAAGGAGCTCCAGAAGTCTTTGGGACGTGAGTTTAGGGGTTGCATCTGTGCATAATCCACCCCTACTTTCTCACCATGACACTTACTATCAAGCCATCCCGAAGCTGTGAGGGGACGAGCACTACCCCATCGCAGTGCTACCTCTCTTTTAGACAGTAGCGGTGCCATGGACACCAACCTACGTGCGCTGCGTGGCACCTCAAGGGTTTATCCCAATGCCATTAGTGGACAAGGTGCAATGTCTGCACCTGTCATAGTTGAGATCCGTTCAAACACTGGCACCAAGTAAGCATGTACTACGGAGCAGGTCCAGGCGAGGTGTGCAAAGTCAGCTCCCGCATCATGGCGCTTAGCAGAGGCATCAGATCTGGTATGGTCAAACTTAGCTATATCAGATGGGGATATATAATATCAATGTAAAAATTTAAAGTGTAACAATTTGTGGCGTTGACAGATAGAAATGCGCTGCGTCTGTATCCATCCCGAGTTTTGTCGTCCAAACCTCATGCACTCTAGTTTCGGGCTTTAGTTCGAGACAGGATCTATATAGTCTAAAAATCATGCGTCCTCCCTTGGTAGTCGAAATTGTCAGAGTCAGTGGGGCAAAATCGTCAGGAGGGAGGAGATAGGAAGGGAGGAGCGATCGTAATGTGTTGCCCAGTCTCCTGAAAATAAATTGGTCCATGTATGGAATATCTCTATCCCATGTTCCCTCCAAAAGGGGTGTAACATGCCCATCAGGGAGCAAGTTCCCCATAGTGTGGATGTCATACCTATGAAGGGTGCTTTGGACTAGTTTCTCCCTACTGAGCAGGAGCCAAGGGTTGCCATGCAGCGGGATGACGTTAGAATAGAGGGGCCTACCTCCCAATGTGCGGCACATACAGCACCATGCCCAACAGGTAGTTGACACCGTTTGTTTGTCCATATCGTCGAGTGGGATTCCCTTGGATAGAATCTGGGTGTGCGTGATTCTGTCAAGAATCGCTCTTTCAGGGCGGAGATAGGGTATTCAAGCTTCAGGATGGTACCAACGGTATGTGTAATGGCATTGAGCTGCTAGATAATATAATTGTCGGTCAGAGACATCTAGGCTCATAAGGGAGTGTAAGTGTATCACAACGAATACGGGAACAGGTTCCAGCCCATATTAATTGCAAAAAGGGTTCCCCTCAGTAGGCTGAAAAAGTGCTGTGTTAAGGGAATAGGGATGTTAGTGAAGAGGTATAGAAAGCGAGGCAGGACGACCATTTTTATTATTGCAACTCGGCCACCTATTGTCAAAGGGAGTTTTATCCAATGCACCACCTGTGCATTGAGATCTGACTGAGCTGGCCCGTAATTTCGTTGTAGTGCCTGCTCCTTTTCTTTATGGATGTGGATGCCCAAGTATTTAGTTCCATCAAGCGCCCATTTAAAGGGGAGCTCAGCCAGGGGAGGAGGCGTGCGTCCGTTAACGGGAACAGCTCTGATTTGTTCCAATTTATACGGAGGCCCGAGAAGTCACTGAATCTGGCTATCTTCTGCATAAGAAGGGGCAGATTGAGGTGGGGGTTGCGGATGAACAGTAAAATGTCGTCCGCATACAGTGATATTAGTAGAGACCCATGGGTGAGTTGGCACCCACGGTGCAAGTGGCGCTCCTGCATCGCCCGGACCAGAGGATCCATTGCCAATATAAATAAAAGGGGGGATAATGGGCACTCTTGTTGAGTAATGCGCAGAATTGGGACGCATATGATATAGCACCGTTCACTCTAATGCGGGCTGTCGGATTGGAATATAGTAGCATAATTAGTTATATGAACTGGGGGGGAATGCCCAGTTTGCCTAGCACAGCCCGGAGAAAAGGCCACTCAAGGGAGTCGAAGGCCTTCTCTGCATCATGAAATGCCACTGCAGCCTGGACAGCAGGAGAAATCTTATTAAGCACAGGAAAAACAGTACGGAGATTCAAGGAGGTGGACCGGTGTGGAACAAACCCAGACTGTGCCGAGGAGACAAGCTGCTCCATTAGCAAGGCTAATCGGGTTGCTAGCACCTTGGGCAAAAATGTATTATCTAAATCTAACAGTGATAGTGGGCGATATGATGCACAATTACCAGGATCTTTACCAGGTTTCAGCAGCAAGGCGAGGCATTTATTAGAGCGTGGGGTGTAAAGTGCCGACTTGCATGGCCTCGTTTTATAATGCCAACAATCTCAGTGCAAGTTGTTTTATTTGCTTAATAAAATGCCCCAGTTAGTCCATCGAGACCAGGCGCTTTGGAGCCATCTAGAGTGTCAATAGCTTGGGTCACCTCCTCTAGGGTGAGTGGCTCAGTGAGGAATTCTCTCTGACCATCCTCAAGCCATACCTTGGCAACTTCTGCCAGGTATGCTGAGAGTGTCGCAGGGTTATTAGTTACCTGAGAAGAGTACCATTTTTGGTAGTAAGTACAGAGCGTGGCCATGATACGTTTTGTGCCTGTACTGGCCTCTCCATTCTACGCTCGGAGTTTCGCGATATAATTGACCAATCAGTTGGGGCGTAGAATGTGAGCAAGGGTCCGGCCAGGTCGCTTGCCCTCGCCATAGCGACAAGCTTGGGTGTGTTTACTCAGATATGCGGTCTCCCGTTCTGCCAACTCGTGATATTTGGCCAGTAGTTCCGCAAGTCGAGTCAGTCCAGGCGCTCGATCAGTCTCCTCGATATACACCAGCTCCTGCAGTTTTGTTTCAATCCGGCTTAATTGCGTGCGGATATCTCTAAGAATACTCACCTGCTTGGAGATACACACTCCTCTGATGAAGGATTAAAGGCCTCCCACAAGGTCACCTGTGAGGGCCCAGTTCTGGCATTGTATTCAAAATATTCAAGAATGGACCTATGAGGCTCACTACGTAACACTTGGTCCCAAAGCGAATCGCTGTTGAAACGCCAGCTGAACTCGAGGCCACTTCCATATGGAATCTGAAGTTTCAATAAGATTGGATTGTGATCTGCAAATGTTCTACGGGGGCACTGTGACCTCGGATATCCACGAGTGAGCTGTGGCCGACAATAGCCAGTAGTCTAATTCAGTCCAGACTGAATGGGGCGCCGAATACAAGGTGCATCCGGATTGCGTACGGTGATGGGTACGCCATGCATCATGCAGCATATAAGTGTCGATGATGTGACGGAGTGCTTCTCGGGCCCTGGGTTTGTCAGACGGGTGCGTGCTAGTGGAATCGGTGTGCAAACAAAGTGGTAAATTATGAACCCCACCAATAATAATATGGTCCTCCTCGAAGCTGTCCAGTCAGGAATGGAGGTTTAATTAAAAATTAGGGTTGTCAGTGTTAGGGGCATAGATATTGACTAATAATGTACTTTTGTCTCCCAGGGTTCCATGTACTAGCAGATATCGAACTCTGTGTCCGAGTAGTGTGAGTGATAAAAAAAAGGTACAGATTTATGAATTAAAATACAGGTACCACGCGAGTAGGAACTGTAACACGAGAAATATCGATGTGTGCCCCAGTTCCTACCAAACGTATGGTCAGCACGTGGGGAGAAATAGGTCTCCTGAAAAAAACCAATTTTAGCGGAATGTCTATTAAGATATGTCAGTACCTGTTTCCCTTTGCGGGGATTGTTAATACTGCATAGATTCCAGGTAACTACACTTAGGTCGATGGACTTGACCATGTTGTGGAGTTAGTATGAAGTGATCATACTTAGGCTCAAAGGCCTTGGGCCGTACAACAGTATAGGTGGTGAATGCTAAGGTGCGATGTGCAACATCAAAAAACATTTCAACTCTAGTAAAACAGTCCCACCCCTCACCCACACTAGATCCAACATTATCCAGTGAATCCCATTTAGCCCCTCACCAAAGAAAGGAAAACATAACCCACAACAATCCAAAATGGTGTTCACCATGGGGGCATGGGAGCAACTCGGTCTCTGGCGGTCCTACAAAGTAAAGAGTCAAAGCTGGAATGTGGTGCACGCCACCATGAATTCAGATACGCAAGCGAGGAGATATGCAATATGAGTCATTTGCTGACATATATACAAGCAAGGAGACAAGGGTATCAGACATCAGACCCAGCAGCCTACCCCCCCATTCTCATTGCAAGATGTGGTGTGCATGCTCCTGTGTCCCTGCATCCCATTAGCATCCAGGGGCGCTTGGTCATTCGATGAAGATCCAGCATGGATAGTTTTGTAGTAGGCCTCGGCATCTGTAGGGGTATCGAAGATCCAGGATCTTCCCTTATGTTCTATCCATAATCGAGCCTGGTACAGCATGGAGTAGCTCATGTTAAGTTTGCGGAATGCGTTTTTAACACTTATGTATTTCAGCAGAGCTCCCTGCCCCATTGGGGTGAAATCAGGGAAGATTGAGATATTCGAACCTTGGTTTTGAAGTGGACCCTTTTCCCGGGCCAACTGCAGCGCTGTGTCTCTGTCCCTATAATTGAGCAGATGGGCTATAAGGAATCGCGGTGGAGTGCCTTCCGGAGGTCGCAGGCCCAAAGAGCGATGTGCACGTTCGCTCGCGAAAGTGTTGGAGAAGCTAGGGAGGACAAAGAGGGCCAGTAGCAATTGTTCAACAAAGTTCTCAGGATGCCCCATGTTGGTAGTCTCTGCAATTCCTGAGATATGAATGTTATTCCTACGAGATCTTGCCTTGAGGTCCTCATTCTTGATTGCCACTTGTTTTAAAAGGCGCTTCATTTTATCTAGGTGCTTCTGCGTTGTCACTGAGTTATCCTCCAGGCTGGAGATCCTTTCTTCAGCGCCCTCAATCCAGAGACTCCCTGACGGTCCATTCGCTCGCACAGACTGTCCATGCAGCCAGTTAGTGTATTGAAGCGTGCCTCCATGGCTCCAAAGCCCGCCTTGAGTTCAATCATCACAGCCGATATGTCGCATGGGGGGGCCGTGGCACCACCTCGTCCCTAGGGTTCTTTTTTAATCTGACTGGGAGCTGCGGTGACCAGCGGGGCCAGCGCAGTCGAATGTAAGCCTTCTCTGCCTGGGGTGCGAACGTCCCATGCCGTGTCTTCAGTAGGCGATCACCCTGGGTACAGGGGGATGGCGCGCACTCAGGGTATCTTCACTCCTCGCCCCTAGCTAGGCCCGCCCTACAATTGTCGTACAGGCTTTAGTCAGCATCATGGAGTTTCTGGACGCTCGGGGAAGCTACCACCCAGGGTGGGTTCCACTATTACCAGAGAAGCTCCCAAATCTAGCAAGGCGGGTTGCATGAAGTGTGGGGTGCCCAGCATTGTGTCTATGTGCGTAGAGATACCGGTGGGTCACAACAACTGCCATCACATGGTGTGTCAATAGGCAGGGATCCTATCCCCAGCTCCCCAATTCCGGGTGTAAGCAGGCGGTGCGGCAGATCAGCTCCCAGAATCCGCTCACATCAGCTCAGAGGATCAATATGCAAACAGTGGGGAGTCTGGGCCAGTAGGGGGGGATGTACTCAGCGTTCCCTGTCTCTTCGTGGCCCCATCCCGCCGGGTATCCAGACGATGGTTGTTATCTCAGGCACCCCCGCTATGGAGCAGATGGTTTAGGCTACTGTCTCTGGGGAGCTGCCAAGTAGACGACTGAGCGCAGCACCTCCCTTTCACACAGCTCCACATGTGCCAAGAGTTCGGCTTGGTTAAACAAGGTCAAAGCCCACAGGTTGGACTCACCGTTCTTTACCCGCAGCAGCCTCCTATGAGCTTTGTATAGGTGCCTGTGCAGGGCTTCAGCCACGCGGTGTAGGCAGCCGCCGGGGGGGAGGCACGGCACGCAGCACTCAGACAGCCACCCAGGCCGCACTTCACCCACACTCTGGACTCGCAGCAGCCCACTGCCTCACAGCTCCGGAATCAGGAGCAGGGTCGCAGGCCAAGTCAGAAGGAGCCAACCGCTCCATAGCCCACACATGGAGGAGGAGGGCGGGGGCGCGTCGGCAACCGACGAGATCGGTTGATCTCGGACTCAGGCTCACCCGCGGCCCCTGTTGCCGCGCGGCCTCTGAGGTGGTGTCGGCGGCATGACGACGCTCCAGATTCCCCTCAGCTTCAGGTAACAGTGGTGCAGTGGTGCATGCGGGCATCGCCCCCACGTCTCCTCGACTAACATCACTCCCAGTATGCTGTGAGGAGACCAGTGTTAGTATAACGCAGTGGTGAGCAGCATATCGGAGATCGCTGGATCCAGAGCCTCACTAAGATGCGCCCATCTTGCTGGAGGTCTTGGCCATGCCCCTCGACTTACACATCGTTAAGGCCACTCAAATGAACAGCATGATAAGCCGGGTTGGTAAATATATGGCTTTGGCAGTTGCAGACTCCATGTACCACTAGAGCAGCGATGATGGCTCTCATAGGATATGCCACTAATTGGGCAGCACCTGGACAAGCACCTCAGGCATGCTGCAAGAGTGCTGGATAACACACTGTTGGCTGTCTTGTAGTTTCTTGATGCGATTCCACACATGAATCGCACAGGGAAACGGTTGACATCACACAACTTCAGACAGCACAGGCTTGTCTTCCAGTGTCATTCGGCCTCTTTTGTTCACTCCACAGCTGGGAACATAGCTGGTCTTCTCCTCCTGGACAGCCTCTCCTCCAGTATGGCTAGGCCTAGGCTCTCTCCTTCCCTCTATGAGCAGTCAAACAGTCTTCTTGGTGCTAGGCAGACCCACAGCTTCTCCAGCTAGTTTTAAAGACTTCTGGTGATATACACTCACCTCTGTGAGATTGGGTGACATGCAGATACCAGCCCTGCATCACAGTACCTCAGTGAGTACTCTGCAAAACATTTTCTTTCATGGTCAAGAGGAGCTGGAGACTGCATAAACGTTATTTGGACACAACCATTATACTCATTTTCCAGACAGAACATGGATCTACTACCTAAGGTCCTGGCAATGGTTTGAGGTGTTCCTTTTTTGATGTCTTCTTTGGCTGTAGTGCAGGCAAAAATGCAGATACCACATGGTCAAGCCTTTGTTAAAGGTAATGTCTCTCACAACACGTAGTTATGATGCTGGCCCAAATCAGCAGTCTCTACTACACTGGCATAGTGAAGTCTGAAGTCTCTTCACCAAGCTATCATCCATCATCCACTTTCCTGAAATAGCAGTAAGGACATTCAAAAAGGCAGGCCATGCCTTGAAACTTGCTCACCTTTAACAATAGAATCTGCAGGCACACTTCTTTTCCCCTACTAATCATCAAATAGTAGTGTCCAGGAAGAGCAACCCCTTGGTAAAAGGTCCTCATAACATTTCAAAGGGTATCCCAGTTTCCATCCTCCCACGTGTCATTGTGTGGGTCTGCACCCTCCAGCCTCAGGAATGCAGGCAATACACTCAAGCATGTTAAATATTGCCCCAAACTTTTCTGTGAACTCCCCTTCCTTTACTCTGCACCCTATAACCTGGATGTACAACTAACTAGTTGCCATGAATAAGTGCCCAATTAGATTCACGTTCTATACAGGTATTGGATACTGGTCTGCAGCTGAAAGATTAGTGCAGATTGAAGAGAGAAGAAGGGATTATTGCCCCAGGTTTCTGGTAAAACTAGCCCACATGACAAGTCAGGAAAACAATGCCTCACCAGCTCACTTCATATCCAAAACACCTGTTTTATTTCACCTTCCTCCATACATTCTCAAGCATAAAAGAAAATAAGTTGTGTCATGCAATTTTTATGCCGTATTCTGAAAATATTTTTTCCATTTATGTTATACATTTTGCATGTCGTACACTACATTTTTCCTTTATCATTTATTGGCATTTTCTTGAAAAGTAGATGATTCGAATGCAATATAATTTAAATTGAAATTCAGTGAGACTCTTCCAGCTTATGCACCCACAGTTGCCAAGTGTACCCATGTCATTGATTTTACTTAGAAAAACAAATTATTCCAGGGGCCATATTATACAAAGTGCCCCAGGGAGCAACATGTGTTTGCGCCAGGGCACTTTGGTATTACAGAAGGGGCCACAGACAAGTGTGCGGCCCTTTCTGTACTACAGATAGCGCTGGTGCACATATAGAAACAGCGCTATAATCAGAGGGCATTCTCTCATTTACATTTTTGTGGGCATCCCCAAAGAAGATGAAGGGTCCAACCCTGTGCTATTTTTTGAAACATTGTTGGCGCAAGCAGTGGCACCCGTGAAAGTATAAGCTCAATACCTTGTGGAGCACCCCCATCGAGTGCTGGCACGGTGACTGCCACCACGAGCTGCTCCCAGGCCAGTGGTGGCCAGACTTATGAACTACAGGGATAAATGGGCCATTCCAAGAGCAGTAGGGCCACAGAGCCATTACTCTATGATAACGTGCATATATTCCTATTCCCAGATTACACTCTGGCCATCTAGTGATGTAGGGCCTCCTTCCTGGGAGTAAAGAAATGCTTGAGACAAGCAGGACTGACCTACTCGCTACTCTTCCCAGCAAAATTGAAGATAATGGTGAACAACACCAGCTATTTCTTCACTGAGAGAGCCGATGCCTGGGACTGGGTGGAGCAGATTCTTATATTCCTGAATATCACTAAGCCGCAATGGGTCAGTGACCCACCTTGATGGTGGACTGATTTTCGGACATTCTGTATCTGATCACGGAATGCCAATTATCCCCCAGACACTCTCCTTAGACGTAGGTTTGCATTCCAATATGCCAGTGGGATAATCCACCCTGTGGGCCGGTTTGTTGATTGTTTGGACGGTTGGAGTTTTCTTGACCTCTCTGGGTTGGGAGTTAGTGGTTCTAGTTTACTTGTTTGCAAGGTCACACAATACACATTTGCCCAGCCCTGAGTATTGCCTGCCTCACATGCTGCCACCCACCAGAATTATGAGGGGCCCCTCCCTCCACTGGTCGGTGCCTCCCCTCCATTGCCTACACATTGTGCTATGGCCAGGCTGCATATCTTAATGTGGCATGTCTGAGGTATGGGGACAGCAAGGAAGCATCACACAGTACAAAAATATATTAGAAGGCTTGAAGCCCAGATAGCCTTTCTCCAAGAAATCCATAATGCAGGAGGGGAAGACGCGTGTGTCCAGGAATGTTGGCGTGGTCAATGTTGCAGCACTACATATTCAGGCTTTATATGGGTTAGGCCTGCAGTTCCCTTTCGATTCATGGCCATGGAAATAGACCCTGAAGGGCAATATGTCCTGGTGGAGGGACAGCTAAATGGCAGACCCCTTTTATTGGGCAGTATGTATGCGCCAAATGTAGCACAGCAAGCCTTCTTGGACCACCTCACTGTCATCCTTACCAGATTTGCGCATATCCCTTGGATTATTAAAGGGGATTTTAACTGTGTCTTAAATCCGCAATTAGATCGCTCCAACCAAGAAAAAAGAGTAATTCTTCAGTTATAACTGCATACCAAATGTTGCACTGGAAAATTGGAAGTTGATGCACACCCACTGGGGCGGCATTCCGTAGCTCCTCATAGCTTCTGAGATTCCTTTGCCTAGTGCATTACGTTTCATATACTAAATGAAATGGAATGACGTCCAGTTTTAAACACAATGGACATGAGGGATTAAAAGCTTTTGGGTAAAAATAATGCCCTATGCAAATATCTAAATGGTCTACGCTATGGGCATTAGGTGTCATGAAATTATGAGCAAGTGCAGTAGGCAGAGGCCACCGGACATGTCAGCATGAAATTAGGAGTTGACATTACTTCATACCACAAGATTGATAAATGTTTAATTTGCATTTATGGTATTTAGGGTGGAAAATGTAGCTGGAAATAGACAAAATGGTTACGCAATTAAGTGGACAAAATTGGTACCGGAAATCTTTACAAGTTCAATTATTACTAAATGTAGGGACAGTATTGCGATTTGCCTGGATGAGAATAGTTCTGAACAGGATATTATAGATAATTTTGTCAAAGTATCTAAAGAGATAAAGGACTCCATGTACAGAACCAGTAAGAGAGGCAAACAGGCGAAGCAAGGTTGGTTTGACCATAAATGTACTAAAGCATATAAAAGCTTAAAGCTGTGTTTAACGGAGGAAAATAAAAATAGGGGAAAATTAGAGAGGCAAGAATGGTATATAATAAAATCATTAAAGAAAGGAAAAAGTTTATAAGAAATGAGGCCTGGGAAAGTCTTAGAAGGGCATCTATGGATCGTGACCCCAAGGCTTTTTGGAAGGTAGTCAATGCTCCACTCTTTGATGAAAAAGATCATTCTGCTTTGGAGATTTCAATTACTGAGACTGAGTGGATAGCTCATTTTTCTAAGTTGTATTCGAGTACCGAACAACAGGAACAGGTCCAAAATACTAACATAGTGAAATCAGAGTCCCTGCAATATGAGTCCTCTCTTTCCTTACAATTTTCTTTAAGCGAGGTCATCAAGGCTATAAAAATGAGTGCGGGGGTAAAGCACCGGGCCTGGATGGTGTCCCGGTTGATCTTTTTAAGTCTAATTTAGAGTTATGGGGACCTCTTCTGACCCAGGTTTTTAATGCATGTGGTGTTCGGGGTTTCATCCCTACCTGGTATGATTCTATTATCGTCCCAATTTTTAAAAAGGAGATAGGGACAACCCAGCCTGCTACCGCCCAATTTCCCTGCTAGATTCGACAATTAAAATAGTAGGTAGGATATTACTTGAAAGATTGCAAGATTGGGCAGAAGATCATGCAATTATTAGTGATTTACAATATGGATTTCGTAAAGGTCGGGGTACGATTGAACAAGGTCTTAACTTATCTATCATTTTAGAAAAATATAATAGGGCAAAAAATGAAAATTTGTTTTTTACTTTTGTTGATTTGACCACGGCTTTTGACTGTGTGATCCATGAAAAGCTTTGGCAACTTCTAAATGGAATGGGTGTGGATATTGTAATTATTGCATTTTTAAAACAGCTTTATTCAAGGGCACAAGCCAGGGTACGATATGGGAGGAACGGTGAATGTACTAAGCACTTTCAAGTGGGAAAGGGTGTTAGGCAGGGATGTATACTTGCACCGTTCCTCTTTACACTTTATATAAATGGTTTGGAACATAAGCTCGTGCAGGAGTGCAGGGACCTGCCGATGATTAATACTCGTCCGGTCCCTGCCCTCTTGTACGCGGATGATGCAGTATTAATCTCACGTACCCCACTAGGCCTCCAAAGGGTAGTCAACTCGTTTGTTAATTTTATGTCCGGCCTAGGTTTGATTGTAAATTGTTCTAAAACTTTTACAATGTTTTGTGGCCCCAAAAGTATAAAGAACATCAGGACCCTTTTTATTGATTCAAAGCCTATAGAGAATATTAATTTTTTTTCGTATTTGGGAATATTATTTGACTTTAGGGGAAATTGGCTCCAAGCGGTTAAAACACGGAAGTTGCTTTTTATTAATTCGATTATGGCTCTTCTTAAATTTAGCAGGAAAATGGGGAAACGATCACCGGCGGTTTTAATTGAAATATATAAGGCTAAATGTGTGGCAATTGCAACATATGGGGCGGGCCTTTGGGGGCATGTTAACGTTAGTATATTACAGGTGGCTGAAAATAGGTTTCTTAAATCTCTTTTAGGGATTCCGCAAAGTTCTTCAAATGTGATTTGCCACCGTGAACTGGGTATGTTATACCTTGAAGATATTATAAAAATCCAACCATTGATGCTGTGGTATAAAGTGTGGACCGCGGATGAGACCGAGTTTAATCGATCTGTTTTGAAAGACGCATTGAGCCTGGATAGGAAAGGACGTATCAGTTGGTTGGAATATATTAAGAATTTTCTAACTAAACTGGGGTATATAAAAAATTTTAATCACCCTGAATCTATGCATGATGTTTCAAGAAAGGAATTTAAAGCCACTTGTCTAGGTTATCTGGGTGATCAAAGAGCCTTGCTAGAAGCTAGTAAGGTTTCTGTAATGGCACACCACGTGATAACACCGTTGCCCAAAATACAACCATACATATTATTGATAATGAACGATTATGAGAGATTTTTATTGACGCGTTTTAGACTGAATATTTTCTTTCGTTTGGTCAGTTTCCCCTTACAGAATGATTGGTCCAAATACCTATGTAAATGTCCATGTGACGATATTGCCGCACAATCCACTTTGCACATCGTGTTTTTTGTAAATTTTATATTAATGCCAGACGGAAGTGGATATTACCAATTTTAAGAAAAAACGGTCAAAGACATTGCCTATCTGCTTTCGTAATGTTGCAAATTTTAGATGATGTTTTAGTTATTGCTTCAATGATTGAATTTTTAAAAGAAGTATCTAAACTTCGTAAAACCATGATTATGTAGATGGGATCAGATTTTAATGGTCTTGAGTTGCTTAGAATTTTTATGTGATGTACTTTTATGGTAAACGTTTGTTCACCGAATAAAGTCTTTTGAATTGAATTGAATTGATAAATGTTTAATTTGCATTTATGGTATTTACTGTGAGATGTCACTCAAAATGGTACGGCATTTGTTTTCTAATCGAAACGCAATGGGCAGCTTGCATTATTTTCATTGTTATGGCAATGATCACTCTTATGTTAAAAGGGTGTCCATGCTTGCAGACATTCTCTAATGTATTACGAGCCCTGAGTCCTCTTTCTCTGAGGATTGCAAATCAGTGAAAGGAATAAGTGGCAAGCAGAGTGTCCACTTCCTGACCCGTGAGCAAGGAGACTGATGTCTCCGAAACATGTTGGGATATTCGTGTATATCCTGAATAAACTGTTGAACAGCAGAGGAGACTTGTGGATTATTGTTGTGCGATGCAGCACTAAGGACTGGTTTAATATATGTATAAACAATGCATGTCTGACCGTAAAAGAATAAAAGAAAAAGTTTACCGCATTTGAAGTCTGCTCTGTTTTGTGGTGGCGAAGAACAAAACTGTATGGAATATATATATTTTTCTTTAAGATTTTAGACATTTCTCCAGGAATGTTCCTTAATGTAAGATAGATGAATAGGAGAAAGTATGAACTCTAGTTGGGCTAGTTGACATATTTCTTTGCATAACATAACTTTTTAAAGATATTTATTAGTGCCAGTATTAATATATTCGGATTTTTTTAATGAGTGTTTCTAACCTGAGGGAGGTAACCTGTAGATATGATGGATAACTGGGCATTGATAGTACCTAAATGGAAATTGCTAAATGGGGAAGGAAGGAATTTGCAATTTCAATAGGCACTTGCACTTTAGTATATATTGGAGAACATCTGCGCAATTTGCACAAACAGCATAGTAATACCTGTTTTAGAAATTTTATCCCGAGAGGGAATAATGGCATATTTCAGAGTATAGGAATTTTTAATTGCAAAGTTTGCACATGTTTGCACTATTTGCACATTTTTGCACCATTTGCACATTTTTGTCAAATTGGACTATGCTGCTATAATACTTAGGTGCACTGGCACTTTATTGTCTTTGCGTAGTTTTTGCACAAATATACTTTTGAGTGAATGTTTAGTTGGCAGGAGTAAATATAGTATTTGAGTTAGATCTATGCCCCTAAAGGTATATTAAGATTCTGTAGGAGTGAAGAAAAACACAACATGTTGTTATGTTGAGAGGATGTGATTTAGTGCACATGCACTTTATTCTCAAACAGATTTGCACAAAGCATTTGCACTTTATATACCATCCAATAATGTAATTCCATCATTATAGGTGGACGAAATTATTATAAGATGGAAAGAATTGTGAATAGGTGCGATTTTCACAATAGCTGATATTTTTAGACAGAATTACTGAATGTAGCATTGAATACACTATGAGAATCATCATTACACTAAGTGAGACCCTGGTGGCAGCAGGTGACCACATGGTCAAAGTATAATTCAAATGTCTTTGTGAAGTAGAAAGATATCCATCTCTGACACATGATAAGTTTAATATGGCACAATAAAGTTAGTTGAATTGTATGCAAAAAATTGTCAACAGCCATTCTGACGCTAGCAAATGAGGACAATAAAAAAAGAAAAAAAAGTGAAAAAATAAAACGTAAAAAATATATGCACGCATAAAATATAAAGTATGTTGTTAATTAAGGATATCAAGAATAAAATAGTGTGTAAAAAATTGAGAGAAAAAAAGAAAACAGAGAAAAAAAGACACACATATAGGGGCCGATTCCGATTCGGGCCGGAAAAGGTACCGACCGACTCGGAGCCGGAATAAATACCGACCGACACGTACCGGTGCAGCCCGACCCGCAAAGTACGATGAGAAGCGTGCAAAATACGACCGACTCGTACGGAACACAAGCCAAACGACCGAACCGCGCGGAAAACAGCCATCCGGCCGGAAAACCACGTGAAACTAACCGACCGACACGCACCAGGAAGAATCCCGAACGAAACGTACCCGCGAACTCCTACCCACCAAGTACGATGCAACACGTGGAAAACACGACCGAGTCGCACGGGGCCCAAGCCGCACGACCGACACGCATTCAAAACTGCGAGCCGAAGCAACCCAAAACCCCGCGACCGACGCGTACGCAGCACAGAAAACAGCACAAACACAGCGTGAATGAATCTGAGAGGCTCACATGAGACAACTGGAGGGTCCGACTCGGTCAGAAGAACGTCTCCTACATGCACAAAAAGAACCAAGGAAAAAAAAACACAAAAAAAGGCCAAACAAGCAATCACAAAGCAAATAAATACTGGGGGGGAAACAGAGAACAAAGACACACCCACAACTCCACCCATATAAAGGACACAAATCCCTACCATGATCCTTTGCAAATTCAAATTACCTGCCAGCACTCAACACCAACAGACAGCAACCACACACACACTCACAACTCATCCATCACACAAGCCACACACCAGCAGCACCACAACAAATAGCACCCTCACATACACCCAGCAAAACACACACTCACACACCCTCACTTGCACACCAACACACACATCACACACCAGCACCACCCAACACCATGCCCCCAAAGAAGAATCACAAGTTCCTAGATAGTGAATTGGAAGTCCTGGTAGATGAGATCCTCAGGGTAGAGCCACAGCTGTTTGGTACATTGGTCCAACAGACACCCATGTCGCAGAAAACCAAGATGTGGGAGAGGATCGTCGACAGGGTGAACGCACAATCACCATGTTTGCGCACAAAGGTAGACATCCAGAACAGGTGGTATGACGTGCGCAGGAGGGTCAAGGAGCTGTTGAAGAAGGACTACATCGTGAGCCAACACACCGACAGTGGCCCTCCTGCCAAACCAGTATACCTCAGGCCCTGGGAGGAGAAGGTGCGGGCCATCCTACCACCAGTGAGCATCTATGGACTAGAAAACATCCCAGAGCCTGGTGAGTACACAACAAACGTACACAATATTGTGCCACAATACACACACATCACTGTCAAGGGGAGAGTCAAACCATGCACCCTTAGCAAATACACACCAACCAAAACAGATCATCCCAAAATGTGTATGTCAGCCAGATAAACACAATACATGCCAGCTCATAGTGAAATGTAACTGTGTCATGACATGTACAAACCTAACAACAAATAGAGCTGGGCAGTGGCACAAATCTAACCAACAAACACAGTCAGACATGTAGCCACCACCACAACACCACCTCACAGGGAAGCTCACTGAAAGGAAGGAATACTGTGTATGCTGGGCAAGTCAGTGTAGCCAATAGCATCATGGGAGTCGTAGTCACAGAAATTACCCACCCTCACAATGCGCACATCAACACCACCATGAACCATGCCCACATCACAGGGAGTGGAAAACAACTGACAAGATGGCTGACACTGGCTACTGCTGTGGGGAGCACAAGGCCCTGCTGGCAACTGTGCACCAACCAACAGCAGGACACCACTGACTGACATCCTGAAAGACAACTTGCACTCCCTGCAATGGAAGCACGTTCCAGGGTGGGATATCTGGCTGAGTGGGAAGGAGGACTCACAGCACTGACCATAGTCACCAGCAGCTCCACCCACACACCCCCCTAACACAAACTACACACAACTCACCAGGGAGAAAGCATTGCCTCACACACCAATCAAATATCCCACAAAGAACCACAACCCTGGGTCATGCAGTGTGAAGTACAGGGACACACATGGGACTTGTAGCAAAACAAACCCCAGGATAACACTGTCAGCCATCTTGTCAGCACAGGCACACAACCCCACAGCGAAGCAGAGTCAAAAGGAAGGAAGCATGGGCATGCTGGGAAGGGGGGTGGAGGCAAAAGCATGATGGGAGTGGTAGTCACAGCCCAACATCCCCCACCCACATGGCCCAGCAAGAACACACCCAAGCATGCACACCTCACAGGGAGTCAAAAGCCACTTCAAAGATGTCTGACACTGGTGCTCTGTTGTGGGGAGCACAAGACCATGCTGGAAACTGGCCAACAACCAACAGCAGGACACCACTGTCAGCCATCTTGCCATTGCTGTCACACCCACACACAGTGAAGTACACCCAAAAGGAAGGAAGTATGGGCATGCTGGGAAGGGGGTGGAGGCAATAGCATGATGGGAGTGGTAGTCACAGATATTGCTCACCCTCACAATGCGCACATCAACACCTCCATGAACCATGCCCACATCACAGGGAGTGGAAAACAACTGACAAGATGGCTGACACTGGCTACTGCTGTGGGGAGCACAAGGCCCTGCTGGGAACTGTGCACCAACCAACAGCAGGACACCACTGACTGACATCTTGCCATTGCTGTCACACCCACACACAGTGAAGTACACTCAAAAGGAAGGAAGTATGGGCATGCTGGGAAGGGGGTGGAGGCAATAGCATGATGGGAGTGGTAGTCACAGCTCAACATCCCCCCACATGGCCCAGCAAGAACACACCCAAGCATGCACACCTCACAGGAGTCAAAAGCCACTTCAAAGATGTCTGACACTGGTGCTCTGTTGTGGGGAGCACAAGGCCATGCTGGGAACTGGCCAACAACCAACAGCAGGACACCACTGTTAGCCATCTTGCCATTGCTGTCACACCCACACACAGTGAAGTACACTCAAAGGGAAGGAAGTATGGGCAAGCTGGGAAGGGGTGGAGGCAATAGCATGATGGGAGTGGTAGTCACAGATATTGCTCACCCTCACAATGCGCACATTAACACCACCATGAACCATGCCCACATCACAGGGAGTGGAAAACAACTGACAAGATGGCTGACACTGGCTACTGCAGTGGGGAGCACAAGGCCCTGCTGGCAACTGTGCACCAACCAACAGCAGGACACCACTGACTGACATCCTGAAAGACAACTTGCACTCCCTGCAATGGAAGCACGTTCCACGGTGGGATATCTGGCTGGGTGGGAAGGAGGACTCACAGCCCTGACCATAGTTACCAGCAGCGTTTCTCACACACACCCCTAACACAAACTCCACAAAACTCACCTGGGAGAATGCATTGCCTCACACTCCAATCAAATATCCCACAAAGAACCACAACCCTGGGTCATGCTGAGTGAAGCACAGGAACACACATGGGACTTTTAGCAAAACTAACCCCAGGATAACACTGTCAGCCATCTTGTCAGCACAGGCACACAACCCCACAGGGAAGCAGAGTCAAAGGGAAGGAAGCATGGGCATGCTGGGAAGGGGGGTGGAGGCAATAGCATGATGGGAGTGGTAGTCACAGATATTGCTCATCCCCACAACTGTCCCATCAACACCACCCTGAACCATGCACACATCACAGGGAGTGGAAAACAACTCACAAGATGGCTGACACTGGCTACTGCTGTGGGGAGCACAAGGCCCTGCTGGCAACTGTGCACCAACCAACAGCAGGACACCACTGACTGACATCCTGAAAGACAACTTGCACTCCCTGCAATGGAAGCAGGTTCCATGGTGGAATATCTGGCTGGGTGGGAAGGAGGGCCGGATGTCAACCAAATACAACCAATGCAGACCATGTACACACCCCAACATTCACATAGAAATGCCCAAATAATGCAGGACAATGTGCTACACCAATATCAACCCCTGACTGTGACAACTTAGGACAATGCAATGTACTGGCCCGCATCCAGAGGCACAGTCACAACTGTCAGGTGTGTCAACCATTGATGCCTGCAGAAACATAACATACATTGTGTGTCTCCCAAAAACAGGTGATGATGGGGACACAGCAGCAGACGCTGAGGAGTCCCCATCCCAGGCTCAAGAGGATACGGAGCTCACTGGTGTGGAACAGCCTCTGCCCTCCTCGGATGAAGAAGACCCACCTGGCACCTCCGGAGCAAGTCATCATGCAGCACCAGCAGGACCACCAGCTGCACCCCCTGCACCCACCCCTCCAACGACTGTCAACACACATACCACCCCTGCCGACATGGAAAGACCAAGGAGCACCACCACCACCAGCACAGGGACCCTGGACCAACGTGGGGCCATGGACACCAACTCCACCAACAACCCCCAAGGGGGCCCAGGGTCACCTGTGCGTGCCACCTCAGGTACTGCACGTGTCGCCAGGGGTGGTGGGAGGGGTGGGAGACATAGGTCGCTGCTTGCAGAGGGGTCTGGACTGCATGATGACCCACAACTGGCACGCATAGCCGATGCATACCAGTCCAGCACCGGAGAGCTCAGCCAGGTAGTGGGGCTCCTCAGGGACATTAAACAGCAGCAGGCTGCCCATCATGCCCGCTTGGACTCACACATGTCCCGCGTGGAGTCCAAGTGGGACACACTGCAAGAGATGACGGCGGTGCATAGGGACATATTACAATGCCTCCGCCAGATGAGCAGCAACCAGTCAACACCTCCCTGTGTGCCCACAAAATCTGCTGCTGAAACAACTGCAACTGCCACAGGGAGGCAGGATGACTCTGGCGGAGAGTCCCCTGCCCCGCAGCAGCCTGCACTTGAGGGTCCCCCCAAAGAAGAGAGGTCGTCCGAGGAGGGGCAACTGAGAGGCCGATGGCCATGTGCAACCCCCAGGAAGCCAACACCTGTTCTGGATAATCACCTTTGTGCGCAAACTGTTCACCCTGTTGACTGCAACACAACCCCCACATGACATGGGGAGTACAAGTTGGACCAATGTCTCAGATGACTGTGGACTTGATACAGGACATTTCTGCTACCAGGACTTCTAATTCATCTAGGAACTTAGGATTGCAATCAAAATGTACAGCACTCACCATCCTGTGCACTATTCGCACACATGTATTACAGTAAACACACTAATACACCATACCTGCCTCTGTCGTGATTCCAACGTGGTTACTGTCATGGAGATGATGACCAGCGAAATTACACTGTGCATGCTAACTGCTACAGCAAGTACAACACAGGCATGTGAGTCATGGCAACGTGACACATATGTGGGAGACTCACCACCACGGCTACACAACAAATACACACCTAGGCCATCTGACACATTGCCTACACTGATGTTGCCAGGAAATATGGTGCAATGCACAGACACAACACCTATTCCCAGTCTTAGTCAACTAGCCCACTGGTGCAGTAAGCAAATGTCAGTCAAATGTGTGACCACAGACAACACACATCACAAAGTGAAGCACAGGTTTATTACACATTTGCAACATGTTGTAACCACTACAGATGCAAGGTAATCCCACCTGGCAGCGGGCACACAGTCAACAAGTGTAGAAGGAAGGAAGTCCATGGGTGTGGCACACATCACCTGTAGGGACACAACAGCTACCACCCTGGAAGTCGAATCACGGTGTCGGGGATCACAGTTGACCAAACCACTCTGAAAGTACCCTGTGAAGGACAGAAATGACACACAGTCAAAAGCACTGAAGAACAGGACAGAACTGCAATACTCATGCCCAATACATGTCACAAGATACCCACCCAGAACCAAGTAAGCATGTCAACACTGTTGGGGAGTACAGACTACCTGTAAGGACACATCGCTACACGCATACAGTCATGTAGTACATGGACACACTCAAACAGCACCAGAGCACCACCAACACATATCATGCAAACTCACATCAGTTACATGACATCTCTGGATACTTACATTCAGCTGAAGAAGTTGGTGATGAGCTGTGTGCGGACATCACCATCATCATCATCATCATCATCATCACTGGCATCGTGGTCCAGGCCAGGATCCTCCACAGGTGGCGGACGTTGGTCATCGTCATCCAGGATGAGAGGCAACTCCTTCCGCACTGCCGGGTTGTGGAGCATGCAGCAGACGATGACAATCTTGCACACCTTTGCCGGGGCATATGGGAGGGACCCTCCTGTCTTGTCCAGGCAGCGGAAGCGGCTCTTCAGGAGACCAAATGTCCGCTCAATCACTCTCCTCGTCCGACCATGTGCCTCATTGTAGCGCATCTGGGCTGGTGTCACAGGGTTCCTGAGGGGCGTCAGCAACCACGGCATGTTGGGATATCGGGAGTCACCTACATACAGACAATTGCACATTAGCTGAGTTGGAAAAGAGGGTGGAACACTACATTGCAGAACACACACAATGATACAAAGTCAGTACACACCAACAAGCCAGGCACGCTGGTTCCGCATCTGTGACATCATCCTCGGGATGCGACTACTCCTCATCACGTAGGCATCGTGTGCAGAACCGGGGAAACGGGCACACACGTGTGAGATGGTCATATCTGCAAGACAGACCACCAGTGCATTGACCGAGTGGTAGTGCTTGCGGTTCCTGTATGCCTGCTCCTGGGCCTGTGGTGGTACCAAAGCCACATGTGTCCCATCAATGGAGCCAATGACATGCGGCATCCTCCCCAGGGCATAGAAGTCACTCTTCACGTCAGTGAGTTGTTGGAGTCTAGGGAAATAGATGTACTGGTTCAGGTATATCAACATAGCCTCCAATACATCGCGGAGCACACGGCTGTACATGGTCTGTGACATCCCACCAGCAGTCGCCAGAGTGTGTTGAAAGGTACCGATGGCAAAGAAGTGTAGGGCTGCCATCACCTTCACCTTGGGGGTCAGCGCTGTAGGGTACGGCCGGCCAGGTTGCAGGTGTGGTGCCAAGCGCACTGCCAAATCATCAATCAGCTGCCTGGTGAAGCAGTACCGTCGGATGCTGTCACGTTCCACCATCGTTGCCAGGTCAGGGAATGGTCTATGGACAGCTGGTGCCCTGCAGTGCATAGGTGAAGAAAGAAAGATTGTCACTCACCCCACATATGTGGCATTGTACACACTCAATATCACACGATACATCATTATGAGGCACAAGTACATGATGTGTGCAGTTCCATAAGGACATGTATGGCACATACATGGCCAACATCCAACATCACAGTTCAACAAGTGGCATCAATAAGTCCCAGGTTGTGCCATTGGGTATCATGAGGACGTGTCACATTTCCCATCTCCTGCTGCCACGTTACAAACACACCCCACAGTGACATGTGAGGACAGATGTGCCCCAGGCATCACAGCTCAACGACAGGTAGATTCCCAGGGACCCTGTATTGCCACATGGACACTGGCATGACATGGCGTATCATGTTTACACCACAGCAAAACAACCATGACCCCCACAGGTAGTGGTCCCTGTTGCCTCGGCAGGACAGACATGGACGTCTGTGACACACACACGCACAACATCAAAGTCCATGCACAAACAACATGGATGTGGAGACTGTCTCCCATTGTGCACATGAAATCTGAGACATTGTAAACACAACATGCACACAGACTGTGGAGGACCATCACTATTGTGCCAATGGGTCACCCTGGGTTAAACATACCGTCCCACATGGGACTCAGGGGGCATGTGACATGACATACACATACACCACCGTGAAATGTGACCATGCCACATGCTCAGATATGAACAGTTGCACATCACAGTGGTCATGTACACGAAACACCAAGGATACTGTCCCCATGAACACGTGCACAGCCTGGGGGTGGCTGCCCCAAGTGACACCCACAGAACAACATGTTCACCCCCATACACGGAATAGGTAATGCAGCCTTACATGCCTTAGGATACAGTTTGGACAGGCTGTGGTGTTGTAGGTGTGCCCCTCACTCCCTGGGAAGTATATGTGGCTGGCATATGTTCACCTGTGACAGGCATGGTGACATATGCCAGTGACATGTACAGGGACGCGTTGGACAGCAATGGACCGATCGGTGCGCACACATTGGCCATTGCATTCAATGTGTGCTGGTACGCGTTGTATTCGCAATACGCGTTGGACAGCAATGGACCGATCGGTGCGCACACATTGGCCATTGCATTCAATGTGTGCGGGTACGCGTTGTATCCTGGGTACGCGTTGAACAGCAATGGACCGATCGGTGTGCCCGGCCGGCCCATTGCATTCAATGTGTGCGGGTACGCGTTGTATCCTAGGTACGCGTTGAACAGCAATGGACCGATCGGTGCGCACCCATTGGCTATGGCCTGGCCTGTCAACGGACGGGTTTTCAAATCTTGAACGAGTCTGATGCTGGAAATTCAGTTGGTCACCCACAACAATGTTGCAAATTCATGGGTGTCATGAAGTTGAACTTTTGAAGGATGCTGTGGGCGTGTGTAAGTGGTGCAATTCCATGGATTGGCCAGATTCAGAAGATGCTAATGACTTGGACCTATCACTTTGGACACATGGGACAGTAACTGCCTCTGCAGCACACATATAATGCTGGCTGTTCCCCTGAGAGCTCACTTGCCTGCACTACATGCTCCAGGACGACATCTGCCACCACCACTGCTGCTGTATCTGCACCCTCTGGACCCTGCAATGGCACGTACTGTGGAGAGAGCCCCAGCCTTCAGCACTGAGGAGAACCAGGCCCTGCTGGATAGCCTCCTTCCACAGTACAGCAAGCTGTATGGGAAAGCAGGGGAGCAGGTGAGTGTTCTGTCCACTGCCTTCCTAAATGTGCATGTTGTCTGACTAGCAAGGCTAACAGTCTGCACGCCACTGGCTAGCAGGCTCACTGAGTAGTTGTCACCCCCCATAGTGTGTAGTTACATGCACTGGACAGGTATAGTGCAGTGACAGTGCATTTAAACAAGGTTTTACTTCCCAGGCAATGATACCATGTAGTAACTGCTGGCATACTGTCCATGGCCATCGTTGCACTGCCTGTGTACATCATGTGCCCCTGTGATTGAGACATGTATACACAACTGTGTAATGCACGGATATGTTGCATGTGTAGTAATAGCATTCTCACTTTGTCATCCTCACAGGTTGATGCCCACCAGAAGCAGAAGATATGGCTGACCATCGTCCGGGCAGTGAGATCCGTGGGGGACTACAAGCGCCGGATCCGCAACTGCCAGAAGAGGTGGCAGGACCTTCGGGGCTGGACCCGGAGGATCGCACGAGTCCAGCTGAAGCTGTCGCCTCCTCGCAGGAGGGGCGGACACCGGACCCTGACCCCCACATGCTCAGGATCCTGGCGGTGGTCTTCCCTGATCTGGATGGGCAGCTGAAGGCCAGGGAGCAGCACGGAGGGGGTGAGTCCATGACTGCATTGTGAACTTTGTCTGCCATGCTATGTGCCCTCCTCTGGCCTGGTTAAACTTCCACAGCACATCAGTCATGTGGTCCAGGACCCATGTCCCTCGATTGTGCACTGCCCACTCCTCATCTGATACCCAGGTGTGGCCCTTGCAGTCAGGGAATTGTGTCACTTGGGTACTGTGTCCTTGCAGTTTGCTTGACTCAAGGTGGGGGACAGCATCTGTTCCCCTAACTGTGGTGGGCATCATGGGTGGGTCCATAGCTTACACAATGTCTGTGTTCTGACATGTGATCTGCGTGTTACTTTGATATGTGGTCCAATTGCTGAGCTGATCCACCACATGTGCCTGGGGTAACTGGCACACACCCAAGCTGCGGGTGGGAACAATGTTTGGGCCCCAGGAGTGTGTATATTACGTGTGTCACACATACTTAGCCAGCTGCCTACTGTCCAGGGTTCATCCCTCATTCATGTGGGGCAGGACAGTCATGCCTACTCCAGGCCATGCAATGCACTCTGTACTCCCACTCCCGTGTATCAGCTGACACGTTGTGCTCAGTGATATGTCCCCTCAGGTGTCAGCCTCTGTGTCAGTGTGCTGTGGCTTTGATGTCAGGACTGCTGGGGTGTTTATCGGTTGGGGCTCAGCATGCGACCGGAGATGTGACCATAGGAGACGATACTTGTGTGACACATAGGTGTTTGAACACCTGACCGTGCAGACTGGGGTATGCGAATGTGAAGTCCATGCAGCTGTTTCCCATTCACAGCAGATTGTGAGGTGCTCAGGTTCAGAGGCTTGTGTTACAGGTCACCCATATGTCCAATCAGTATGACCTGGACAGATAAGGGTTCAGATGATGTGGTGTGTGGGGGATGTACATGTGCACTTGTTCAGCTCCAGGACTTGCATTCCCCATGACCTACTATTGTGACACAGTGCAGACTGTTGTTGTGTGGCTGCCCTGCCCATGTGACTGGAGACAGTGATGTATGACTTAGCAGGCATGCCTGTGCCATGGCATGTGACTTCCTATGAGTGATCCTGCAGGGGAGTGACATGTGCTACATGCACACCATAGTGGCAATGGCTATCAGCACATGGGTGCATCATGGTGTCTGTCGCTGGTATGCATCACATGCATTTCATATATCTGACTCTGGGCATCACTTTCATCCGGACACCTGTACTGACTCAGTGGCAAGAGTTGTGATGTGTGCATGTTCACATGCTTCACCGTGTTCTCTGCACCGTCCAACTACTGTGTAGGTGGTGCATGTGTCCACACTGGGGTATTGCCAGCCAACGGACGCCAGACAGATGTGTGCAAGGCCAGGTGGGATGTGAGTGCCATGGTTGACGATCAGACTGACAATTGGCTTCTCCTATTCTGTTTGGGCACTTTTAGCAATGTTCAACTAAGGATGCCAGGCCTTGCTCTGTATTGTGCTGTACTTACTGTGGTGTGTGCATTCGGTGCAGTTGACTGATGTCTGTCTGTTTCACTATTGTTTGCAGATACATCCAGGGCCACAGGAGGGGACAGCTCCACGGACCAGGAGGAGCCGCACCACCACTGCCCTCCCATCGGCTCCCATTCCCGAGGTCCGTGGAGGCTCCCATGTTCGGGAGCGTGTTTCCTTCGGGCCAGGCACCGCACCCCCTGCCCCTGTGTCCCCTGCTGCCCTGAGTGAGGAGTCTGTGTACCTCCTTCGCCAGCTCCATGTAGGGCAGACAGCGATGCTGAGTGTCCTCCATGCACACACCACTCTGTTGACTCAGCTGGTGTCGTTCATGGAGGGCATCTCATCGGGCATGTCTGCCCTACAGAGGGGCAATAGGTCCATGGACTCCTCCCTGATGGCAGCAGTGTCCCTCCTCCAACAGTCCCTAACCCCTCCTGTCTCTGCCCCATCCACACTCCCCAGCACCTTACCTGTACCAAGCACACACACACACCGGCACAGGCACAGACCAGCACAGACACGAGCAGCACACACACACACACACGCCACAGACAAGACGCACACGCACGCACAGTCAGGGGACTGAAACCACACTCACAGGGGATGGGGCCCAGTCACACACACACGCATCCACGAGCTCTGCGCAGTCCACAGTTGCCTCTCCCTCCAAAGCCCCCTCCGTTGCCTCACCTGCAACCCCAAAGACCCAGCGGCTCTTCCTCAGTGACCTCGGCCTCTTCCCCTCCGATCCAGCTGATACAGCATTCAGGGGGAAGAGGAAGCCCACCCACACGGAGCGGAGTGCCCCACGCCCCCGGACACCCTCCCCCAGGCGCAGACCGACTGACGCCCCCATCCGCAAGTCCCCCCGGACCCGGAAGAGCAAGACCCCGCCGCCGCCCTGCAGCTCAGGCACCAAGTCTCCTTCCTCCATCCCTCAGGCCCCCACTCCACAGGTGCCCCCACCACACCTTGCCCCAGGTTCCCCCACCCACAGATACACCATCCCCAAAAGGATCAGGCCTTCTCCCCCTGCCACTTGCTTTCCGGCCCCACACCCACCGCTGCGCTTGTCTGTGCCACTGGTGTGGAGACGGGGCCCTCCCCCTCTGTCCTGCCCACCTTACCTGATCCCCATTCTCCTCCCCTGGAGGTAGGCACTGCAGTGGAGTCCACTACAACCCTGTCTGACTTGGCACTGCAGTGGGGAACCTGTCCACTCCATCTGCACGGTCCCCTGCAGTCTTGCCGGCACCCACACCATCAGAGTCATGCCCCCACTTGTGCCGGCACACACCATGTCAGACACCTCCACTGCAGTTGTCAGTGGCTCTCCAGCACCCACCACCCCTTCCCTGCCTCCTTCTGGTGAGCCATGATCCTGTCCCTGCGGTGCCTGGCCTGCCCCCCCATATGCCCCTCCGAGGGGATTGTCCCTGATTTTCATCAGTGCAGGCATGCGTAGGGTGACATCTGCCACTGTCACCCTGTTTTGACTTTCATGTTGGACTGGCCATTGGCCTTTGTTAATTTTTTGCTGGACATCAACTGTTAGACCCACATATGCTGAATAAAGCACCTTTCTGTTCTCTAGTGCTTTTGCTTCGGATGTACATGTTGTTGATGATGCTAACCATGCCCTTGCTGCAGTGATGGTGATATTTGGTCTCATGATAATGAAGTGTTACTGTGCAGGAACACATGTGGTCCAGGGGGAATGTGTCCTATCCTGTGGTGTATCCATGTCATCCTTAGCAGCATCTGAGGGTGTCATGTGTTCAATATTTGGCAATGGGATTTCCTACTTTCATTAGCCATTTCACATCTGTGGCTTCCACCCCTGCACATCTGTTGTGCCTGCCATTGTTCAATTAGTCTACTTCCCTGACCGTGTGGCCATCTCCACTGGACATGCAGGTTTGGGCATCAATGGGGAAGGACTCATCTGTGTTGTCAGTGCATCATTGCTATACAAGTGTGTTGTATCTGTGCTGATGATTTCGTTGGCACTCCCATGACCAGGCTGATGTGACGGGAGCCTTCATTTGGTGCTAATTGTTGACTGTGTGACCAAGTGCTCAGCTGACATGATGGAGCCCTACTGAGCCAACATATGGCACAGCTTTCCTCACACAGGAGTGGAGTCCCCTCATGGCAGTGTGTACTCCTGTGACATTGCCTGCGCCCAAGGTGTGTATTGTATGAGCATGTCTGTGTGTTCACTTCCGTTTTGCTGTGCATGCTGGGATCCCTAGTGTTGTTCCTGTTTGTGATGCTTGCTGAGTTGACCTATGTTCCCCCAAGTCTTCTCCCTGGATTCTCTGTGATGTGGGTGCATGGCACATTACTGGTCATCAGGGTGTCACCCATAGGTGTGTTTGCTGTCAGGGCTGAGTTTGTGTGCAGACGCAGATGGGTCACAGTCAGGATTCCCCTTGGCACTTGTTGTTTACACCTGTCATGTGATTTCCAGTTTGTGTTATCTTTCAGTGATTGTGACACGTTGTGTGTGTGACTGCTGGCACTCCTCAGGGTCCGGGCTGCAATGTTGGTAGTTGTCTATGTGTGTTCTTTGTGGGTGACCTTGGCTTCTTCATTGGTGTGGGACTGTGGCTGGGATCCCATTGGTTGGTGTGGTATTGCCGTCATGTCCATGTACAGCGTAGTGTGCAGTGTGTCAGACATTCAGGAGTCTTGTTGAGTGGCCATGTGTGATGTGTTTCTGCACCTTGGTTCCCACCCACCACCCTGGGATTGTCATGGGTGCATGTGCAATGTCACCAGTGCATGTGTGCTTCACTGCTGCACATTGTTGGAGGTCGAGGTGTGTGGTGGTGAGTGTGTGCAGATGAGAGTTGTTGCCCGGCTAGACCCCTGCCTCCTTGTTGGCCTTGGCTTACTGGCCGTGCTGATTGATTTGTGCTTGTGTAGGTGTGATGGTAGTTTGTTGCTCAGGACACATGACTGTGGTTCACAGTGTGAACGACATTTAGCTTTGTCATCACAGTGGGATTGTAATGCAGCCCAGGGTCACCACATTGCGGGGGCCCTGGGGGTAGTGCTGTGGTGTGTCTGTGTCTTGCTGTGTCAGTTGCTGTTCCTACATGCCTGTGTGACATGTGTGATTTGTGCTCCCTCTCATCTGACAATGCCTGATTGCCCACATAGGGGATTTGGGGGCACATGCATCAATGTAAAATTTTGCGAATCCTTAATTGCGAATTTTAACGATTCGCAAATAACGAATCGCAAAAACAGATGCAACAAAAAAATTGCGAAAAAATAAAGAATCGCTAAAAATCGCAAACGCTACTGCGAATCCGAAATTTGCGAATTCGCTAATAGCGATTTCGCAAATAGCGACTTCGCTATTTGCGAGTCGCAAATAGCGAATTCGCAAATAGCGAAGTCGCATTTGTGATGCATCTTGATGACATCAGAACCAGGAAGTGAGCAGCACAAGCCCCATTCCCAGTGCACAGTCAGAGGGAGAGGAGGGAGCTGGCTCTGGGAGCTAACTAGCAGTGGCATTGAGCAATTGGAATAACCTGGTAACTGCAAGAAAATGGAAAGCACACAAACAGCAGAGGACAGCCAATCAGGCAGGAAGCGGAAAATGAAATTCTCAGAAAAAGAAAGTGACACACTCATTGAGGGAGTTGTCCACAGCCATGATAAGCTGTTTGGGAAACAATCATTGAAAGTGGCAGAGCAGGAGAAAAGGAAAATATGGATCCGGATCCAGAACCGGGTGAATGCCAGTGGGGTGACACACCGCACCATCGATGACCTGAAGAAAAGATGGTACGACATGCGCAGTCGGGCCAAGGAGCGCATAGCTGCCCGTCTGAAGGAAGCAAGGAAGACAGGAGGGGAACACCGATAGACACTGGGAACACTACCATGGAGGAAATGGTTGAATCCACTATCCAGCCTGAAGCTGTTGTCGGTGTGACACAGCAAGACACGTCAGGAGCAGCAAACACATCTGAAGGTAAGATGACTGCATGTTACCATTGACCTAAATAATAAAGGTAGTACACCACCCCAGTACAGCACAAGTGCACACTCAGAACATCCAGTACACAATGTATCCATGAAGGGAAGTGCATTATGGGAGATGTAGGCAGGTCAAGCATATACAATGTCAAACACACAAATAGGCTAAGAACAACTCAGAACAGTGAACATAGTCCCAATGTAATGCCAAAGTAAAAATATGATCACTGTGACATGACATCCCATACTTAAATTAATGCTGGTTTTGCACTGTTAAATCTCACAGATGCAGAACGTGTAGAAGCTGAGGATAGTGACAACCAGGACATACAGGACATCAGCGCAGTTGAGGATATGGACACACCAGTGTTGCCAACAAATCCATCCAGTGCCCCAAACACACGCAGGGCAACTGTCCCACCACTGGTCACCATGGAGTCTGACGATGAGACAAATGCACCACATGAGTCCAGGCATGGCCCAGCCACATCCATCCCAAATCCACAAACACAGGTCCGCAGAAGTAATGTCAGTGTCCGGCGTAGAAGAGCCAGATCACGCAGAACACAGCAGGAGGAGCAACCAAATGATGTCTGGGGTGGTCTTGAGGGACAGATGCTCCGCATGCAGCGCCTGCAGACCAAGAACACACGTTTAGTGCAGTTACAAATTGGGAAGATGGCAGACAACATTGCAGTACTGTGCGATAGTGTGCAGCAAATGACCAAGGTTATGCAGGAGGGACATGCATCACAGAGAAGAAACCATCAGCAACTAATGCAGCACCTCAAAAGCTATGCCAAATCCAACAATAGGCTGGCCACATCAACTGCACTGCTGGCACGTAGGTCTGTGACCTTGCAAACAGAAATGTGCCATTGGAGCGGGGATGTGGCGAAGGCACTGGACCAGGTAACCAATGCAGTGGAACTGCTGAATGCTACCACAATTGGGGCCAACATGTCCACGCAGGAAGAGGGTAGTGAGGGGGCCTCAAGCTTGAGTAGCATAGCTAGGCCAGTTGCCACTGCAGGAAGACGCAACACACGCAGCAGTACCCCTCAGCTTCCAACATGAGGGATGAGGATGCTGTCTCTGACAGGCGTCTGGGTGTTCGTGGGAGAAAGCGCTAGCCTGCTATATACAATTGCATACCGATATGGTGACGTAACCATGGATGTGATCGGACCTTTTGACTGATTGACAAGTCATTATTTATTTTTAATACACTTATGTCCATTACTTAAGAATCCTGTGCCACTGGCCACATTGAAAGTGTGCTCCGACACTCATGCCATATTTCCTTTGAATAAACCGTTCTGTGATTGTAATATACACTGTTTGTGTCATCATTACTCACCTCAGAAATAGTTTTGTGTGATGTCCAATCTTCTCCTGCACCCTTCTGCTGCGCTTGCCCCTTGTGCTGCACGGCGCTGTGGCACTTGCTGGTCCTCATCCTCGGAGTCGCTGTCAGACACCTCGATCTCCATTCCACCCCTCGTTGCTATATTGTGCAGCATGGCACATGCTGCTACTAGCTTGCAGCATTGTTCAGGGTTGTATTGGAGTGCTCCACCAGTCTTATGGAGGCATCTGAATCGGCTCTTCAGCAGCCCAAATGTGCGCTCTATGATGTTCCTTGTTGATATATGTGCAGCATTGTACCTCTGTTGGTTGGCAGTTGTGGGATTGAGGTAAGGCGTCAGAAGGTAATTACGCAAGGCATATGCGCTGTCACCTGCATCTGGGTAAGCAAAGGGTCAGTGGCAGTTTGACATTGGCATACGTACAATGACTGTGAGTATCACCTACACATATTTACCAAGCAGATGTGCCTCTCCAAATTCTCCCCTGACCAGACGGGTGTGAATGCCACTTTGCCTGAAAATATATGAATCATGTGCACTCCCATGAAATTGAGCCACTATATCAGTGATTATGTATTTTGCATTGCAAACAACCTGAATATTAAGGGAGTGATAGCATTTTCTATTTCTGTATATGTATTCCTGTGCTGCAGGGGACATATTGCCACATGTGTGCAATCGATGCAACCTATGACATGTGGGAAGCAAGCTATCTGGTAAAACTCCTGTTTTGTTTTCGCAAGGTCATGCGCGGTGGTGGGGAAATTGATGTGTGAGCCGATCCTGGCCATCATGGCATCAAGGAATGCTTTGAATATTCTTGAAAGTGCGCTTTGCGACACACCTCCAGCTACTGCAATGACCCCCTGGAAGCTGCCTGACGCCAGTAGGTGTAGGCAACATAGGACCTGCACATGCGTTGGGATAGCATTGGTCCTACGTGTCTGTCGTTGCAGTATGGGATCCAATTCATTGATCAGGTCATGGATCATTGCTGCATTGAGCCTATACTTATCGTATATCTCATCCTCTTGCTGTCCTAGCAAAGTTATGCGGACTCTGAAGATGCGCTCATTAATTCGCCTCCGTCTGTGTCCAGCAGCCAGCAGCCTCATCCTCCTCGCCATCAGGTACATCCCTGCCATTGTGAGATGTGGTAGCTAATTCTGGGTGTGTTTCAATGGGTTTAAGTAGAATTTCAGCTGTATCTGATTTGCACTCATGATTACCACCTGGTTGTGATCCTTCTTATTTTGCACTCGCAAAATTGCGAATTTCAGGTAATTCGCAATTTGCGATTTTTCATGCATCTATTTTGCGATTCCTTATTTGCGAATCGCTATTTGGGGGCGCTAATAGCGATTCGCTAATACTATTCGCAGAATGTTTTGCGATTCTTTAAGTTAGCGAATTGTTGAGTTTTTGCTATTTTGCAGTTGATGCATTGCGAAACGTTATTTTGCGGTCGCAAATGCCATAATTTAGCGATTCGCTACTTTTGCGATTTGTTTTAGGCTTGATGCATGTGCCCCTTGGATCCATGAGTTACCTTTGTGTGGCACTGTATGCACATCTGTGTAATTGGTATTCAGGCCTCCTCATGTGTTGTGTGGTTGCCTGGGGACACTGGCACCCCCCCTCACCTGTTGTGTTTGATGTGCAGTGTGGGTCTGCCTGTTTGTGTTTGTGCATCTGCACCACTGCATTGGCATATCTTTGGTGTGCCATTGGCTGTATGTTGTTTGGTGGGTTTCCCCTGCTGTCCCTGGGACTCCTAGGTCATCGATCAGCACAATGATCATGGTTTGTGTGTCCCATTGCTGCCATGGTATGGTATCTGTTCACCTCACATCTACAGTCTCCACAGGGTATCTGCATTTGTGTGCCCATTGGTGCAAATATGTGGGTCTGCATTCTGATGGTCACTTCTGTCATTTTGTCATTGATGAATGTTGACAGTGTCAGCCCCCATGGGTGATGTTTGTCTGCACATGGCCAAAGGTATGTCTTATTTGCACTGCAGTATTTGCCTCCCCAAATCTATGTTGCAATGGGACACATGCACTACTTTGCCATTGATGTGTTTTATGTTCTGTGACCAGGAATCATCCATGCAGTTTGGCAGTTGCAGCTTTTTCTTTGTCAACACTTGCATTTTGGTCACTGTGATGATGGGGGTTTGGACCCCATTGCCACAATGTTCAAAATGTGCTTCAGCTATGGACCCCACACTTACCTTTTGGTCACTGTGATGATGAGGGTTTAGACCCCATTGCCACAATGTTCATACTGTGCTTCAGCTATGGACCCCACACTTACATTTTGGTCACTGTGATGATGGGGTTTAGACCCCATTGCCACAATGTTCGAAATGTGCTTCAGCTATGGGCCCCCACACTTACATTTTCTTCACTGTGATGATGGGGTTTTGATCCCCATTGCCACAATGGTCATGGCCTGCTTGCATTGTGGGGCCACACACATATATGTGTGGCACATGTGATAGGGGGTCACATTGTATGTTCAAAGTCATGTTCAGTGTTGTAGGTATTTGACACAGTCTACACATGCTTGTCATGGTGTTGGGGGATGTCTTTTTCTTGCATTCCCTAGGTTGTAGTGTGCTGGTTGTGTCATGCATTGTCCATTCTATGAGTGGGGGTGGTGTTGGTGGTAGGCATCCAGCCCCCCATGGGTAGAGGTGGTAGTAGTGGTAGGCATCTGGCACCCCCTGGGTAGAGGTGGTAGTAGTGGTAGGCATCTGGCACCTCCTGGGTAAGGGTGGTAATAGTGACAGGCATCCAGCCCCCCATGAGTAGAGGTGGTAGTAGTGACAGGCATCCAGCCCCCATGGGTAGGGGTGGTAGTAGTGACAGGCATCCAGCCCCCATGAGTAGAGGTGGTAGTAGTGGTAGGCATCCAGCCCCCCATGGGTAGAGGTGGTAGTAGTGGTAGGCATCTGGCACCCCCTGGGTAAGGGTGGTAGTAGTGGTAGGCATCTGGCACCCCCTGGGTAGAGGTGGTAGTAGTGGTAGGCATCCAGCCCCCCATGGGTAGAGGTGGTAGTAGTGACAGGCATCCAGCCCCCCATGGGTAGGAGTGGTAGTAGTGACAGGCATCCAGCCCCCCATGAGTAGAGGTGGTAGTAGTAGTAGGCATCCAGCCCCCCATGGGTAGAGGTGGTAGTAGTGACAGCCATCCAGCCCCACATGGGTAGGGGTGGTAGTAGTGACAGGCATCCAGCCCCCATGAGTAGAGGTGGTAGTAGTGGTAGGCATCCAGCCCCCATGGGTAGAGGTGGTAGTAGTGACAGGCATCCAGCCCCCATGGGTAGGGGTGGTAGTAGTGACAGGCATCCAGCCCCCATGAGTAGAGGTGGTAGTAGTGGTAGGCATCCAGCCCCCATGGGTAGAGGTGGTAGTAGTGACAGGCATCCAGCCCCCATGGGTAGGGTGGTAGTAGTGACAGGCATCCAGCCCCCCATGAGTAGAGGTGGTAGTAGTGGTAGGCATCCAGCCCCCCATGGGTAGAGGTGGCAGTAGTGACAGGCATCCAGCCCCCCATGGGTAGGGGTGGTAGTAGTGATAGGCATCCAACCCCCCATGAGTAGAGGTGGTAGTAGTGGTAGGCATCCAGCCCCCCTTGGGTAGAGGTGGTAATAGTGACAGGCATCCAGCCCCCATGGGTAGAGGTGGTAGTAGTGACAGGCATCCAGCCCCCATGGGTAGAGGTGGTAGTAGTGGTAGGCATCTGGCACCCCTGGGTAAGGGTGGTAGTGGTGGTTGGCATCCAGCCCCCATGGGTAGGGGTGGTAGTAGTGACAGGCATCCAGCCCCCATGGGTAGAGGTGGTAGTAGTGACAGGCATCCAGCCCACCCTGGGTAGGGGTGGTAGTAGTGGTAGGCATACAGGCCCCTATGTGTATGTGTGGCATTGGTGAGGGCCATCCCGCCCCTATGGTGCTGCTGTTGCTGGTGTAGGTATTTCTGCATCCCTCTGTGTGTGATGTGTCGGGTACGTGTAGTTTGTTTTTGTTGTTGGTGTCTGACTTACCTTCTGCGCCGTACGCGTCCGTGCCTGTTCCGGTAATAGAGGTAGAATATTGGTAGGATCGGCACGAAGGGATTCATGGTTGGTTCGTCTCGTTCATCTTTCTCTTTGCTTCGCCTCGTCCTCGTCGCTGGCTTGTTCGTCTTGTAGCCGTGGATCGTGTTGTGGCGTGAATCGGAGCTTATGTGCGCCTCTCCCGGATGCTTTGACGTGCCGTGCGTAGCGGCGGGTTCGGCGCGTACGGGAAGCGCATCGTACTTGTCCGGCCGGACGGGGCTGCATTTTTGCTTCCGTGCGGCTCGATTCTGCGATTCCGGATCCGCCTCGGTCTGAGTTCAGGTCCTGTATTGGGTGAGTACGACTGGGTCGGGATTTGGGCAGTTGTGCGCATCGTACTTGCTCGTTCGGACGTATGTGCGGATCGGTCGGGAAACAGGCATTCGCCTGGATTTTTTCCCGACCGAATGGTATTAGGTGCGCCTCCGACCGGGATCGGAATCGACCCCATAGTCTTTTGTTGGTTTTTATGAACATGTGATGTCAGAAAAAAAGAGTTTAAAATGTGGAAATGTAATGGTGCTCGATGTGTGAGCAAGGCAGGGGATCCTGCCGAAACGCGTAGCAGTCTTTCTTATGGAATAAAATATTTGGAACCTTACCTTCGTTTTGCGGTGTCGTCTTTCTGGTGGAACAAGTGGTAACCGGAAGTGGTGAAGGATATATATATATATATATATATATATATCGCAAAACAAAGGATGCGGCACTCTTTAGCAGACTTTTTCGTGCAGGTTTATTTTCAGATCGTCACTCCACCAACGCGTTTCAGCCTCACTCGGCTTTTCTCACGGTCAGTGAGTCTTTCTTCTACAAACATTTTATACTTGCCCACGTGGCCTTAAGGTGGCATTGTGGGATTTGTAGTTTGGAAGAATAATATAAAACTTTATACATATATACAAGAAAGACAAAATGATAATAGAATTGAATCAAAATTTACAACACTGGTATGATAAAAACCTAATCAATGATGATGAAAGGAAATTCCTAACTAAGGAACATCCAACAATACCATGTATATATTTTTTGCCCAAAATTCATAAGACTCTGATCAATCCCCTGGTAGACCTATAGTTTCAAGTTGCGATTCACTGTACGAAAACTTATCTCAATATGTGGACAAATTTTTAGCCCCCATTGCTCAAAGAATGAGCTCCTACTTAAAAGATACTGGAGACTTCCTCAGGATTCTAACAGGTATGGTATGGAATCCAGAATACCTGTTAGTTACCATAGATGTTGTATCGCTTTACACATCAATAAGGCATGAAATTGGATTAACAGCATGCAAGTATTTTCTCAAACAACGAAATGTATCAGAACTAGAACACACGGAAATGCTTCTTAAAATGATACAAATATGTCTAACTAATAACATTTTTCTGTTTAACAAGCAAATGTTTAGACAAGAGTGTGGTACTGCCATGGGAGTTTCTTTTTCCCCAAATTATGCTAATATCACTATGGGGTGGTGGGAAAGGACGATTGCATGGGACTCAGACAACCAGGATGCCTTGGATAAGATCATCCTATGGGTACGATACATTGATGATTTATTTGTAGTTTGGAATGGAACAGAAATGGGATTTCGAGAATATTTTTCCAAACTAAATAACAACCAAATAGGTCTAACGTTCACATGCACGACTCACAAAAGAGAAATTTACTTTTTAGACATCAAAGTGTATATAGAGGATGGGAAAATACAAACTACCTTATTCAGAAAAAAAACTGCCACCAATAGTGTCTTGCATGGGACATCTTTTCATCCAAGATCATTGATCAATAGTATACCATATGGCGAATTCACACGCATGAAGAGAAATTGCTCAAAAGAATCAGATGCAGAACAAAAGATTAATGAAAGTAGAAAAAGATTTAAACTGAGAGGCTACAGCGATCGAACACTGAAAAAATGTAAACAACGAATTGACAATAAAACAAGGGAGGAAATCTTAATTGAGAAACCAAAGAAGATTACCGGTAATCATATACCTCGATTCGTTACTACATACAGCAAAGAAAGTGGGAGAATCGTGAATAAAATGAAGAAATACTGGCATTTAATCTCAAAAGATCCAGATATAGGTAAACTGGTGGGCATGAAACCGGTAGTGACCTATAGGAAAGCAACATCGCTTCAAGACCGAGTAGTAAGAAGCTACTTTCAACCCATTCAACAAACTAACTGGCTTACAGAGCAACAGAAAGGATTCAGAAAATGTAACTCATGTAAAGCTTGCAAAATAGGTAAAAATGTCACCTCCATTTTGGAACCAAATGGTAAATCAATCAGGATAAATCAAACCATTACATGCACCTCGAAATTTGTAATCTATGTCATAGAATGTAAATGTGGTATGAAATATATTGGAAGCACCACGTGCATGTTAAAAAAGCGCATACTTGAACACAAACGCGCTGTCAAGAATGCGGATATGACATATGCAACTGCTAAACACATGAGCAAATGCCAGAATGGAGATTGGAAATCGATGGTTTTTTACGGAATTGATATGATCCCACAAGGTGAACGTGGTGGGGACAGAATTAAAAGGTTAAGACAAACAGAATCCCGCCTCATTATAAGACTCAGGACAAAAAGCCCAAGGGGGATCAATAATGATGAGGAACTTTTTGTACACTTGGACTAATTGACATCTAAATATAAACATGTTAGTCACTGTCTCATAATGCCAATTGCATACTATACAGGGGTACTATACCCTGTTATACAGTATAAAATACCAATGCAGACTGATGTTTATTTATCAAATTTGAACATTTATGGTACTATACCATGTCTAAGATTTGAAAAATGTATATGACATGACAAGGTTTGAACTAAGCAAACTGAATTATTCAAGATGTAATGTTGCATATGATCGCTAATGTTGACATAAGACGCTATGTGTCTTTCTTGTATATATGTATAACGTTTTATATTATTCTTCCAAACTACAAATCCCACAATGCCACCTTAAGGCCACGTGGGCAAGTATAAAATGTTTGTAGAAGAAAGACTCACTGACCGTGAGAAAAGCCGAGTGAGGCTGAAACGCGTTGGTGGAGTGACAATCTGAAAATAAACCTGCACGAAAAAGTCTGCTAAAGAGTGCCGCATCCTTTGTTTTGCGATTTAATACATTGGGCCTGGATCCAGCCCCCTTGCAGAGCACCCGCTGTTGAGCGCTTTCGGAACCAAAGGATCACTGTTGGGAAATATATATATATATATATATATAAAAATTGTGGTATAAAGGTAGTGATTATACATATTTATTTTATTGATGTTATGTATTGAGTTATATTTTCTTGGGTTTATTTATATTTATTTGGTAATGTAATGTGAACATTCTATTATTTAATATGTGTATATATTATTTGTTTGGTTTAATGTTTTCTTTAATGTATAATGTCATTATTTTTATGATGAGTAATTAAAAATGTACTTATTTTAGCAATATTACTGTTGTCATTGTGTGAAGCGATATTTTTGACAATTTATATGTTTGTTTATGGGGAACGATATTTTTGTAACTGATATTTTTGTATTCAATATTATTAAAAAACAATATTGTTAACAGCAATATTTTTGTTCTTCATAATTGTTGTTTTGTTAGATAAGTATAGAAAGGCTATATTTTTGTTCATGAGATTTATTTTCCAATATTTTTGTGTATCAATATTCTATGCCTCGATATTCTGTCTTTGAACCCTCTAACTCTGTGGCAGTCTGTGTCTTATTCATTATAAATTCCTTCATTGAATTTAGCACACACCTTACAGCTTAATGCAAAGAGGCCTCCAGACTGATTTGTGCTGCGCCCATAATGCTGCAGAGGAAAAGGACTTCCTGCATCTTACTTGATCCTGCCCTCCCAATAATGAATATTGGGAAAAGGTTACCACTGCTATTGTTAATATGACTGAGAAAAAAGTAGCACCCGGGCCCAAAACAGTGCTTAATTTGTGTCAGTGGTTTCCGGTGCTCAGCATCAGCACTTATTTCACAGGGCTATGTCTACTGAATTTTCCGTCCCTGGGCAGTGGGCACAGTAATTATTAAAAGTGAATAAATCTGTTCTCCTTTGGATGTCTGCCTGTTATGGCTAACACAGCCTGATCCAGAAACGATGACTGCATCACAATATTGATGTCAGCAATGCATACCTGCCTTTCACCAAGGAACATCATAATTTTCGAATTCCATTGGTAAATTGTGATTGAGGGCAGCTGATGGCTGTGCTAGGAGGGGGAGGCCGGCAAAGTTCAGGATAAACTTTGGAATGTCGTGGAGCAAATTAAAAGTGCATAGCATACTGTTTGTATCAGTTTGCACTGAACTGAAACCAGCTGAAGCTGTCTATAATACTGCCTTTACGTGCTTGCGGCCTGGCCCAACCCGAACTGCAGTCACTGTCAGAACTCGGTGTGCATGTGCTGCTCTGCACTACCACTGTATAAAAACTGCTAGCACTCTAATTGCTGTGCTGCGTGAGCCTGGCAGTGGCAACATTACAGAGAGCAAGCATGGCAGTCCAAGCAGAACAGTAGACACTGGCACCCGCCTGCCTGGCCTCCACTGATTAGAGCATGACGGTGACCTGATGTGACCAGCCATCACCACATCATCCCTCCTTACTGAGCAGGTAAGTGGAGGTGGATAGGTCATTGGGGGGATGGTGTGGCCTGAGCAAGCACTGCCACCATTGTAGGGACTCCAGTCCATCGGCCGGTCCGACGGGCTCAGTCTCTCCAAACGCCCTCCGTCCGCCCGGCATCATAATGGGGTGGGCGGACATGCAGGGTCTGATGGTGGTGGGATATAATCATACAGTTTACTGTTATCGAGTGGAGGGTCATTAAATGGAGGGTGGTACAAAACAGTGGAGGATAGTGTTGTAAAGTATACTGTCGTACAGTATAGTATCAGAGAGTGGAGTGGAGTAGAGTGGTATGAGGTGCACTTGAGTAGTATAGACTGGAGTGGCATAGAGCGGAATGGCATAGAGCTCAGTGGCGTGGAGTGGCATAGAGTAGAGTGGCAAACAGTTAGGTGGGCTAGAGTAGAGGGGTGTACAGCGGAGTGGCGTAAAGTGGAGCGATGTAGGAAGGATTAGCCTATAGTAGAGTGGCATACAGTTTAGTGGCATACAGTGTAGTGGTATAGAGTGGGATAGCATACAGAGGAGAGTGGTTCAGTGGAGTTCCATACAGTTGAATAGTGTAGAGTGTTGTACAGTGTAGTGGCATACATTGGAATAGTGTAAACTGGAATGGCATACAGTGCAGTGGTGTACAGTGAAGCATGGTTGAGTAGACTGGCATACAGTGCAGTGACGTAGACATGGAACATCGTAGAGTGGATTGGCATTGAGCAGAGAGGTATACAGTGGAATGGTGTAGAGTGGACTTGCATGGAGTGGAGTGAGGTACAGTGTACTGGCATAAAGTCGCATAGTGTAGAGTAGAGTGGCGTACAGTGGAATAGTGTACACTGGAGTGGGGAAGAGTGTAATAGCATAGACTATAGTGGAGTGCCGTACAGTGGAGTAAGGTACAGTGGAGTAGTGTTGAGTGGAATAATGTTGAGTTTAGTGGCATTAAGTCTAGTGATGTACAGTGGAGTGGTATATAGTGGAATAGCATAGAGTAGAGGGTCATACAATGGAATGGCTTAGACTGTAGAGGCGTAGAGTGTAGTGGCATACAATGTAGTGTTGTACAGTGTAATACCATGCAGTGGATTGTGGTAGAGTGGAGTGGCATATTCTGCAGTTGATGAAAATAGAGTGCCGTAGAGTGGAGTGGCATCTAGTGGAATAGCATAGAGTGTAGTGATGTACCATGAAGTGGTGCAGAGTGGAATGGCATAGAGTAGAGTAGCATAGAGTTTAGTGTCGTAGAGTGGAGTTTCATCCAGTGAAATAGCATACAGTGAAGAGGTGTACATTGGAGAGGGTACAGTGAAGTGACATAGACTGGAGTGTAATAGAATAGAGTGGCATTCAGTATAATAGCATAAAGTAGAGTGGTGCTGCGTGGAGTGCCCTAGAGTGGAATGAGGTGGAGTACAGTGGAGTGGCATACTGTGGATTAGCGTACAGTGTAGTGGTGTATAATGGACTGACCTAAAGTGGAGTGACATGGAGTGGAATAGCGTAGAATGGAGTGGCGTAAAGTGAAGTTTCATAGAGTGGAGTGGCATAGAGTGAAGTGTATTAATTGAAACAGATGTAGCGTGAAAGTGTGTGAACAAATGTAAATTTAATGTGGCAGGAATATACATTATGATGTGCACATGTTCGTTTTTGGAAGTGGCCTAGAGGGGAAATGACCTTTACAACGTGGTCGTTACAACGCGATGCTTTTACATCGCAGTCATTACAACGCAAATCATTACAACGACTTGCGCTGGATGGCGCCCTAGACTAAGGAATAGTAAGATTTACTATTCCAACACCTTCCCTACTGTACGTAGACTGGAGTTGGAATAGTAAATCATACCATTCCTAAGTCCAGCGCCCTCCAGCGCAAGTCGTTGTAACGACTTGCGTTGTAATAACTGCGATGTAACGTACCGCGTTGTAATGGAACGCGTTGCAACGTCACATATTCGCCTAGAGTGCAGTGGGGTGGAGTACAGTGGAGTGGGGTACTGTGGATTAGCGTACAATGTAGTGGGGTATAATTGACTGATGTAAAGTGGAGTGGCGTAGAGTGGAATAGCAGAGTGTAGTGGCATAAAGTGAAGTGTCATAAAGTGGAGAGGCATAGAGTGAAATGTGTTAATTGAAACAGACGTAGTGTGAAAGTGTGAGAACTAATGTAAATGTCATGTAGCAGGAATATACATTATGATGTGTAAATGTTCATTGTTGCTAGTATCCGTAAATAGTGTAAGTAGTGTTAAACTTATAACTTTTACAAAATATACTTATATAGTGTACCCTCTTTATACCATGGTATGTTTATGGCATACCATGGTACATATGGCTGAGAAGTGAATATGTGCTTGGCTAATGGCTGTGTTTGCCAAAGGAAAAGGCATCCATGTTGTTTTTATCATAGTTTTGCTGCTTTCTGCGGTCTGTGTTTCGCTGCATTCTGAGTTAGGATCTTACTTATAGGTAAGTATTAGGTTTTATTGTTGTTCACTATCTATTACCATTTTATTCAAGTGGCAATAGGTGGAGATTTTTATTTACACATTTTTTTAGCAGTATAGGGTAAATTGCACTTTTTTTAAGTAGTGCGATAATTTTTCATTATTGTAAAAATATATTAGAAACATATAACACTTAGGTAAATGAATAAAAATAATATAATAATATACATTTCAAATAAAAACAGTTTTTAATAAATAGTAAACATAAAAAGATATAATTTAAAATATATACCAGCAATTAAAAGAAACAGCAAAAATAATGTATTTAACTCTAATTAAAATAAAAGTAGGAAAAGTATTACACTTGAAAGGGGTTACATTTACTATTCCCACTTCAACTTAAATAAACTCAGGTAAAATATTGAACTTCAGATGAGTGAGTTAGATTAACTGTTCTCACTCCAATCTCATGGTTTGGATTTCGGAGGGAGGGGTTACATTTACTATTCCCACTCTTATTTAAGCAACCCAAGGAAACAAGTTAGACTTCAGAAAGACTACATTTACTATTCCTCTCCAATCTAAGCAACAGTACGAAAAGTATTGGACTTCAGAAGGGTTGGACTTTCTATTCTCACTCTAATCTAGGCAACATTAGGGAAGGTGTTGGATTTAGGAGGGATTAGAGTTTCAATACCCACCCCAGTATAAGCAACAGGTAGGGAAAGTGTTGGACTCTGGACAGGTTAGATTTGCTACTCTCACTCCAATCTAAGTAACAGTAGGAAATGTGCTGGACTTCAGAGGGGTTCAATATGCTATTTTCACTCGAGTCAAAGCAGCAGTAGGGAATCTGTTAAACATCTGAGCGGTCAAATTTACTATTTCAATTCCAACCTAAGCAAAAGCAGGGAAAGTGTTGAATTTCAGAGAGGTTAGATTTGCTATTTCCACTGCAATGTAAGCAAAGCTGGGAAAGTGTTGGACCTCAAAGGGATTATGTTTACTATTCGCACCCCAATATATACAACAGAAGGAAAAGCATTGGACTTCAAAGGGGTTACATTTACTATTCTCACTCCATCCTAAGCAACAGTAGGGAAAGTATTGGACTTCAAAAGGGTTAGATTTACTATCCACACTCCGATTAAGTAACAATAAGGAAAGTATTGGAATTGGATGGGCTAGATTTACCATTCCCACTCCAATCTAAGGAACAGTAGGGAAAGTGTTGGACTTCAAAAAGGTTACATATGCCATTCCAACACAGTCATCAAAAAAAAATTAAATACCTAAAAACATAAAATAAGTAACCATATTTAAACAAAAAAATATATATTGTATACATTTAATAAAATGCTACATTTATTATAAATATACAAAATAAATGGATAAATAAATGAAATATTGAAGTATACATGCATAGAATTCACTTATCTTGCTACTACTGAAAAAACCCACAAACAGCAAGAAAATAAATTAAAATATAAATAAAACAATAATAAAATAAAAATAAAATAAATATATGAAACATATACAAATGATAAATATATACTTGGTTATAAATATTATTAACTATCTCTTACATAGCCTAAATCAAACAACAATTTTTCATATAAAATAGTCAAGGAAAAAAATATATAATTTATGAATTAAATATTTAAATAAAGAGAGCTATTTTAATTTAAATATTTCTCACCGTATTCCCCCTACAAACCAAACACACTACTAAATTATGGATGACTAATCATACTATACAAAATATAAATTAGAAATCCAAATCCAAAATTAAACCCAAATAAATGAAAGAACAATTAAACAATTACAACATATACATAATAACCAATTAAATATTTAATTTACCTTATATTACTTAACATTAAAAAACAATTCTTTAAAGTTTAATTAACTTGGAGGGGCGTGGCTTGAGCAGCCACAAGATGGCCGCTTCCCGCTGAGGCTCCGCGTCCGAGCGGATCCCTTTTCATCCTAAGGAGCGGACCTGCCGAATTATATACAAAATGGAGTGAATATCTGCACGGAGCGGGAGCAGGGGCACAGGTAGCATATTTTTATTCCTTATTTTTTGCTGCCTTTTGCCCTGTTTCCCTCGCGTCCCGCTCCTGTCAGAGTTGCAGGCCCGCCATTTTGTTTGCGCTGCCGATATTCCGGGAATTGCTCCCGTGTCGTTGATAGAGCGGCGCTGGGGTTCGGGCGCCACTGCCTTTTTCTGCTTTCCTCCTCCCTTGCTCAACTGCGTTGGCAATATAGATAGCGCTGCATGCGCCTTTGCCTGCTGCTTCCTGAGGAGAGGGTGATGTATGGAATCCCCTCACGGCCACACTGTTCACCTGGATGTTTCAAGACGAGGAGAAATGTTTAACCTCTGGACTGCACTGCTACTGGAGCGGTTTATTTATACACTAATTTTGGTGCTATGGGACTTTTGTCATCTGATATTACTGCTTGCCTCCGCCTTTCCTCCTAAACGCTGGCTGGACGCATACCAAAGCGTTTTTTTTCTTTTTTTCTTTTCTTCCATAAGTGGTCCTCAACCTGGCTGGTTATGCCTCAGAAAGGAATTGGTCATTTCTAAGGGTTGATGCTGCATAACCTACGCCTCTATTGTTGTGTCATTAACTGTGTTTCGTTGCTGTGGACTACATTTGAGGTGCCTACCATATTTTCAGGGTCACTCTGGATATCTTTTATCCTTTTCTTACATGGAGCAATCTTCCTCCCCTGCTCCGAGAGATACGTCAATAAAAATGGCTACTATCCGCAAGGATTCGAATGCTGCTGCATCTTTCAAACGTCATAAAAAGGAACCGAATTCTCCCACCAAGTCTCCTCTACCCATTACCATGGAAGACCTCATGGAAGAGCTCAAGCATATCAAACCCTTCGTGATTGACACTAATGCTACAATTCAACGGCTGGAGGAGAAGTGGTCCAGTCTAGAGGCTCGGATGTCTGAGGCGGAGCGGAGAATCAGTGACACTCAAGATGTAGTTCCTCGGGTGGCGGCCATGTCAAAGGAAATTGCTCTTCTTAAAACGCAGACAGAAGATTTGGAAAACCGCAATAGGAGAAATAACCTCAGAATTTATGGTATCCCGGAGGGAGAGGAGGGCGCGGACATGATTACTTTTTTGAAGACTCACATTCCGAAAATTGTTGGCCTTAAGGATGGCACTCCTCTTAATTTACAGCGTGCACACCGCATTGGCCCTAGCTCTAGGGACCAATCCGTGGCTTCAGTCGTTGCTCGTCCTAGAGGAATAATTGTTCTATTCTTGGAATACACTGAGCTCCTGATGGTCCTTTCAGCTGCGAAACTCAGAAAGCAGATGTTGTGGTCTGGCCAAAAAGTCTTCTTCTCTCAGGATGTGGCGCGGGCAACTGCAGCTCGCCGCAAAGAATTTCTATCTCTTCGCCCTGATCTCAGATCAATGAACGCTAGATATGGCCTCGTACATCCTTGTTTCTTCAAGGTTACCTATATAGAACGCTCCTATTCCTTTGATCGTCCTGAAGATCTGCGCGAATTTATCTCTCGCCATAAGAAGGACACGATGGATGTTGGGGGCTCCTGAAGAATGTCCTACTACAGTTCTTCTACAATTACTCTGTATTCATTTTAGTGTTTGGATGATTTTTGCTCTTACTTCCTAGGAGTTAATATAGTTTTGTTGTATTCATTGTTAGATCGCTTGATTTTGTTCGATGCTCTCTGGAAGCCATTTCAGAATGTTGTTAATGTTTATCTCCTTCGACAGATGTCTTCCTCCCAATATCCAACTCCTTTCCTGATGTGTCCGCGCCCTGTACCTTCCCATCCTGCTCCTCATGTTTACAGTTTATCCTGATGTTTGGTAAGTGTCAGTCTTTTCATGAGTCACCCTGTTCAGTGGTCGGTTTGTTTCTCTTTATTCAATGTATGTTTCTCCTATGCGACGCTCTTTCCCTATTTCTTTTTCTATTTTCTCAATTACTTAGCTCCCTGCTATGTATTTGCTCTTTATATATGTATCGGGTTCCGATGGTTCCGGTTGTCTTGGTGGATTCTGCCATCTGTCCTTCTTTTGCTGCTCCCCGCCTCCACATGCTTTCTTTTTCCTTTCCTTGGATTTGTATTCCGTCCTTCCTGACCGAAGTCCTTCGACTCTGTGTCAGCTTTTTGATGTTTATCACTGACTTTCTCTTTCTTTTTCTATTTTTTCCTATTCTTTATCTTCCGGTTTTCCCCCTCTTTTCTTTATTTAGTTCTCCTGTGTTGTCCTATCTTCCTCCTGCTATTTCTCTTGAATGTGTCTTTTTTCTTTTTCTTCTTTTCTCATACGTCCTTCCTGTATCTCATACTCTCCTTTTCCTCTTTACAATCCTGATTTTTTACTCCTTTTTTCCTCTCCTTTATGCATATTTTTCTTTGTCTCCATGCATCAGTATTATCTTCTTTGGTCATTGGCACATTAAATGTAAAATTCTACCGAATTTTGGAATGCTCATGGTGTTGAATAATGCTCTTCTTTTCTGCAATGACTGATAATATTCGAATTATTTCATGGAATGTAAAAGGACTGCGTAACCCTATCAAAAAACAGCGTGTACTTACCCATCTTTCCAAATTACAGTGTAAAATTGCGATGCTACAGGAAACACATCTTAATGACAATAATGTTAATTTACTCAAAAAGCAATGGGTGGGACACGTGTATAGCTCCCCATCTCAAGACAGGAAGAATGGAGTGGTAATACTCTTTCACAAGTCATTATCCCTTACTGTGGAGAGAGAGGAGAAAGATAAGGATGGTCGGTGGCTTCTCCTTCATACTATTATCAATGGATCCCGTATCTCCCTGCTTAACATTTACGGACCCACAGGCATTGATTCACAGTTTTGGCAATCCATGTCCCACACTCTCCACTTGTGTTCTGACTCTAATCTAATTGTGGGTGGTGACTGTAACCAGATCATGGATCCCTTTATAGACAGGAAGTCCTCCTCCAGATATACCCCCACCAAAATGCAAAAAACTTTTGCTAATACTATTCTTTCGAGGGGTCTGACAGATGCCTGGAGAATATATAACCCTGTTAGCTTGGAATATACTTTCTATTCTCCTACTCACAACTCTTCCTCTAGAATCGACTATATTTTCTTGAGTCCCCATCTTTTTTCCAGTCTACTTCATGCAGTGATTGGCTCCATTCTTATCTCTGATCACGCCCCCATTTTAATTACTTTGGATCTCCCTTCCCCTCCGTCTAAATCCCGTCGTTGGCGTTTTAATAACTATCTCCTTAAAGATCCTTCCTTCCTTGCACGCCTTAAAGAATTTGCGTCGGAATTTTTTCTTCTCAATGGCAGCCCAGACATGCCCATTCATACGGTATGGGATGCATTTAAATCTACTGTGCGAGGCTTCATTATTAACTATGTAGCAAGTAAAAGGAAACAACTCCGCAAGGAATCTGCTGATATACTATCCTCCATTAAGAAATTGTAACATGAGTACTTTTCCTCTAATAAACCTGATACCCTTAAGAATTTAGTTCAGGCAAAACTTGACTTCAATAAGAAATCTACGGAAGAGGCTTCAGGGACCTTATTAAAAATTAATTCCAAATTCTATGGTGGTCGCAATCGAGCCAGTAGAATGCTGGCGAGTTACCTGAAGATTAAATCTCAAAGATCCAGAATAGTCAAAATTATTGATGATCATGGTACTCCTCGCTTTAAAAATGAAGAGATATTGAATTGTTTTACAGATTTTTATAAGACCCTATATACCCCTGAATCCTCTCCCTCGGATGCGGACTTGGACTCTTATTTCGACTCATTACCTCCCCGCTCCTCTCCTCCTCCGGATTGTTCCATTCTGAATCAAAATATATCTATATCTGAGATTACTTCTGCTTTGTCTTTGTTACCTAAGGATAAGGCTCCTGGCCCGGATGGTCTTTCTACCGAATTTTATTCCTGTTTTTCCCATATCCTTCTGCCTCATCTTTTGTCTCTCTTTAAACATTTTATTTCCAATGGTGAGCCCCGAGGATCCTTTTTAGAAGCCATGATTTGTTTAATTCCCAAAAAGATAAAGATCCTTCCTTGTGTGCTAATTATCGCCCCATCTCTTTGATCAACCTTGACTGTAAAATTTTTGCAAAGATATTAGCCCTTCGTATTAATCAAGTGCTTCCAGATTTGATCGGCTCTGAGCAGACGGGGTTTGTTAAGGGTAGGACGATTGCGGATAACTCTAGAACTTTTCTTAATATTATACATCTCGCATCTAAAAGTCTCTCCCCTATGGCTGCCATAACTCTTGATGCGGAGAAGGCCTTTGATCGCGTCCATTGGTCTTTCATGATGCGTGCCCTTAAATGGCACGGTTTTGGCCCCTATTCTGTCTCTTATTAACTTACTATATTCTTCCCCATCTACTTCTGTTTTTGTCAATGGTTCTCAGTCCTCTTATTTCCCTTTACAAAGGGGCACGCGTCAGGGTTGTCCTCTTTCCCCTTTATTGTTTATCCTCTCTCTTGAGCCCTTTCTTCATTCTCTGCGACACTCTTCCTCCTTCCGAGGCTTTACTCACAAAGCCGTGGAAATTAAATTCACTGCTTACGCTGATGATATTATGTTATATGTTTCAGACCCTTCTACCTCTTTACCCGCTTTCACAGATCTTCTTTCTTCTTACTCTGCTCTCTCCGGTTATAAATTAAATTTCTCCAAGTCTGAGGTGCTCCCATTAAATAAATATTGTTTGAGGAGTATGTTTGATGATGTTGATTTTAAATGGAATACTGATAATATTACCTGCTTGGGGATTAGATACTCATCTTCCATTGCAAAAACGATTCAGCTTAACCTGGAAGAAGCTCTTTCAAAAGTAAATCACTTGACAAACAGCTGGTCCCCGCTTTTTCTGTCATGGTGGGGTAGATTAGACACAATCAAAATGATGTTGCTCCCCATTATTAATTTCTACCTGTCCATGCTACCAGTAAAACTTCCCCTCAAGTTTTTAAAACCCTCAATGGTGCTTTGAGTAAATTTCTCTGTAACGGTCGGAAAGCCCGTATTTCATTAGCATTTTTGTCTCTTCCTAAAGATCAAGGGGTGTTCTTTTCCCAACTTCCGGCAATATCACTCCTTCTTTCTTCTCCGCCAAGTGCTATCGTATTTATTTGCTTCAGAAGGAGATCCCACTTCTGTTTGGCATAGATTGGAAGAATCTCTCATTTTCCCATTCCCTTTCTCCATGTTAGTCAGTTTTACTCATCCCCTCGCTCTTTCAATTATCCAACGATTTCAAAGTTTATTTCCTCCTTTCATCCTGTTAAGTGTAAATCTTCCAGCCCGCTACAAATATTTTTAGACTCACCTCTGTGGTTTAATAAGTCCATCAAGCTGTCAAATCGAACTATCTATTGGAAAAAATGGGCTGATAAAGGGATCCTTCTCGTTAAGCACTTAATACAGGATTCTGTCTTTCTCTCTTCACAAGAGGTCCAATCTAAATTTGACGTACCTGATTCCTCACTTTCCAAATATGATTCTTTAAGGCTGCTATTGACAAATCAACTGTCCCTCCTTTCTGGATCTCCCCCACTTCCCCGGACCCCTGATAGAACCTCTGCTCATTACTTCCTCCATTCGGGCTTCTCATATCTACAAATATCTTCATTTTTCCTCTCATAGCCGTCCTAAAAGCAAGGTTGAGCTCTTGTGGGAATCAGATTTACAGCATACCCTCTCTATACACACTTGGAACTCTCTTTGGACATGCATACACCGTACCTCATGCACTGCTAGTACCACTCAGACTCTATATTATTTTTATCAGCGATTATTTTTGACTCCACTCACTCTCTCCAAATTTAGTTCAGATATATCTCCGAATTGCTGGTCATGTCCCAATACTCTGGGCACATTAATGCATTCCTTTTTCACTGTCCTAATGTTGCTCGATTTTGGACCAAAGTATGTGAATCAATCTCCTCCATTTGCTCTGTTAATTTTCCTTTTGACATTCACTCCATATTCTTGGGAAGCAATTCTATAAAATGGTTTGGGTCGCGCAAGGTGGGTATTTTTGTGGACCTGTTAATTGCTATTGCCTTTCAGGTAATTACCTCTAACTGGAAAGATGCTACTAAAGTCTCTTTCTCTGCCTGGTGGAACCTTCTTTGCTACCATCACAGACTGGATAGAGCTTCTGTCACTACTTCGCAGCAACTTATTCGGAAGGAAGCCTTCTGGTCTCCTCTCACCAACCATTTATCCTCATCTGCACTACTTATTAAGGACAACACCTTTGTTTACCAACCACCATGAGTATTTGACTTTTTTCACTTCTTTATACGATTTCAATATGTCATTGCATAGTTTTTACATGGTTTTAGGATCCTAAATGATTGCTCTTTTTGAAATAGTTTTATAATATACTATTGGATAAGGATGTTATTTTGCTTTCTTTTCTTTCTTTTCTTCCTTCTTTCCTTCTTCTTCTGTTTCTTTTTCCTTTTCCCCTTTCTTTTTCTTACTTTTTCCTCTTTTCTGTCTTTTCTGTTTTTTCTTCTTTTTTAGCAAATTGAAAATTGTAAAAGCTTTCTAGTTACATGGTACAACTTTGTATTAGTGCTCTTCTCTATTGGACAATTTTATATTATTAATACATCTCCTATGTTTTGAGTTCCACTACAGTCGATATTTAATTCGTAACCTTTTTTGTTTCCATCTATATAAGCATTTTATATATTGTACCTTTGTTCTTATTGCTTCAATAAAGCTCTTTAAAC